>JAEAOA010001727.1:777500-1290000 GCA_016746295.1 Potamilus streckersoni | reverse complement strand
TCATAATATCGTTTAAGTTCCCTATATTTTTTACCCCCGCAATTTTCACATAATTGTGTGCTACCTCTAACTCCAATACCACATTGAATGCATGGTTATGGTCCAGTACTTCCATGTCTGATACTCTGCATATGGTAACCGCAGTATTTGTTTACGCATGACTTATTACAATAAGAAATATGTCCAATTTTTAACCAAACACATTTATTTTCTGTTTGAATCATTTTATATATACTAAATTTCAATTTGAATATTTGTCTTAATTTTAATAATGGAAGAATTATCAACAATTGAACCATCTGCTACTAGATTTGATCTTGACAGACTATTAGGATATAAATTTAGTGTTTCGATGAGAGATCTAGCTTCAATAAATGTAGATATAACTAAACGTATCCGTGAGGCCAAAATGGAATTAAGAGAAGATGGTGCTGTGCATGTTGGGTAAACTTTTAGAGTTGGAGAAGTTATTAATGTGATGAACGACAAACGAGCAGAAGTAATTATTAACCACCTTGATAATCAAAAATATCCTATTTTAATAAAATCTATTGTGAATACAGACGATAATATTTGGATATTTCGTGACAAAAGAACTCCTATTCATATACAGTCTGGAAAAAATAAAATGATATTATTAAGTAACAAATCCAAACGTGGAATACTCACTGGTATTGATAGACCGTATTTTGAGCGAGGGTACCCGGTTACTGCTGTGGTATATGGATTGTTTTTACTGAATAATAAACCTAACATTGAAGATCTCAAACCGATGAAACTGTCAGAATTAAAAATAAATTGCCTGGCTGAACGCATTACTGAACATTTTACAAATGCGATGCGTGGTAATGGCTTAACAGATTTAAGACGCAAAAAAATATGTGAATGGGGTGAGGCCGTTAAAAATTCTGGTGCATCTATTAAGGATGTTGCTAAGCTAGAAAAGTTATTAAGATTTCCAATAACAGTAAAAACACTAACAGGAGAGATATTATACAAACCAAAATATATTAGAAATGGAAACCCTATAACGATTATTGATCATAATGCACATGCATGGACTGATGCAGTAACTATATTTCCACGAGACAGAATGATTAAATTTTATAATGGTCATATATTTGATTTTATTAAAAATATCAGTAAAAATGATCCTGTATCTGTTTCGTTATTTCAGAGTTCGGAACACGATTGTCATGATCAATTTGTACGACCGAACGGTGATATTTATCGTACAGAATTTGTTTATGAAGAAATGAGAAATCTTGCACTAAAATATACTTCTTACGAGGTCAAAGTTAGACAACTACTGAATAATTGTTTTACAGTGCCAGCGGTAGCGGCCCATTTCGCTCAGGAAAAAATTTCATGGAAACCTACAAGATCAGAATTTATTGAGGATATACAAAAAAGTTGCATAGAATATGGGCACGGTGGATTATGGAATACTAAATACGAGTATGATGATGTTATATCAGTCGATATGGCTGCATGTTACCCTGGGAGTTTTCTTGGATATGGTGAGTGTTCTAAATATTTTAACAGATTCGGACACCCCACATATGACATGGCTAGAGTTTCAATAAATGGACCCTTACCAGATTTTGACATAACAGGATTTGCATATGTAGAATCATTTGAGTTCGCAAAAGATCTCCATCCGATTACTTATATTTGGTTTGGTAAACACATTTTAGAAAAATGTTGGGCTCCAATAGTATTATTAAGATATATGCTTGATGTTGGAATATTAATATCGTTAAAAGTTAATGAAGCGATTATATCCTATAATGCACAAAAGCAAGTTTGGTTACCAGAACCTGATAGATTTAATATTGATGATGCCAGGAAAGAATTTCCTGATCTTGCCGAAGATGACATTATTAAAATTACTAATAATATACGTAAATGTAGAGATGAACATGATGAGAAGCGTGCAAAAGATCTTGGTAGAAAGATAATTGGTAAATTTACTCAGGGTAGTTCATACGGTCATAAACGACACTGTACAAGATTGATTGTGGACGATACTGAGTTAGATTTTATAATTAATGATACAACGGAGAAAAACACATTTATAAGCCGAAGTAATGCTTATTTATCGGATGGGACCAAACTAGGTACTATTGTTAGCTATATTGAGGGCGATTCACCTCAGTTTACTCATTTAAGATCTTCGATGCTAGCTTATGTTTCTATAAATTTACTGTCTATGATAAATAGATTTCCTCGTTACGCTGTTAGAGTTGCTACGGATTCATTTTATATACATAAAAAATATAAGGATTTATTAAATCCGCTACTTGGTAATGGTGAGTGGGGAACATGGAGGATAAAGCAGGAAAATATACTTAGTTATTCTGAATTTTCTGACGTTGAAATTAAGGAAATATATTACAGAAATAATAATTAAATATTAGAATCATTTGCACCATATGTGTATGATCCTGTGGCTAGATATAAGACCGTTTATCTTAATGGGTGTGGAGGGTCAGGTTAAACAACTCGTGTGATTAAATTATTTATGAACAACAATTCAGATATGATTGTTTTGACACCTACACATAAACTAGCCAGAGAGATAAAAGAACGAGGTGTCGAAACTTGCACCTATCATAGTTTTTTTAGATGGTGTGGAGATACGTGGACTCCTGAGCGAATGGGTGAGAAATATATACCTAAGTATATTATATGGGACGAAATATGTACGGTGTCGTTAGAAACACTAAAAATATTCCTTGAATGGTTATTAACAAAAAATACTGCTGTGATTATGTGTGGTGATCATGGTCAACCACCACCTTTTGTTGGACAGTCTCCACATGAATGGCTAAAGAATAATATAGATTATTATGAAGAAATATATGATGATCATAGAGCTATTGATGAACCGCTGAAAGAACTTAAAAGATTAATCAGACTACAGCCAGATAAAATACAATGCAAAATAATGCGTGAGATAATTTCAGAAACTACCATGAATAATTTTTGGATATTATGGAGACCTACTGATTTGATAGTCGCAAGTAGAAAGATAGTTCGTGATGAATTGCAAAGGAAATTATTTACGCTACATAAAGAAAAATTTTCACATCTACCTGTACCATTATGTTATCGTCCATCAGATACTCGATTACAGAATATTGATGTTGAAATTCCCGGTGGAGATATCCGAGTACAAAATCTAGTATTGAATGATATTATTTTGATAGATATCAATTATGTTGAGAGCGCATTGAGTATAGATAAATCACCATGGACGTTAGGATACGCTATAACGATTCATTCGTCACAGGGATTAACCATCTCTGATACAAATATCTGGATTGTAGATGACCGGATCGAGTGGTCAAATTTAGTATATCTCGCAGTATCTCGCGTCAGAAGAATAACTCAACTACATAGAATTGTCATAGATTATGTGATAACTGAGGAGATTACTAATGACGCTGATGTAATAAAGAAACAATTAGCGTCTTATAAACAATGTGACAAAAAAATAAACGTGACTTTGATATTGATACTGAATTTATTATAAAACTAAAACAATTACAGAATAATCACTGTGCAAGTTGTAACACAAAAATGTTATGGCAATATTCGAATAATAATCCAAGACAATTTACCGTAGATAGAATAAATAGTGATCTTGGTCACACACGTGAAAATGTGATGCTGACCTGTCTTGAATGTAATCGACGTCGGGGTGCTGGACGCCCTATTGCTAATTTACATAAGTGAACGCGGAGGTAATTGTGTATCCGCAGGAATTACTTGTTATTGTTCACGCACAAAACCACGTTGAGGTGCAGTAGAATCTAGTCTGTATATGGGTGGTCTTCCAGTAGATCTAACCACGTTAGAAATTGTATGTGTGGTCACACTCCAAATAGGGTCAGTAGCTCGTCTTTTGCCACCCTCCAACACCCCTGGTTCGTATAAATATCTCACAATCACATTACCTAATACTGGTTGTTGGCCTCGTTGTCCGTATTCATCGCTACGGGGTATATATTTTTTTGTTATTGCCTTAGAAGGTTTCATGGAAGTTGCACGAGTAATTTCATTATTTAATGCAGATATCACACTTGGTAACCTTGCAACCCATTCACGAGATCGCTCACCGGACTTACAGTTAGCAGATATTTCCTTTGCATATTGATATCCAAATAACCGCTCAGCAAGTGTTCGATTAAATCGTTCAACAATTGCTTGATCACGATGAATTTCAGTATGCCCTCGTCTGATTTGGACAGTATGCTTTTTCATCAAAGATAATACTGCACCAAGAAATTCTTTGCCAGGATCTACTTGTAATAACTGTGGCCATTGTAGACGATCACGTTGATAAATTCGCTCAAACGCAGATGCAACTTCAAATGATGTTTTTGTTAATAATGGCTCAGCTTCTTTATATCTACTTGCAATATCAACAGTCAATGCGTATTTGTACGTGCGTGACTTTCGTCCACGTGTTTTAATAGTATCATGTGGTAAAAACAAAATATCTGCTTGGTGAATTTCGTTAGGAATACTGACATCAAAATGTGCATATTGAATTGTTTTTGGTGGTGGTAGATAAATTTGCCACATTGCCTGTCGTGCTAACCACGCTGCAGCAACAGAATGTGAAACTTTTGCTGCTTTAGCAAGTTTAGTGATCGCTGCTTTACCTATCCAAAGTCTAGGACTATAATAAATAGTAACCATTATAATAATTATATAATTAATTACCAGCCCATAACATTATTTTACTTTTCATAGCGGATTTTATTAGAAAACTAGCGAGTTTCTCTCTAACAGATTTATTGGGTATAGAATTTAATGCATGAATCAATTTTACATCTGCAAGATGCCGTTGTTGCAAATCTGGATTTTTATAAGCAACGTCGTGAATGTGACATGCTTGATCAATTTTATTTACTGGATACTCTCCTGATCTTGATTGATCTTGATCATCAAGTCGGATATCAAGTCGAGTTCCAGGACCACAATAATTATATCCAGGGAGGTGTTTCTCACCAACATATTTAGCCCATGGTAACCCGGGTAATTTTCCTAATGATGCGGCTATATCCCCACCTATTTTTGTTGTCCCTGAGATAAATTTATATTTTTTTGTACCACATTTTACACATTTACCTGTTAATGCATGTCGTTTATTTTTTTGTTATTATTGTTGTCAATCCAACGGTGGGTGTAGATGATCTACATCGAAAACAATATAGACTCATGTTATTAATAATATGGATACAATAATTGATTTTTCGGCGACACGAAAACAAGAACCAGTAAAGCACCATCCAGCATTACCAAATTCAATAAGAATGATTATAATAGGTCCATCTGGATCGGGTAAAACACAATTATTATTAAATTTAATAATGAGATGGATGAGATGGAACAAACTATATTTAATAGCAGCATCTGTGGATGATCAGCATTGTTACGAAGTACTTAAAGATTTTAATGAAAAATCAAAATCAGTTAATAAAGATGCTGACGATATTATTGACTTTATCACAGATATAGATGAAGCCCCATCTGTAGATGATTTAGATGGATTCATTAATAATCTCGTAGTATATGATGATGTAATCTTGGACTAACAATCTAATCCAGCTAGAATATTTTCTCGAGGTCGTCACAAAAACACAGACGTGATTTATGTTACTCAAAGATATACACAGATACCTAAAGTGATTAGAGATAACTGTAATATTTTGGTTGTGTTTAATGGAGTAGATAATTATACCCTGTAGAATATTTATTATATTTGGTGTTCAGGGGACATGGATATGATTAAATTTAAAAATTTCTTTTCTAAAGCACAATCAGTTCCTTTTGTATTTATAACGATAAATTTACATGATCCTAGATCCAGATATCGTATAGGTCTAGATAAAATATTTGGTTAGTTCCCCCTGACAAAGTCAGGACTATCTGTTTATGAACTGTATATCTGTTTAAAAACCCAAATCTATTGTTAAAAGTCCCGATATTAATATCCTGACAAAGTCAGGTGACAAAGTCAGGTGACAAAGTCAGGAGCAGCAGGGAGAGTGAACCTCTACAAAATTTTTGCTCGAGTTTTTAACGTAAAAAATAGTTCAATAAAATCAGGGTAAAAAAGTAAATAATAGTATAACAAAACTGAGCTAACCTCATGTGGTTTATTATGTGGTTTATAACCGTCCGTACGGTAATATAAAAGTTAGATGTTTTGGTTTAGGGTTATTGACCCTTTTTTTCAGCCTCTGTAGGAACCCTTATTTCAGGTTAATTTCACAAGCAAAAATTTTGTAGGGTTCACTCTCCCTGCTGCTAAAGATATCAACAAGTTTAACCCAAAGACACTTATTTATTATTTGAATAATTGTATATATATATATATATATATATATATATATATATATATATATATATATATATATATATATATATATATATATATATATATATATATATTAAAATTCAATTTAAATATTTATCGTAATTATAATAATGGAGGAATAATTTGAATTGAACCATCCGCCGCTAGATTTGATCTTGACAGACTATCATAATATAAATGGAAGATATGTTTTAGTGAATGCGTATATGGCTAAACATATCCGTGAAGCCAAGATTGATTTTGGACGATGCTGGACTAGATTTTATCATCGCTGATTTAACAGAAAAAGTACATATATAAATTAACTGCTTATTTATCAGATTGAACAAAACTAGGTTCATTTGTAACCTATACTGATGCCGACTCAGCACAATGTCCTTATTTAAGATCTTCGATGCTAGCCTATGTTTCTATAAATCTATTGTCGATGATAAATAGATTTCCTAGTTGCTACGGATTCATTTTATATACATAAAAGTAATAATGATTTATTAAAACCGCTACTCGGTAATGGTGAATGGGAAACATGGAGGATAAAACAAGAAAATATAATTAGTATTCTGAATCTGCCAACGTTGAAATTAAGAAAATATATTGTAAAAATAATATTTAATTATAAAATTAATCTGCACCATCTGTATAAGATCGTGTGGCTAGACATATCTTAATGTATGTGGTGGTTCAGGTAAAACAACTAGCACGAATAACTTATTTATGAAGATGCAATTATTTTGACACCTACACATAAACGATCCAGAGAAATAAAAAAATGAGTAGTGTAATCATGTACATATAGTTTTTTCAGATGGCGACACATGGACTCAAATGCGGATGGATAGGAAATATATACCTAAGTACATTATATGGGACGATATAGATACGGTTACGTTAGAAATACATAAAAACATTTCTTGAATGGCTATTAACAAAGAATATTGTTGTGATTATGTGTTGCGATCATGGTCAACCACCATCATTTGTTGGACAGTCTCCACATTTCACATGAATAGCTAAAGAATAATGTAGATTGTTTTTAAGAAATAAATGATGACCATAGAGCTATCGATGAACCACTGAAATAACTTAAAAGATTAATCAGACTACAACCAGATAAAATACATTGTGAGATAATACGTAAATTAATTCCAGAAACTACAATGAATATTTTTTGGACTTTATGAAGGCCCGCTGATTTGATAGTCGCAAGTAAAGAGATAGTTCATGTTGAACAGCAAGATAAATTATTTAGGTTACATAAAGAAACGTTTCCAACGTTACCTGTACATTTGTGCTATCGCGCAGCAGATACTCGACGATATAATATTGAAGTTGAAATTACTGGTGGTGGAACACAAAATCTTGTAATAAATGACATTGTTTTTATTTGCTGTTGATCTTGTTGAGAACGTATGGAGTATGGATAAATCACCGTAGATGTTAGGATATCCTAGAAGGATTAATTCATCACAGGGATTAACTACCTCTGATATAAATATCTGGATTGTAGATGATCGGATCAAAAGGCCAAACTTATTCTACCTTGCAGTATCTTGTGTCAGAAGAATAACTCAACTACATAGAGTTATTAGAGATTACGTGATAACTAAGAAAAACAATCACGATCTTGCTGTTGTCATAAAAAAATTAGCGTTTTATAAACAATGTGACAAAAAATAAGCGTGACTTTGATATTGATACTGAATTTATTATAATACTATAGCAACGATAGAATAATAATTGTGTAAGCTGTAAAACAATAATGTTATGACAATATTTAAATAATAATCCAAGACAGTTTACCGTAGACATAATTCATAGTGACATTGGTCCTACACGTGAAAATGTAATCCTGACCTGTCTTGTATGTAATTGACGTAGTGGTGCTAATTTACATAAGTGAAGGTGGTGGCAATTGTGTTTCCTCAGGAATTACTTATAATTGTTCACGTACAAATCCGCAGTGAGGGGCAGAAGAATCTAGTATTATATAGCCGGTCTTCCAATGTATATAACTAAACTAGAAATTGTATGTGTAGTCACGCTCCAGATAGGATAATTTGCTTTTTTACCACCTTCAAGCTCACCAGGTGCGTATATACTACGGGGTATCTATTTTTTGTTATTTTATTAGAATATTTCATGGAAGTTGCGCGAGTAATATCATTGTTTATGCAGATATCACACTTGAATACCTTGCAACCCATTCACGAGATCGCTCACCGAACATAAAGTCAACAGATATTTCCTTTGCGTATTGATATCCAAATAACGGCTCAGAAAATATTCGATTAAATCGTTTAATGATTGCATGGTCACGATGAATTCTTTGCCAGGATCAACCTGTAATAGCTGTGACCATCGTAGACCACCACTTTGATAATTCGTTCAAACGCAGACTAACTTCAGATGCTGTCTTTGTTGATAATGGTTCTGCTTGTTTACATCTACTTGCAATGTCAACAACAGTCAATTCGTATTTCTACGTGCGTGATTTTCGTCCAAGTATTTTAACAGTATCGTATGGTAAAAACAAATATTTACTTGATGAACTTCATTAAGGATGCTGACATTAAAATGTGCGTATTGATTTTTTTAGGTGGTTGTAGATAGATACGCCATATTTCGCATCTTACTAACCACGCTGCAGCAACAGCACGTGAAACTTTTGCTGCTTTACCAAGTTTAGTAATCGCTGCCTTGCCTCTCCAATATCATCTTGGGAATAATAAATGGATTCCATTATAATAGTTACATAATTAATAACCTGATCGGAGCATTCATTTAACTTTCATAGCAGATTTTACTAGTAAAAAAAAACTAGCGAGTTTTTCTCTGAGAGATTTATTAGGTATAGCATTAAACGCATGGATCAATTTCAAATCTGCGAGATTACGTTCCTGAAAATCTTTATTTTTATACGCAAAATCACGAACATGACATGCTTGATCAATGTTATTTATTGGATACTCTCCTAGTCTTGGATGAGCTTGATCATCAAGCCAGATATCAAATCGAGTTCCAGGACCACAATAATTATATCTAATAAGTGGTTTTTCACCGGAGTATTTAGCCCATGTAGCTTTCGACAATTTCCCTAATGAAGCGGTTATATCAACACAACGCGCTTTTTACGATGCGGAAATCAATTTATATTTTTTAAATATTGTTTATACCACATTTATACAACTACATGTAAGTGCAAGTCTTCTATTTTTGTTGCTATCGTTGTCAATCAAACGGTGGTGATGGGTTCTATGGATAGAACACAATGTAAAATCACACACACACACACACATATATATATATATTTATATATATATATATATATATATATATATATATATATATATATATATATATATATATATATATATATATATATATATAGAATACAAATCATATGGCGAATAACAACCCTTTCAAGCGTACTGGATCCACCAAGGGATCACGTGTGTCAGGGATTGATTAAAATAGATGCAATAAACTGACGACGAACAGTACGAAACTAGTAACTAACTAGCCTAAGCGCTTTCGACTCTTAATGAGTCTTTTTCAAAGGCAAATACAAAACATATACGACAAAAAAATAAACACAAAAACGTTGTGTTTGTAAACCAATACATGGCTGTCTCCACATGTGTTAAAACTATAAATACAACCAGCTTATATAGACTAGTTGCGGAAACTGAAAACGGTCTATAATTCCCTAAAAGTCTGGTTGTATTTATAGTTTCGAGTTTCGTACAGTTCGTCGTCAGTTTATTGCATATATATATATATATATATATATATATATATATATATATATATATATATATATATATATATATATATATATGTGTGACAAATTGGCGGCGTGCAAAACACACCAACCTCTTTCACTACGGTTCGTTGCTAGGGAATGACCTCCGCGGTGTGATTTACCCAGTGTGGATTGATAGAAAGAAGAATGCAGATCACTGAACAAGTATATTGAAGAAATAAACTCGACGAGCCTCCTTTCAAAGAACAAATATAAAATTTAATCAGTTTATCAACAGAATTTAAAATGAAAAGAAGTCAATGACTTCGTTACAAAAGAAGGAAAAATGGTACTAACATGTACTCAAATAAAAAAAGACAATACAAATTTCCTTAAATGTAAAGTTACTTTCAAAGTTGAATTGCTATCCTCATTGCCAATGAGATGTGACCTTTGAGTGCAACGATGAGAGATTTCATCACCTAATTTATGCAGACATCAAGACTTCCGTTCGTCCCTGCTCTGCCGATCTTTGTCTAGCTTTTTCGTCTTGGACTCTTGTCCGTCTAACTCTGACTTAACAAACGTCTCTGGACTTAGCTTTCTGCGTAGAATTTGTTCTGGTCCTATGATTGTTCAGGGATTTCTCATGTGTATCCAGGAAAGCTGTTTCCTTCAATAAACAAAATTTCTCGCAATAGACAATAGGTCACATTCTCAGGTATATCTGTATTTTTACATTAATTCGGCTCAGAACAAAAGGCATAAATTCTGCCGCAGTAACTTCTGTTAGCTAACTGTTATGTTTACATAAACGGTCGACGCTTGTCATGACCTTAATTCGGGTCACGCTAGGGATGGTCAATTAAATTCACCTCAGCCGTATGAAACTGTTTGTAACCCCCACTCGACTGCTGACTCTACCAATCTAGCAGTCTTAAGTTACATATGCTTAGACCCTCAGATCTAACTATTCTAAAATAGTTTACTAGACCAATTAAATATTACAAACTAGTATATGAATATACATGTAATGTTAGGTCATACTCATTTTAGACAGAGTTAATCCATAAAACTATGAAATATTACCCATCATTCCTTAAATCATTCATGAAAATTCATAATCACTCCTATGTATTAAAGATTCAATTACATGCAATCTTTTCAACTAATCTAATAAAATTTTAATTACATTCACTCTTGCCAATTCTCCAAATGAATTGATAATTAGGAAATCAAAGAATAAAATGCCATGACTAGCATTTCACTAAAATCCTGCAAAATTAAATCATACATACATATATCATATCAAGAATACATTTACAAAATAGATCAACAAATGAAATAACATATTAAAATCGGGAAACTAAGATTGCGTACCTTTTGCCGTTTCTTTATTCGTTTCCACGAATCTCACGTATAGTCTGTCTCCTAACTGAGACAACTATCTGGCCCCTTACTCAATAAAGGATACTGCACCAAGAAATTCTTTGCCAGGATCTACTTGTAATAACTGTGGCCATTGTAGACCACCACGTTGATAAATTCGCTCAAACGCAGATGCAACTTCAAATGATGTTTTTGTTAATAATGGTTCAGCTTCTTTATATCTACTTGCAATATCAACAACAGTCAATGCGTATTTGTACGTGCGTGACTTTCGTCCACGTGTTTTAATAGTATCATGTGGTAAAAACAAAATATCTGCTTGATGAACTTCGTTAGGAATACTGACATCAAAATGTGCATATTGAATTGTTTTTGGTGGTGGTAGATAAATTTGCCATATTGCCTGTCGTGCTAACCACGCTGCAGCAACAGGATGTGAAACTTTTGCTGCTTTAGCAAGTTTTGTTGTTGTTGTTGTTGTTGTTGTTGTTGTTGTTGTTGTTGTGGGGTTTAACGCCATTTTTCAGCACAGGAAAGGCTATACATGGCGGCCAGTAATAATGGTGGAGGAAGAAACCGGGAAATCACCGGAAAGAACCACCGACCCACGAGAAGCTACTGGCAAGCATATCCACATTCGCCGAATCTTAGTGAAACGCAGATTTTGCTGCTTTAACGCAGCGCTTTAGTTTAGTGGCCACTCGCTTTAGCTTTACCTCTCCAATACCCTCTAGGACTATAATAAATAGATTCCATTATAATAATTATATAATTAATTACCAGCCCCTAACATTATTTTACTTTTCATAGCGGATTTTATTAGAAAACTAGCGAGTTTCTCTCTAACAGATTTATTGGGTATAGAATTTAATGCATGGACCAATTTTACATCTGCAAGAAGCCGTTGTTGCAAATCTGGATTTTTATAAGCAACATCATGCATGTGACATGCTTGAACAATTTTATTTACTGGATACTCTCCTGGTCTTGGTTGATCTTGATCATCAAGTCGGATATCAAGTCGAGTTCCAGGACCACAATAATTATATCCAGGGAGGTGTTTCTCACCAACATATTTAGCCCATGGTAAGCCCGGTAATTTTCCTAATGATGCGGCTATATCCCCACCTATCTTTGTTGTCCCTGAGATAAATTTATATTTTTTGTACCACATTTTACACATTTACCTGTTAATGCATGTCGTTTATTTTTTTGTTATTATTGTTGTCAATCCAACGGTGGGTGTAGATGATCTACATCGAAAACAATATAGACTCATGTTATTAATAATATGGATACAATAATTGATTTTTCGGCGACACGAAAACAAGAACCAGTAAAGCACCATCCAGCATTACCAAATTCGATAAGAATGATTATAGGTCGGTCCTTGATCGGGTAAAACACAATTATTATTAAATTTAATAATGAGATGGATGAGATGGAACAAACTATATTTAATAGCAGCATCTGTGGATGATCAGCATTGTTACGAAGTACTTAAAGATTTTAATGAAAAATCAAAATCAGTTAATAAAGATGCTGACGATATTATTGACTTTATCACAGATATAGATGAAGCCCCATCTGTAGATGATTTAGATGGATTCATTAATAATCTCGTAGTATATGATGATGTAATCTTGGACTAACAATCTAATCCAGCTAGAATATTTTCTCGAGGTCGTCACAAAAACACAGACGTGATTTATGTTACTCAAAGATATACACAGATACCTAAAGTGATTAGAGATAACTGTAATATTTTGGTTGTGTTTAATGGAGTAGATAATTATACCCTGTAGAATATTTATTATATTTGGTGTTCAGGGGACATGGATATGATTAAATTTAAAAATTTCTTTTCTAAAGCACAATCAGTTCCTTTTGTATTTATAACGATAAATTTACATGATCCTAGATCCAGATATCGTATAGGTCTAGATAAAATATTTGGTTAGTTCCCCCTGACAAAGTCAGGACTATCTGTTAATGAACTGGATGTCTGTTTAAAAACGCAAATCTATTGTTAAAAGTCCCGATATTAATATCCTGACAAAGTCAGGTGACAAGGTCGGGTGACAAAGTCAGGAGCAGCAGGGAGGGTTAACCTCTTCAAAATTTTTGCTCGAGTTTTTAACGAAAAAAATAGTTCAATAAAATCAGGGTAGAAAAAGTCAATAATAGTATAACAAAACTGAGCTAACCTCATGTGGTTTATTATGCGGTTTATAACCGTCCGTACGGTAATATAAAAGTTAGATATTTTGGTTTAGGGTTATTGACCCTTTTTTTCAGCCTCTGTAGGAACCCTTATTTCAGGTTAATTTCACAAGCAAAAATTTTGTAGGGTTCACCCTCCCTGCTGCTAAAGATATCAACAAGTTTAACCCAAAGACACTTATTTATTATTTGAATAATTGTATATATATATATATATATATATATATATATATATATATATATATATATATATATATATATATATATATATATATATATATATATATATATATATTAAAATTCAATTTAAATATTTATCGTAATTATAATAATGGAGGAATAATTTGAATTGAACCATCCGCCGCTAGATTTGATCTTGACAGACTATCATAATATAAATGGAAGATATGTTTTAGTGAATGCGTATATGGCTAAACATATCCGTGAAGCCAAGATTGATTTTGGACGATGCTGGACTAGATTTTATCATCGCTGATTTAACAGAAAAAGTACATATATAAATTAACTGCTTATTTATCAGATTGAACAAAACTAGGTTCAATTGTAACCTATACTGATGCCGACTCAGCACAATGTCCTTATTTAAGATCTTCGATGCTAGCCTATGTTTCTATAAATCTATTGTCGATGATAAATAGATTTCCTAGTTGCTACGGATTCATTTTATATACATAAAAGTAATAATGATTTATTAAAACCGCTACTCGGTAATGGTGAATGGGAAACATGGAGGATAAAACAAGAAAATATAATTAGTATTCTGAATCTGCCAACGTTGAAATTAAGAAAATATATTGTAAAAATAATATTTAATTATAAAATTAATCTGCACCATCTGTATAAGATCGTGTGGCTAGACATATCTTAATGTATGTGGTGGTTCAGGTAAAACAACTAGCACGAATAACTTATTTATGAAGATGCAATTATTTTGACACCTACACATAAACGATCCAGAGAAATAAAAAAATGAGTAGTGTAATCATGTACATATAGTTTTTTCAGATGGCGACACATGGACTCAAATGCGGATGGATAGGAAATATATACCTAAGTACATTATATGGGACGATATAGATACGGTTACGTTAGAAATACATAAAAACATTTCTTGAATGGCTATTAACAAAGAATATTGTTGTGATTATGTGTTGCGATCATGGTCAACCACCATCATTTGTTGGACAGTCTCCACATTTCACATGAATAGCTAAAGAATAATGTAGATTGTTTTTAAGAAATAAATGATGACCATAGAGCTATCGATGAACCACTGAAATAACTTAAAAGATTAATCAGACTACAACCAGATAAAATACATTGTGAGATAATACGTAAATTAATTCCAGAAACTACAATGAATATTTTTTGGACTTTATGAAGGCCCGCTGATTTGATAGTCGCAAGTAAAGAGATAGTTCATGTTGAACAGCAAGATAAATTATTTAGGTTACATAAAGAAACGTTTCCAACGTTACCTGTACATTTGTGCTATCGCGCAGCAGATACTCGACGATATAATATTGAAGTTGAAATTACTGGTGGTGGAACACAAAATCTTGTAATAAATGACATTGTTTTTATTTGCTGTTGATCTTGTTGAGAACGTATGGAGTATGGATAAATCACCGTAGATGTTAGGATATCCTAGAAGGATTAATTCATCACAGGGATTAACTACCTCTGATATAAATATCTGGATTGTAGATGATCGGATCAAAAGGCCAAACTTATTCTACCTTGCAGTATCTTGTGTCAGAAGAATAACTCAACTACATAGAGTTATTAGAGATTACGTGATAACTAAGAAAAACAATCACGATCTTGCTGTTGTCATAAAAAAATTAGCGTTTTATAAACAATGTGACAAAAAATAAGCGTGACTTTGATATTGATACTGAATTTATTATAATACTATAGCAACGATAGAATAATAATTGTGTAAGCTGTAAAACAATAATGTTATGACAATATTTAAATAATAATCCAAGACAGTTTACCGTAGACATAATTCATAGTGACATTGGTCCTACACGTGAAAATGTAATCCTGACCTGTCTTGTATGTAATTGACGTAGTGGTGCTAATTTACATAAGTGAAGGTGGTGGCAATTGTGTTTCCTCAGGAATTACTTATAATTGTTCACGTACAAATCCGCAGTGAGGGGCAGAAGAATCTAGTATTATATAGCCGGTCTTCCAATGTATATAACTAAACTAGAAATTGTATGTGTAGTCACGCTCCAGATAGGATAATTTGCTTTTTTACCACCTTCAAGCTCACCAGGTGCGTATATACTACGGGGTATCTATTTTTTGTTATTTTATTAGAATATTTCATGGAAGTTGCGCGAGTAATATCATTGTTTATGCAGATATCACACTTGAATACCTTGCAACCCATTCACGAGATCGCTCACCGAACATAAAGTCAACAGATATTTCCTTTGCGTATTGATATCCAAATAACGGCTCAGAAAATATTCGATTAAATCGTTTAATGATTGCATGGTCACGATGAATTCTTTGCCAGGATCAACCTGTAATAGCTGTGACCATCGTAGACCACCACTTTGATAATTCGTTCAAACGCAGACTAACTTCAGATGCTGTCTTTGTTGATAATGGTTCTGCTTGTTTACATCTACTTGCAATGTCAACAACAGTCAATTCGTATTTCTACGTGCGTGATTTTCGTCCAAGTATTTTAACAGTATCGTATGGTAAAAACAAATATTTACTTGATGAACTTCATTAAGGATGCTGACATTAAAATGTGCGTATTGATTTTTTTAGGTGGTTGTAGATAGATACGCCATATTTCGCATCTTACTAACCACGCTGCAGCAACAGCACGTGAAACTTTTGCTGCTTTACCAAGTTTAGTAATCGCTGCCTTGCCTCTCCAATATCATCTTGGGAATAATAAATGGATTCCATTATAATAGTTACATAATTAATAACCTGATCGGAGCATTCATTTAACTTTCATAGCAGATTTTACTAGTAAAAAAAAACTAGCGAGTTTTTCTCTGAGAGATTTATTAGGTATAGCATTAAACGCATGGATCAATTTCAAATCTGCGAGATTACGTTCCTGAAAATCTTTATTTTTATACGCAAAATCACGAACATGACATGCTTGATCAATGTTATTTATTGGATACTCTCCTAGTCTTGGATGAGCTTGATCATCAAGCCAGATATCAAATCGAGTTCCAGGACCACAATAATTATATCTAATAAGTGGTTTTTCACCGGAGTATTTAGCCCATGTAGCTTTCGACAATTTCCCTAATGAAGCGGTTATATCAACACAACGCGCTTTTTACGATGCGGAAATCAATTTATATTTTTTAAATATTGTTTATACCACATTTATACAACTACATGTAAGTGCAAGTCTTCTATTTTTGTTGCTATCGTTGTCAATCAAACGGTGGTGATGGGTTCTATGGATAGAACACAATGTAAAATCACACACACACACACACATATATATATATATTTATATATATATATATATATATATATATATATATATATATATATATATATATATATATATATATATATATATATATATATATATAGAATACAAATCATATGGCGAATAACAACCCTTTCAAGCGTACTGGATCCACCAAGGGATCACGTGTGTCAGGGATTGATTAAAATAGATGCAATAAACTGACGACGAACAGTACGAAACTAGTAACTAACTAGCCTAAGCGCTTTCGACTCTTAATGAGTCTTTTTCAAAGGCAAATACAAAACATATACGACAAAAAAATAAACACAAAAACGTTGTGTTTGTAAACCAATACATGGCTGTCTCCACATGTGTTAAAACTATAAATACAACCAGCTTATATAGACTAGTTGCGGAAACTGAAAACGGTCTATAATTCCCTAAAAGTCTGGTTGTATTTATAGTTTCGAGTTTCGTACAGTTCGTCGTCAGTTTATTGCATATATATATATATATATATATATATATATATATATATATATATATATATATATATATATATATATATATATATATATGTGTGACAAATTGGCGGCGTGCAAAACACACCAACCTCTTTCACTACGGTTCGTTGCTAGGGAATGACCTCCGCGGTGTGATTTACCCAGTGTGGATTGATAGAAAGAAGAATGCAGATCACTGAACAAGTATATTGAAGAAATAAACTCGACGAGCCTCCTTTCAAAGAACAAATATAAAATTTAATCAGTTTATCAACAGAATTTAAAATGAAAAGAAGTCAATGACTTCGTTACAAAAGAAGGAAAAATGGTACTAACATGTACTCAAATAAAAAAAGACAATACAAATTTCCTTAAATGTAAAGTTACTTTCAAAGTTGAATTGCTATCCTCATTGCCAATGAGATGTGACCTTTGAGTGCAACGATGAGAGATTTCATCACCTAATTTATGCAGACATCAAGACTTCCGTTCGTCCCTGCTCTGCCGATCTTTGTCTAGCTTTTTCGTCTTGGACTCTTGTCCGTCTAACTCTGACTTAACAAACGTCTCTGGACTTAGCTTTCTGCGTAGAATTTGTTCTGGTCCTATGATTGTTCAGGGATTTCTCATGTGTATCCAGGAAAGCTGTTTCCTTCAATAAACAAAATTTCTCGCAATAGACAATAGGTCACATTCTCAGGTATATCTGTATTTTTACATTAATTCGGCTCAGAACAAAAGGCATAAATTCTGCCGCAGTAACTTCTGTTAGCTAACTGTTATGTTTACATAAACGGTCGACGCTTGTCATGACCTTAATTCGGGTCACGCTAGGGATGGTCAATTAAATTCACCTCAGCCGTATGAAACTGTTTGTAACCCCCACTCGACTGCTGACTCTACCAATCTAGCAGTCTTAAGTTACATATGCTTAGACCCTCAGATCTAACTATTCTAAAATAGTTTACTAGACCAATTAAATATTACAAACTAGTATATGAATATACATGTAATGTTAGGTCATACTCATTTTAGACAGAGTTAATCCATAAAACTATGAAATATTACCCATCATTCCTTAAATCATTCATGAAAATTCATAATCACTCCTATGTATTAAAGATTCAATTACATGCAATCTTTTCAACTAATCTAATAAAATTTTAATTACATTCACTCTTGCCAATTCTCCAAATGAATTGATAATTAGGAAATCAAAGAATAAAATGCCATGACTAGCATTTCACTAAAATCCTGCAAAATTAAATCATACATACATATATCATATCAAGAATACATTTACAAAATAGATCAACAAATGAAATAACATATTAAAATCGGGAAACTAAGATTGCGTACCTTTTGCCGTTTCTTTATTCGTTTCCACGAATCTCACGTATAGTCTGTCTCCTAACTGAGACAACTATCTGGCCCCTTACTCAATAATGAAGACGTACTTTTTACGAATTCAAAATGTAGACTTTGCCTACTTGCTGAGACAAAACTCTCGCTTTACTGCCAAATCACGAGATGACGTCTCACACGATCTCCCGGAATCATTTAACTTCCCTTGCGAAGATTAAAGACTGCTGAATTTTCCTAAAGTAAAACCTTTAATTTCCTACAGAGTTACGCCCATAAATCCATATTAACCAATCGGAATAGACTGTTTCCTAAACCTGTTCGTAGAATGTTTGGATTGACAAGAAAACTAAACAACTAATCATGCCGTAATTAATCATTTACTTTGAACAATCATCTATAGCCAGCTGCCGCCTTTACCCTGCCGATTTTGGGGAAGGTCTTATGTCTTTCTCTTGTACCATAGCATCTGACTCGGTCATGTTACGTCGGCTAGAACGAATTCCCTTTTGACGTTCAGAGATGAAATGGAAATAATCATCTATCTCTAGCCCTTTCTACTTTAATTAAGTTGACTTTGATACAATTCCTTTAACCAAAGCTTCTAAGAGTTTTCAAAATTCGACACATTACAATATATATTATACATTATGTGGACATTAAATAGCGCCTAATCTTTAGAAGCTCTAAGCGCTTTACAACATTTGATAAAGAATTTTAAAAAAAAAACATATAATGAAATAATTACAAAAATAAAAGAAACTCTACATAAATTAGATTCTAAAAACATGATGTAAATTTTTAAGTTGAGAATACCATCAAAATGATACATTATTAGGTAATTATTACTGTTCTTGCAGTTGAAATAGATGGGTTTTAAGGGCGCTCTTGAATGAGATCAATGTGTCTTTGTGTCTAAGTGCAGTGGGCAATTCGTTCCATGTTGCTGGGCCATGGTATACAAAAGAACACTGTCCATATGATTTCAACTTCATAGTGGGAATATTGAGAATGCGAGTGTCAGAAGAGGAGCGTAAGCATCTTGCAAATGTATACACATGGGTGAGGTCAGATAGGTATGTTGGACTGGAGACCGTCAGTGAAACGTTGCACAGAGAACACATTTTGTTTTTAATTCTGGATCGTGTGGATAGCCAGTGTAGGGTACAGATCAGCGGAGAGGCATGCTCTGATCGTTGTTTTCTAAGAATGATCCTAGATATACTGTTTGGAACTTTTTGAAGTTTCTGAAATAGATGTTGAGATGAACCAGACAGAATTGAATTACATTAGTCCAATCTTGAAAGTACAAAGGAACACACGTGTTTTGTGGCATCAAGTGACAGATACTTACGAATGGAGCTGATGCGTCTCAGCTCAAGATATGCAGCCCTGCATATGTTTATGGCATGTTAATGCAATGAGAGAGTACTTCAAGAGTGACACCGGGGTTTCGTACTGACTGCTTGAATTTAATATTGGTATTGCTGATATTTATTGTCTGAGGTAAAGGATGTGAATGAGAACATTTCTGTTTTGTAATCAGGATGGCTTCAGTTTTATCATCATTCATCTGCAGCGTATTACATGTCATCCATGATTTCACATCAGAAATGCCCTCTCTGTCTTGGATGGTAGCGTCAACTTCAGCTGAATGGCTAGATTTGTATATTTGAGTGTCATCAGCATACAGGTTGTGAGACACTGGATGATGATCTATGACACTTAAGAGTAGCTGAGTGTACAGAATGAAGATAACAGTCAAAGAACAGACCCCTGTGGAACACCACAGCATGATTAAAAGAAAATAACGTACTGCCTTTGTTTCTAACTTAATTTCTGTTGGCCAATGAGAAGGGAGTATTCCATTCAGCGAAGATTAAGTGGACGCAATCATGGCCATGTCAGGCAGTACCGTGGGAAAATGATCTGGCATTCCTGAAAGATATGATAGTAAGCCAAACTTCGAATACGCATACAAATTTGAATGCCTGACCTTAATATCGGTACTAAATTTATTACGCTACACGAAATGTTGCTTGAAATATTAGCCTTTATATTTATTATATAGTACATGTACGACGGTAAATTGTAAGCAACCATACGTGCCCCTGTGGTTACCTGGGATTGGCCCACGAGATTACGATAATGAAAGCAGGAACGTGGAACAATAATTGAGCGTCAAACTAGCTAATGAAAACATCAATACGCACATTTTAATGTCAGCATCCTTAATGAAGTTCATCAAGTAAATATTTAAATATTTTGTTTTTACCATACGATACTGTTAAAATACTTGGACGAAAATCGCGCACGTAGAAATACGCATTGACTGTTGTTAGTTAGGATATATAGGTTAGTCAGAACACATTCGAATTACACCAATGACGATATATATATATATATATATATATATATATATATATATATATATATATATATATATATATATATATATATATATATATATATATATATATATAGCTCAGATTAGATGAGATGTCAGGACGCTTAGATCGCCCTCTGAACCTGCAAGAATGTTGTTCGACAATGTACTGGTTCACAAAGGTATATAGAAATTATTGCATATTAATTGTGAAGCCTGCTGGACGTAAATAACATACAAGCAAAATTAGCTTACGTTAGCAGCACGCCTAACGCTCGAGAAATATTGCAAAGTGGCATCACTGGAACTTGGTCATCTCCTTTTGTGCTAAAACATTAAAACGTGAAATTTTCCATCATTTATACTAAGAATATTTTTTTATTGTAAAAAGAATTACGAAAATATTAATGCTAATTATTTCTGCTAATTGAAAAATGACATAATACGGATATACAACTTACTGACCAAATGAATGCTGAATGAATCGCATATGATTTTGAAACATTACAAGAATAAAAATCCAAAGGAAGATACTCCCATACGAGAACAGGTTAATCAAATTACTCCGGCTACAATAGGATTGTTTCTTGCTAATGTTAGTGATGATGCACAAATTCAGCAGTTAGTCTCACTCAACGGCGATAGAAAAAAATTAGATTCGAGTTGTTGAGCGAATATGAAACAAAAGAAATTGTGAGAATACGTTTAAAACAGTTAAATAAATCTATGTCTGATCATACTAGGAAATCGGATTCTGTGTTGGACTTTGAACGGTCTGATTGTGACCTTGAAAGCTCTGCGTTCTGAATTTTTTAAAAAAATAGTCTGAACAGCAAAAATAGTATTTTTTTTTTTAAATTTGTGAATCGATATCGATCTGAAAACACTGTAGGTGCATCGTTGGGCGGTTTAAACACTAATAAAGTACTTTTCTTACTTTGTATAACACTGTATGGCGGACCATTGGGACTATACGGTTGAGCTGCTCGCGGCTAGGGTCTGTCTCGCGCATACAAACTAAGGGATAGCTCTTCGAGACGTGTGTCAAGAAGATAAAAATTTTGATCTGTCAGTCTGAAATGTAACCGTGACGGAATATGGCACCGTAAATAAACAAGATTAACATGTACTAAAACAAGCAAATGGTCGGGTGGGGGCAACGTCATGGGTAAACGAGTAATTTCCAAGATCTGAGGCATGACCTCCGTCGACGGCATCACAAACTAAGTTCACATATATGATGGATGCACGAAGATGTATGTCGTCCTAAATTATCAACGCCATTGTTGTGTTATATGCGGAGATTTTATCTTTCTCCACGTGATGATGATATCACTGAAAGATACTTGTCGATAATATCACTGACAGGTTTTATTTTACGGCTTCCTGGTCAAACTTTAGCAAATTAAACATCGATGTTAATTCAATGGTCTTCATTTTATAGTGATAGAAACGACGCTATGTACGATGATGGGCATCCGTGTTAAATCGAATAAATAACCGATTCTACGATAACCTCGCGATAACGATCAGCGTGATACCTTGCTTCTTTTAGATGTGCTATTATAGCAACGATCAGCGTGCGTAAGTATTCATTGGAGCATTGATTTACATAACTGGAAAATAAATGACGTAAGTCGCCAATAACGTGAACATATTCATCATAAACCCTACTGAGAATTATTTCGACGTGCTTACTATTGTAAATTTCGTAAAGACCGCCGCCGACTTGGTATGCATTCTGACTATCATATCCTTTTCAAATATCCCCCAGTCTGAAATACCGTTGTATTCGAATTCATTTAGGTATGCGCGCGTGTCCACGGTAAAATCTGACATTTACGGCTGTGGTGGTGGTTGTGGTTACGGAGGTGATTCGGCGAAATCTGGCGTTAAAATTTTTGTTAGCGGAAAACGTTGGCTTGTGTACCGTTATTACAATATTTATTCTCGCCGTGTGATAGATTTAATTCTGTGTTGAAATTCATTGCTGATTTGTTCGATTTGATAACTCCCAGTCGGCAAGCCGACCACGGTCCAGTCGAGTTTTGCGTCGAGTTTATTCTTGTATGCAAATACCAATAAGTCGCTAGCGAATAAGCCCACAAACAACTTTGATGTAATATTTGGCCATATATCATAGACTCGCAGTTGTGGAAGCGATATTTCAATGTAAGGGCCAGATTGTGCCTTTATCGGTGTAGCGAAGACAATATCTTATTCTGATTTTGTTGAAGTCGCTGATATCATAATGGTTGCTTTATGTGTCGTATTGGCGTCAATTTCTTCAAGTAATTCTCGCGTTTCACGATCTGAAAATCTTGAATTGCTAGTCATTTTTATTTTTTAAAAATTTTAATGGAATGTTAGCTCCCTGAAACCTATCATTCTCAACGTTAACATTCGGTGTTGCCGGGATCGTCTCGTCATCTATGTTCAACGCGGAAAACGCGTCATGATAAATATTGCTCATTTTGGAGAATTCTTTGTCGTATATTAACCCGTAGTTGAGTCCCGACAATATCGGCGATCCTAACTGTGAATGAGCGTTCTTCGGCGTGAACAATAGTGATGTATATTCATGTAATTTCTCAGTCACGCATGTTGATAGTTTCTTTGCGATGATATTAAGAACACCAGAAACACCTGAGATATCAGCAATGCATATTTCTATTACTGGTGATATCACATATGTCACTGATAATGTGAAGAATAAGGTCATTATTTCAGCGACTACAGCTGATGACGAGTATAAAAAGATAAAGATAATTGTGATGCGTCTGCAGTATTTGTTTTTATTTTTTTCCTATGCGTGTCAATAATAGTCATCAACGTTGCCTATCACAAACTCGAGTTGCTGATATCTAAAGGATTGTGCGAGGTCATGAAACGATCCGAGATCTCGAGGCGATATACAGTGATCGTGACCTCACATATGATAGGTTCCATATGTCAATATTAGGTAACTAATTAAGGCGTTTTGGCGACAAATTCAAGACACCACTAGAACGTCGTTGCGGTTAAGTTTTGTCTCCTGGATCTAACATGAATATTTCCTCGGTATTTTTATTTAACACGACAGACACGGTTTCAGAAAAATCGATCAGTAGAATGACGCCATGGGTGTGGCAAATACCCAAAATCACTCAGCGCTCAACACGGTGAGCCTGTACACATCGGTGACCTTAGCAGTATGTTTGATAGTGTTATTTTGTTTTGACCATGTTGCCGATTCAGATGCTAGTGTATACAGCGTTGATGAAAGGGGATGTATGTATTACACCGCTTCAATCCTTCTGACAGTCAGTGATGTCAGAGAGTCCATTAGTGTTTTATTGAAAGCTGCTCTTGACATTGGAATATTGATTGATCCACTAGTGAATTGGATTACTCGATTCTTAATTTCGGAGAGCCTTATATAGGTGAATCTATCGAGCTTCTGAAAAGTTTTGCTCAAATTTGTAAATATATTTACATGAACATCATACTCAGCAACGTAGTTAATTTATCATCAGCTGCGGTGTCGCTGTTGTCCATGTATTTTTTCGATAAAGCTTCATCGTCAGACACTGGTTCTCGCAACGACTTTATTGTTATTCATATTGAGTTCACGGGTCATTGTATCACCGGTTTTAGCAATTCGTTTACTGGCCTTATTGCGGATCTCGTTTCTGATCGTCGCGATTAATACACGAGTTTCTGATTCTTCCGCCATCAGCAAATACTGGGATATTATCTGTGACCGCATCAAGAACTCGTCGGACAATATCAACCCACCTAATATTGCTTGTTTATAACCGTTCATGCTGATCCTGAAAAAAAAACAGCGACGTTGATGAGATCAGCGAGCTCAAATTTAGTCTCATACACTGATAAATCAACATCAACAAGACCAAATTTATTAACCCTAATGCTAACGCTAGATAATCTTTACATATCTATCATTATAAATTAACTTGTTTAAAACTACTCGTGCACGGCCTTATTAGGTGCTAGACTACCAGTGGTCCATGACCTAGATACAGCATCTAGAATCTAGATCTACCTATATCTGTGAATGTCTGTGTTGGTAACATTGAGTAGCAGACCTTTGGAGTACTTCGGTCAATAGCGATCGGCACTCTGCTAGCGATTCTGCCGATATATTCGAGAATTTCCTTTATTGATGCCAATCCATATGAATTGAAATAAACAACACCGCGTGGATCAACAGCATATGCAACCCAGTTTGTATATGGTCCAGAATGACCATCGAGATTAATAATACCGGTTTTAATACACTATGGTTGTTTTGGTAAATTGATCGCGAATTAAAATTTCTCTTAAGTTTTTTATGTTTAATCGACTATCAGCATAAAAAAATCAAAATTACACATGGGAAGGTTGATCGCCATCGTTAACGATGGGTTCCTAGTTGTCTCAGACCTGAGCCTGGCAGTCTTAAAACCACGACTAATCTTTTTGTTGGTCAGACACTGTCCTGTCGTTTTCATCAATGCTATTCCGGCAGTAGTTCAACAGCATTAAGTGCAGCATCTTTTGCCATAGCCGGAACGTCAGCAGCTATCAGAGTTGATATAGCTAAAAGAATTGGAAATATACGTCTCATTTTTTAAAACGTCTTTAATGACATACGCATAAAGATCAAATTACAAGCCAGTCTTTGATTTCTTGGCGTCATTGTAGTGTTTTAGCTGACGTTGAGTCAGTGGTAATTCATTTTAGCCTTGCAACATCGTTGATTTCAGCAATGTTTATGAACAAAATTAATTTTACTTATAAACAAAATATTTCTAGAAAATACAAAAATTATAAAACCTGTTGCTCAATAGAATGAAAACAAGCACTTATAAAAACAGTACCATACTGACAAGTTAAAAAATGTTCATAATTCAGTAAACCTTTCAATTTTGTAGCTGTTTCCAGAGACAAAAAGAGCGATACAGCTAATTAAATTCCTTGCAAACGTTCTGATAACACTTGGAAACAGTTATTTATGAGAAATATTCATAACTTTTCGCATATACAATGGTTCAGAGTGACCAATGTTATGTTGGTTTATAAGAATATAGCATAGAAAAGCATACTGGGGCCAAGAGCTATCACATATCTATCAGAGGCATACCATTTTATAAGTCTAAAAGTGTTAGATTAGAGGGAGAAAATGCAACTGTAGGTTTTGGCTGGAAACTAAAAGCCTCAAAGTCAATAAGACAAGACGACGAAAAAGTATATTTTCCGCAGGTTAAATGGGCTGTCACACAAAAGCTGCTTTGCAATTTTCCCCGTGTAACTATTTTGATACAATGTTAGGTTAGCGATAGAAGCAATACACTGTATAATACAGCAAGACGAAAGTGACAGGGCATAGACAAATATTTTATTTAGCTGGTAATAAGAATAGTCATAAATGTACTTACATTTATGCATCCTGAATTTCCTCAAAATGTACTTTCTTGGTTTACAAATCCGAATGACATGTCCTGAAACACTGCTGGAAATTCGAACACATTTCCAAATATAATTATAGATTTTGTACGGAAAATATATACTCGTTTCTCGAATGAATACCGTATTCCCAAAGTTTGCGTAGTATTAATCCAAATACTCCCCTTGTTCATATTTCGCCATACCGATGGAGTAACCTATAATTATGCAGAGAAGATCAATATGGAGAATACACATTAGCTACATGTAAAGCACATTATATTCTTCAATGAATAGTATAAGGAAAATAACTTAGTAGATCATGTTCAGTATAGGATTCTGCAGTTGTGGTCCGGATACAAATAAATTTATAGTTGATTCATACCCAGATTCCAGCAATAAGCACCATGTGTAAGAAGGGTAAAATATGCAGCTTCCATTAATATTAGGTAGTGGTAATTCTACTCGTGTACTAAACTCGATTCCGATTGGAGACTTAAAACTGTCGTGATTGATGGATACTCTCAAACTACAATAATTAATCTTTAGCTTGACATTGTCGTTTCAATGTCTCAGATTATAATTCCCATAAATCTGTAAAGAAACCTGCTGCTTGCTCTAGTGGCACTTCAGACTTAAACTCATTACGTATAAGGGTGGTTCAAAATTATTTGGGCGTCACTTTTTGAATCTCTAGAAAATGAAAAAAAAAATCTTAGGGAGCTACTGAACGTTTTTAATTCTTGTTGGATCTTGACTTCCTGTCTCGTGCTTGAGGGTTGGGTGAGGTTCACTAATGTGATCTACGAAGTCACTGGCATGCGCATGTGCTAACACGTCACTTAACGTATGAGGTGACACCGAAAGTCGTTGTTGTCTCGTTTTGATTTTTGTTTTTTTTTATTTGTTTCTTAGAAAGATATGATCGCTTCAACTTGATTGAACTTATTTTTTTACACACACACTCTCTCTCTCTCTCTCTCTCTCTCTCTCTCTCTCTCTCTCTCTCTCTCTCTCTCTCTCTCTCTCTCTCTCTCTCTCTATATATATATATATATATATATATATATATATATATATATATATATATATATATATATATATATATATATATATATACAGAAAACTTCTTATACAAAGAAAATATATTCTTTGAACTTTCTTCAGTCTTTTAAAAGGATGGAATTGTCCAATCAGCAATTTTCATCAGGGATTTACAGTAAGACGTTCGAAAGTACGCTTACAACAAGACAACGAACTAATCCGCTCGAGAAAGAGAAGGGACATTGGGCTCCACTGTTTCCACAACGTCAAACGAAAAGAAAAGAAAGATGGAAAGTGTGTCTAAAGTAAAGATGTATGTTAGCATTATTACGAAAAAGGGGAAATAGTCACAACAACAAAAAATATGATAAGCAGTAGAAGATGAACGACCGTTCTTGAGGAACAGAAACAGACCTCATGCCCGTTAAGAGATTCAAGAATGCAGCACAGCTAGAAGAAACTGACAAAGAAGAACCCATGCCGGTCAAGAAATTTAAAAAAACAAACAGAGGAAAGAAAGAAATAAGAAGAAAATGTACTTCTGAGATGTGTTGCTGACGGCTTAATAGAAGGCGAGAGTGGATGGAGTCAGTTTAGAAACCTTGGATCGTGGAGGTCTCTTTCTCTACAGGTGAGCTGACGAAGTCTGATATACTTCTTTCATGTGGTTTAATTCAGCCAAAATGTTTTGTAACAAACAAGCCGTGTTTGTTTTAACTACTTTCTCGTTTAAAATTTAAAGATGTATCTTTATTGTTTTTTTATATTTTTTTTCCTTTCCTCTTACTGCTGTTATTATTGTTGTTGCTGTTGCTGAACAAAAATGTTTATCTTTCTGGTGTTGCAAAATACTTTCCAATTCTACCTCTGAATCTTGTTGAAATCATCAACACATGGTAATGATAGAGAACGATGTGATGGTAATATACCACCGTCGAAAGGTAAACATTCTTGCGGTGACGACAGGAAATCAGCCCTAACTAAATTAAGTCATCTTCTTCTAGACGAATAATACTGACTTCAGCCGCTGTAATAATCATGGTAATTGTACTATCACTCTGAGTATGTCTCGGCAGCAGGCGCACATCAATACATTGCCTTCACTCTTTCAGCAATAGGTATTGTACTCAAATGTAAGAGAGCTTATATATATATATATATATATATATATATATATATATATATATATATATATATATATATATATATATATATATATATATATATATATATATGTGTGTGTGTGTGTGTGTGTGTGTGTGTGTGTGTGTGTGTGTGTGTGTGTGTGTGTGTGTGTGTGTGTGTGTGTGTGCTGGCTCTAATAATTGAGGAGTTTCTGGCGGTGATGAATCCAATTTCTTATTGGCGTCGTATCTATAATAGTTTGGATATTCATCGTTTTGAGTGATTTCTTCTGCGTGAGATTCTTTTATTCGCTCGCCGATAGATGTTTTTCAACAGCAGGATTATTCTTGATATCTACATCAGATGTTTTTTTTTTAATGTCGTTCTTCTTCTTTCATGTATCATAATCGTCGATAGGAGGTTCTATTATCTGATATCCAGTATTCCTCATCATGTGTAATAATCTCGAAGTAAAGTACATCTTGGAATTGTTCTTGTCGATAATATCGCTGATATAAGCGAATCCAAACGATGTTGTTAATTCATCAGCGTTAGGAATTCGATATAATTTTGTATCGTTATCAATCAATCTTTCACGATCAATGATAATTTTTCAATACCCTCACGACATAATGGTAATTTTGATTAACGTTGTTTCTTCAGAAAACACATACATAATTCTGAATCGATCATCAATGATGCTAACTCCTGCTTCGAGAGTATGGTTAAATATCACAATATCGATATCGTCAAATGCGTTATCAATATCACTAAAGTCTGATTTCTTTTGCATTACATCCGTATCAGCGTGGTAATATCTGACACGATATCCAAGATGCTGTAGTTCTCTACTGAATAATCGGTGCGATGCTTATTATGAGTAAATATCGCGATTTTATCATTAATATCTTTGGATTTTAATTTTTCAAGTAAATTATGTAGATTACTTGCATGAGATCCTTCGATAATAAACTTTTTATCATGGTCTGGTTTGTGGTCGTTAATGACGAATTTCATAGATGACCGGCCCAATTTATCACGAAATAAAATTAAGTCATCATCATTAGCATCTGCATCAAGAACAATTCCTCTTTTACATGCTGTTACTAATCCAGCAAACTTATCCCATCTATCTTTACTATGTTTGACCGATGCAAATTGTTGTCTGCGAATTCCATGCCACTCATCTACATCTCCGCAAACTCGTGGTACTGATTCTAGCTGCACAACAACACGTCTATTTGTGTTTGGTTCAAAATTAACAATGCCGTCGATATCCATATAAGATTCTATCTGGTAATCAGCTTTGATCTTCTCAGTGAATGTCTTACTATATGATACGATGAGCACAGATTGATTATCTTTGAATGATTTCCACGCTGCTTCCGATTTACCCATACCACATGCAGAACCGTCGATATAATCGATATCGTTAATAATTTCACATCCTGATCCTGCTTCATGGTCAGGCAATTCAGTATATAGAAGATTTGCGGTTTTTTTTCTCGACGTAACAGGATAACGAAATCTGCGTTTCGTGTTAAATAAATATTTAAGATACCTTTTATCTTTATGCTGCTCGGCTACTTGCATTAATTCAGTATTGTTTGAAGTTCCAGTAATTATCTTATCGATTTCCTCATCAACAGTAATTGTATTTACCGGTAATTGTATCTGTTTTCCTGTTGATCTTGGACAGCAAACAGAATAATAATTTTCACCAAAATCATTATTGTTGATATATACAAGACAGTTATCACACTTGTCTTCGATTAGTCACGAAGTTCATTATATCCCTGACGACGCTCACATATATTGCAATAATGTCCTGGTTTTCTCGATATTATAAATCTATTTTGCGATACCTTAATGATATCGATCAGTTGATCAGATTTTCCTGTAGGAGCCGTGGATATCTTTTTGAAATCATCAGCGGAGATATCGTCGCAGCTAATTATTGTTTGATCATCGTTAATGATCTTAGGTATTACATGCTGAGGTTGAATCGCGGTTGGACAAACTAATAATTCAGATGCATTATAATTATTACGTGATATAAGACGTTTACATAACATTTGTTGACCTGGTTTGTATGGTTTTGTACCGTTCAACTTGATACTATGTATTCCAGCCTGACGATCTATTTTCCATCTTGGTCTGTATCCAGCGGCTGTATAAATTAAATCATAGTGTTGATCAAAAGTTACAATTTCAGATTTACATAATACATGATATCCACTATTCGTCTCAAAGATAAATACTTTATCACGATCGCATTTACATAAATTTGCGAAGTAATCAATTACCTCATCAGTATTGATAGGTTTGGCTTGATGGTTGCACACGAATTAGATTACCGGTAAGATTGTCTCTAACTTCCTCCAGAAAAAACTTTGTATCAAGATCAAATACAGGATATTTAAATCTGAATCGTGGTATTATTTCAGTGACTGATGACTCAATCATAAAGCGATTTGCAAATTTATCAAAGTCAGAATCAGCCAAAAACACATTTAGAATTTATTGAAATGCTGGATAATTATTCCACGTGCATAAATATTACTACATACTACGAGGTTCTCGATAGCTTCATCTTTATGCTCGTGCCAGACAATATTATTGAATGACTTTAAAAACAATAAATTATATTCATATAAATAATAATAATCATTCTTGATTAGATCAAATAATTTAACCTGAGTATTCAATAATAAATCTCTGATTCTTTCATGATAATCCGGTCCATAGTCAAAATTTTCTAGATAATTACTTTCATTTACATTATATATAATATTATATACAGATTGAGGGGTCTGTATCACCGAGTTATTATCAATTATGTCTGTATTTTTTTGTCATTCTATATACTAATGATTACGAAAATCATATATTTAATTAAAAATATATTATATATTTTTAAAAAAAAATATGTAATAAGTATAAATGCCCTTCAAAAAAGGAGAAAAAATATGTAAATTTTTACCTCAGGGATCAACGGAGTATTGCGGCAAAACATGCCGTGGAGAATACTGCGCATACCATAATGCCTGATTTAAGAATGGTTCTAGAGGACTCAAACCATGTCTAAGTTGTGGAATTGGAATGCGAGGTAAATTAGGTTTATGTTATCGGTGTGGTGGTGAAAATTTTCGTGCTATGGTTAATTATTACAAAACAAGATCACCAGAATGTAAAATAAGAAAAGTAAAACCGCCATCTATAAAGGAATTTACCGAAGTTGTGTAGATGTTAAAATCATACAGAACAGCAGATTAATAAAAAATAAATAATATTTTTTTGTTATTCGATAACGAAACATCAGATTAACAAACAGACATAATTATTATGATTGGCGAATTGTAACATTTACTATATATATTATATGAAAATGTTACAATTCGCCAAACCATGATACATGCATCAGATTGACACAATAACCACTCCATGTATTATTGTTAAATTTTAATCATTAAAATCTTAATTAAAATGGATAAATGTAATAATGATCGAGAAAAGGAATACAGTAGCCCGATGTTCAGATACCTTCAGGTAAATAAAAATATAAAAAGAAAAGAACGCACTATCGATGTTCTAAAACGCATGCTAATGAGTGAAATATATAGCGCCGATTATCTAAGATTGATAATTTCGTCGAGTAAAAAATGTAATACGAGACTAAAAGAGCACGAAAAGAGCAATTATGATGATGATGATATTTGCCTAGATTGATGGACTCAGTTAAATTGAATAATTATTAATATTAATTTAATAATGGTCGCTTTAGGCGAACCACATTCTGCAAGACTTGCACGAGAACGACTAGAAGCGATCAAGAACTATTTACCAGTTCGTGATACCATCAGACAACAATTACAACAGCTTCAGGAATCTCAAGTTGAGTTTGAGGAAGACACCAGGCAATTATTCAAGCCTATTACTGAAACAACTAAAGGTATTCAACCTGTGCTTGAGAAAACCGCAGAGGCTACAGACAAAATAGCGAAGAGGACCAAACAGACTAAACAACTTCTGCGTGAACTTCCCGCTGAGATAGTTGCTGCATTACCGACCGAGGAATTAGAAATCGAGGAACCTGAAGACAAACCTGAAGAAGAACCAGCAAAAGAACCTAAAAGGCGAAGTAGAATTCAATTATTTGATAAATTCAATGATGAGTACATAAATGAAATTAACTTAATTAAGGATGAATTCCACCTGGCTAAATAGGCAGTTAATAGTTTTAATTACAGAAAAAAATACTAAAACCAAAACACACCGATGAGAATATTAGCCGTGAGATGTGGTACAAGTGGCTTTTTCGAATCCGTTATAACATTAATCAGGCCAGAGACGATAATACAAAATTCATGAAATATGCAGATTTTATCAATGAAATACGCAATTTATTAAATGAACATCACAGGAACAACAGAATATACTGAGGATAAAATAGGAACGGGAAAAAGCAAAAACAAGAATACCGTCATATAAATTGCCACTATCACCAGGGCATCCATCATTGGCACAGCAATCACCGCCACTAACTCCTCAATTATTAAAGCCAACACAACAACAGGAGGAAGAGGATGAGTTTATAGATACATTAGAACCATCTACTGGGAGTGGATTTACTAATCATGGTAGTGGCCTTGTTACTCAGTGTCCCAGCAATATTCTTGCTAATGTTGAACGACTTGAAACTCTCATTGGGGGTAAACGAGCTGGTAATAATTAACGCGAGATAGTTAATGAGATTTCAGATATCTGTAATAGATTATTTACGGGTAAAATCATGGATATGGATGTGTATCAATCTCTCATCAATGAGATCGCCGAGGATTACTATAGCGATTAATTAAATAGTTAATAATTATTATAGCTGAGTGTGGCTCTCCAATATTCATTTTTTTTTCTTTTTTTATGATGAACCAGAGCAGCAGGCAGGGTGTAAAAAGACAACAATTTAGTTGTTTTTATAAGTAAACGAACTCTTCAAAAAATACGTCAATAATGGTATAACAAAAATAAGCTAACCTAAATGATTTATATTATCGGTTTTTTAACCGTATGGAAATATAATCAGTTAGTAATTTTGGTTATAGCGTAATTGACCTTTTTTTTAGTTTGATTTTTCGTCGAGAATTCAAGCAAAAATTTGTAGGGTTCACCCTGCCTGCTGCTTATGTATAGCAATTTGTATATATTTTTTAAAGGTTGATTTTACCCAATAAATGCTAAACAACTGTAGGAATCACGGTGCTAATTCAATTTCCCATAGTAAACCTATGCGAACACCGTGATATTAAACACTCAATAACTTAACATTTCTGAGTGCCCATCATCAAACCCATACTTATCAGTTTAGATGACACTTGGATGTCAGCTTCTATGTAGGGGAATGGATAATAGACGCAGCATTTTCTGGACCTGCATGTGTTTTAACATGTGCTTTCAATTCTGCACCAATGAGTCAGGTGCTAATTTTAGTAAAGAGTGATCCAAACTCAAGACTGTTAAAGAACTGAAATTCCATCAATAAAACAATGTCTGCATTTTTTTCAATCACATATAGGATAAGCTCTCAAAAGATTCTTTTTATTAAAACACAACTACATTATTTACCAAATCTGGCCACCCAAATCCATGTATACTGTATTTAATGTTGACCCATATCCAGGCTGGTTCCCATTTTTCCTTACCATTAGTACCATGTTTCCTGTCTGTATACACACTACTTGTTTCCAAATTAGAAACAAGGGAAATTACTTTGGAAAACTATGGCTGAAGTCACCGGAAGTGCTCTTAAAATAACTCATTTGCATACGCTAGACTGTAGATAGGTTCGGAATGGATGTAATAATTAAGTGAGTGACGATGACTTAATTTGTTTAAAATGGCCAGCAGCGGATCTAGGAGACATGGACCGAGCACTATGAAAATCCGTTTGACAGGTAAGTGGTGCCTTTCGGCTGCGAGATAGTTTTTTTCAATCAGTATCCCTGAACTCTCACACAACCAATATGGCTGCTATGTTTAAACTCTTACAAAGATATATGTATGAATCACATTTCACCGATTCCACTGTCAGATAATTAAATTAAACAATTTATACAGTAAATTGTGTATTGACCTTGCTTCATGGGCGAAAAATGTTCTCAATAGAGAAAAATTCAATCGATAATAACGATGATTTCCGTGTAAACAATGCAGGGAATTCCATTATTTGTATTTCTCCATTCTTGTCGTGACATACCTACAGTGACGTTATTGGCTACACATGCTACATAATTATGTTCTCCAGATTTTCTTGAAGTGTATACCCGATGAAGATAACAGTCTTGTCAAAATCTTCAGTGAAACACAGTGACATTGGAACTTGCACACTTTTGTATTGACATTTAATAGGGATAACAGGCCAAATTTTAAATTTCACATTGGGTTAATAAGTATGGCATTTTTGAGAAGGTCACATTATCAGAAATAACAGATTAACAAATAAAATATAGTATTTTTAATGGTTTTGCTCATAGCAAGTGCTAACAACATTTTGTTACCTGCAAAAACAAGATTTTCTCCAAAAAGTGACATTTTTTCGTAGTGTTCATATTGAATACAAATCCAGTAATGGAATGCTTTTTGGGGTTAATTAATGAAATAGTCATTAGAGAATATAACCTGAGAGTTCTTGAAGTATAATTTACAAATGTATGTGGTATATAAAATAAAATTGTTGGTTAATGTGCCTTGGCTAATACAGAATTTGCAGCTTTAATTACTCAAATTTACAATGTTTCATGTGTGTCAAATATAAAAGCCAAATTATGTGAAAAGCTTGTTGTTATTTATGTTTTATTCAAGTGCAAGTGGCTTGAAAACATCAAAAATTGCTGTAACCTTCTGATGACATTGTCATATGTGCATTGAGTTACATGCAAAGTTTATCAATAATATGTCAGGTGCAGTGAGTTGCACATGAAGTTCATATAGTATACTATTAGGCACAGTGAGTCATGGATAGGGTTCGCATGGTATCAGAATTCCATGAACAAACAGTACATTCAGGCAGGCTTGCAATGATTGGAGATTGTACTTCATGTTCTCCACTCTTTGGAAACAGCATTATGTTAAATGAGGTAGTAAAACTTAATTTCAGCAAATTACTTTATGCTATATATAGGTTAATTTAAGAAAGCTTGGTTTTAACTGTTGATGACCCATTTTAGTGAATAACATCTCTAAGCTTCATGCTTTAATTGTGGTCTTTAAGAACACTGAAGCTAAATGTATTATATGTATTTCAGTCTTTTAAATTTAGCTTGTTTAATTATACATGTATGCAAAAGGATGTTATCAGTTTAGATTCACATGCTTGCATTGAATAATTTGACCAGTCATCAGCGCTTGGTCAATATATAGCTTGTTTGCTGGAAAATGCCTAAGAGTGAATAGATATATAGCAATTAATTGAAATGTAAACATTATTGCTCAGTTTATCTTCTTTTATTAAAATGACATGTCAACAAACCTAAATTCCCACAAATTTTCTAATCAAAAGAATGAAATTTGTTACCCAACAATTTAAAGTCTTTTACAGTATCATACTGTATGTTATGCTGGAAAAGTGACTCTGAATTACAGAAATTAATTCACCATCTAAGTCCCCATGGTCATTATCAGCTTTTATTGTGGTGAGTCTCAAGTAATTGGATTTTAATTCATGCTGGTATAAACAAGCATGTGTGTGTGTGTGTGTGTGTGTGTAATATATATATATACACACACACACATACACACATATATATATATACATACATATATACATATGGGCTGGTGCGTGCAGGCAAGACGATGGGTGCCATTTACTCGCAGACCTGGGTTCGAAACTCAGTAGAGTACAAATTTAATTTCTATAACTTGTATGATAGTATTGTTTGTATTAAACTATATATATATATATATATATATATATATATATATATATATATATATATATATATATATAGATTACATTAGGGATATAAAACAAATTGTTGACATAACCAGGTCGCGAGATATCCAGGTTAATAAAACCAGCAACAATTTTTAAGATGTCCTTGACCAATACTCCCATCTCTTGCTCTTGTGTTTAACTGGAATCCCCTCCCACTGCATGTTACAATAAAATAATTGATAAAAAAATGAAAGAAACTAACCTAGTGATGTTATTATTTATTCCTTTTTATAGTCATGAGCAATTTATTAAAGATGAAATATATGATATATGAACTCCCTATTTCACATGTAATTGTATGCATTCATACTATAGCATGCATCACTTATACCATATAACACAACTCCTGTTTGGCTGTACAGATTTGAATATGTTAAAATGACAGAAAAAAAGATCCAAGAAAATCACAAATCAGAGAGAATGAGAGAGAAAAATCAACAGAATGCTTTTAGGCAATGGCCATTCACACATAACACAGTGTTAGGTGCAAAATAACAAAGATTGTATTATATCCAGGTTAATATATGACAGTATCTTGCAAATAAAGATCAATACATGTTTTTGAAAAATACATGTATATGTACCATTCACTGTGAGTGCCAATGACAATCCTTTCCCTAGCAGGGGTTACAAAGAGTATTATTAAAGCAAGTTTAGGTTGAGTATACTACTTACCCTGCAGGCATCAATGTGAGTTTGTAACAATTAAGATTCCAGACCACAAACAAATAGACGATTGAGTGGGGAATAAACATATCCAGTAACTAGCCTAGCTGTAAACTTATTTCTTGAACTTAACTGCAGGATATCAAATACCCTGTTATTTTATTGCAAAGCAAACTAGCCCTGGAAACTGACTTTAGATTCTTTTAAGTGTACAGATTCTTTTATTGGTGGGGGGTGTTTTTCCCAGCCAACTGTGGTTCCCTTTTACAGGTATTCACAGGAATTTTGAAGATAAATCAAGACAAGGGAAGCCAACGTTTCTGCAAGACTGAAAGAAGGGATATTACAAATAAGAAAAATAAAATAAAATTAAGAAGAGCTTAAACCTAAAAAACTAAATTTTGGAGCCTTGACTGCCATTCTATAGAATTCAAGTGCCTGAGATTACTCATTCCTGTGCATATATTCTAGCATATATATAGGGTAATATTCTGCCTAGTAATAAATATCTTTTATTTTCTGTTGACAGAATATATAGGCTGTATCATGAAATGGCTGAATGCATTAAAAACATGAACTTGTTTGTGGCAAGTGTCAAGGGTGCCAAGCATATGTAAGAAAACATAAGTATTTTTTAATTGTTTGTTACAAATCAGCATCAGATTAAACAAAAGCAGACTGATATTACTTCATATTTGCTAAAAAAAAATATAATGCAATGCAGATCATGAATTTTATAATTCCTAGATATTTTGAAAATATTGCTGACATGTTTGGCTATTTTGTCATAAAATGCTATAAAATAAATCGTCATGATATTATGTGCATGTGCAAGGCTGAGCAAATAATTTTTAAACTATTAGTTCAGGACAAGTGGTTTCAGAAAATTCACTGGTCCCACCTTACTCTTTTCTTGTCCCACCTTAATTTTCACTGGTCCCAAAATGGTAATCACTTGCTGAGATTTGATGAAATGTATGTAATCCATATAAAAAAAAACAAACAAAATAATATACAACACAATTATTTCTTGAAAGAATTTAATTTTTCAAAAACATTAGTAATTATTCATTTGGCTTCTTCAAGTTCACATATATATATGTTTTAGCTGATGAATTTGAAAATTATGTCCATGTATATGTCTGCTGCATGCACTAGCACTAAGCCAACATTTGAAAGCTGTGTCTGAGTTTAATTCCTCAAGCTCTTGTCCATTTGCAGAAATGCTCATCTGGGTGAATTTCCTACCTGTGCCAGTTTTGGATATTATTTTTAGTAACTGCAAAACATCTTTCCTTCTGAGTCAATATATTCAAGCCATGGATAACTATCAACCCAATGTGGCTGAAAATTTCTGTCTTTTAGTAGTGTCATATTTGACATTTTTTGCCATCACTGATTATTGCTTATGTCTCATTGGAGAAATAGCTACCACACTCTCAGTATCCGTCTTACTTTCATCCTTACATTTTCAAACAAATTTACATTCTCCAAATTGCTGTTATTACCTTCCTTACAAAAATTGTTTAGCAAACTCATTTTATCCACAGAGTATCTATCAGCTTGCTTGGTAACTACTTCTAAAGTGATTATAACATCAATTTTCTCTTTTAAATACTAACTGAAACAGCTCATTAATTAGTCCGACGTTACATCCCCGTTTGTACCACCTTACCGATTGCAATAACTAAAACATTTTATGTGATACAAAGTGCACAGAACTAAGTCAATTGAATCATCGATTTATAATTTCTAACCTGACTGTGATCAGAATGACACTAATACTGGCATCTCCTTGCACCTTTCATGCTTAACGGTCTTTCCATACTAACAAGGTTGCCATATTCCATACACTATAGGGCAGTTTATTTCCATCCAACAACATAATGATGCAATTCATCCTAACTGCCGGATAAGTCTGTAAATTACCATAACATTCTGTTTGGAATTATATTCCTTTGCACACATGAACATATTAATGATACCACTTGTTAAATCCAAGTAAAAGGCATTTTTTTTGTCATTCTTTTACCACTTGTTAAATCCAAGTAAAAGGCATTTTTTTGTCATTCTTTTCCTTTGCTTGATTCAACACTGTAATATCGGAAGCAGACAACATGCATGCATATCTGTGATGTGTCGAATTTTGAAAATCTTAGAAGCTTTGTTTAAAGGAATTGTATCAAAGTCAATTTAATTGAAGTAGAAAGGGCTAGAGATAGATGATTATTTTTCATTTCATCTCTGAATGTCAAAAGGGAATTCGTTCTAGCCGAAGAAACATGACCGAGTCAGATGCTATGGTACAAGAGAATGCCATAAGACCTTTTCCCAAAATCGGCAGGGTTAAAGGCGGCATCTGGCTATAGATGATAGCTCAAAGTAAATGATTAATTACGGCGTGAGTAGTTGTTTAGTTTTCTTGTCAATCAAAAAATTCTACGAACAGGTTTAGGAAATAGGCTATTCCGATTGGTTAATATGGATTTATGGGCGTAACTATGTAAGAAATTAAAGGTTTTCACTTTAGGGAAATTCTTTAGTCTTAGATCTTTCGAAAGAAAAGTTAGTATGACTCCGAAATTCGTAAAAAGTACGTTTCTCGTATTGAGTAAGGGGCCGGATAGTTCTCCCAGGAGACGGCCTATATGTGAGGTTCATGGAAACATAAAGAAACGGCAAAAAGGTACGCAATCTTAGTTTCCCGATTTTAATATGTTATTTCATTTGTTGATTTATTTTGCAAATGTATTCTTGATATGATATATGTATGTATGATTTAATTTTGCAGGATTTTAGTGAAATGCTAGTCATGACATTTTATTCTTTGATTTCCTAATTATCAATTCATTTGGAGAATTGGCAAGAGTGAATGTAATTAAAATTTCATTAGATTAGTTGAAAAGATTGCATGTAATTGCATGTAATCATAGGAGTGATTAGGAATTTCCATGAATGATTTAAGGAATGATGGGTAATATTTCATAGTTTTATGGATTAACTCTGTTTAAAATGAGTATGACCTAACATTACATATATATTCATATACTAGTTTGTAATATTTAATTGATCACTTAAGTGTATATCTATATGCTAGTTTATAATATTTAATTGGTGGAGTAAACTATTTTAGAATAGTTAGATCTGGAGGTCTAAGCCATATGTAACTTAACACTGCTAGATTGGTAGGTAAGAAGTCGAGAGGGGTTACATACGGTTTGGTTTGGCAGAGTTGAATTTGACCATCCCTATCGTGACCCAAATTAAGGTCAGGACAAGCATGTAAACATAACAGTTAGCCAAAAGAAGTTACTTTGGCTGAATTTATGCCTTTTGTTTCTGAGCCGATTTAATGTAAAAATACAGATATACTTGGGAATGTGACCTATTGTCTATTGCGAGACATTTTTATTTATTGAAGGAAACAGCTTTCCTGGACTTACATGAGATATCCCTGAACGATCATAGGACGAAAACACATTCTACGCAGAAATCTAGTCCAGAGACGTTTGTTAAGTCAGAGTTAGACGGACAAGAGTCCAAGACAAAAAGCTAGACAAAGATCGAAAAGCTAAACAAAGATCGACAAGCAGGGACAAAGGGAAGTCTTGATGTCTGCATAAATTAGGTGATGAAGTCTCTCATCTTTACACTCAAAGGTCACATCCCATTGGCAATGATGATAGCAATTTAACGTGAAAGTAATGTTATATTTAAAGAAATTTGTATTGTCTTTTTTATTTGAGTACATGTTAGTACCATTTTTCCTTCTTTGTAACTAAGTCATTGATTTCTTTTCATTTTAAATTCTGTTTATAAACTGATTAAATTTTATATTTGTTCATTGAAAGGGGGCTCATAGTGTTTATTTCTTCAATATACTTGTTCAGTGGTCTGCATTCTTCTATCTATCCACACTGGGTAAATCACACCGCGGAGGTCATTCCCTAGTGAAAGAGGTTGGTGTGTTTTGCACGCCACCAATCTGTCACAATATCTTTAGGCGTTCGCACAACTGTTTGCTTAAAATGGACTGGTTCAGGAACTGGAATGGCCGTCTATTATATTGAAAACTTCTGTTAAGCATGAAACGCGCAGACAATGGTAGTGTTATGGCCATTCAGGTTAGAAAATATAAATCAATGACTTGACTAAGTTCTTTGCACTTTTTATGAACTTAAAGGTTTCCGTTATTGAAATCAGTAGGGGGATACAAATAAATGGGTTAATTGACTCAGACTATAGTGTAATTGTTTAGCTTCAAACACAATATCAAACATGGAACAGTTATAAATTAAAGAATCATTACTGTCATTTGATCAGTTCACAAAGGAAACAGACACTGATGTCCGTAAAATACCTATCATTAGTTTAATTACACTGACTCACTGGATTAAAATCATAGTGAGTTGCTGGTTGTGATCTAGATTGAGCAACAAAACCACATACAACTCTGCTAATTGATCTTACTGGCTTTCTTGAGTTTAAATTTGCCTCTTAGCCCAATATGCAGTCATGCAGTAATAGGATGTAAACATATACCCAAAGAATGCTAGAATCAAGTATTCACTATGCCCAGAGAGCATGATTGACCAAATAAAGGTAGAGATAGTGATTAAAGCATGAAAATAAGGACTAGCCAGACTTCTTTAAAAAGCACTTGTCCTGGACTAGTGACTTGGAAAATTTTACTTGCCCACTTCAAAAATGACTAATTTGAGATGTTCTGGCTATGGGATTTGCTCAGCCCTGACGTGGAACAGGTTAATGACATTTGAATATCCAGGTGATCAGCAAACTTCCACCTTCGCATTAATTATTAATTTTGATTACTTGTATCTCCTTGAGGTACATGTATTTCGATCATAATCCAGATCTGAAATGAACCTTAAGAAACAAAAGGGAAATTTATAACTGTCATGTATCTGACATCTACAATTCTTCGTTTTTCGTTAAAAAAAGTTATATTGACTTCAAGGTTACATTGAATGTGAATGTGTACACTCTTGCCTTTGTAAACCCTTGCATATTTTATGAAGTGTCCTTAAGAAACTATTTGATTAACCCTTTCATCACTAAGTAACTTTGTAGGCATAGTCCTCAACACTAAGTAACTTTGGAGTTTTAAAAGCAAACTGACTTGTGGACTTTGAAACAACATAACTTTGCCAATGTTAAAGATATCTGGCTGGATTAGGTGTCAAAGTCAAGGTTAAAAACCAAATTTTATGACTAATTCAATAAAATGTGCATATATATTACAACTGTTAAAATGCAGGTACAAACAGGTAACACAACAGGTAAAATACAAGTAATTATTTTATTACCTCTTAGAAAACTTAGAATGTTCTCAAAACTCAATTGACCCTAGATGTACTAGTTAATAATCACAGTACCAGCACAAGTCTTTCTTTCATGGTGTTCATAATATATAAAATTCTGTAAAATGAACCAAAATGATCTCCAAGGTGAGATCTGTACATACACCTATATATCGCTTCTGCCACGTTTGATTGTCGCATTGAAGTTTTGTTAAACGGACAATTTTTCCAAAAACTTCATCTGAATAGAATATTTGAAAATATTCCGAAGCTTTCCTGGAGCCACATAACACTCAGGTGTGCACAAATCTGTCAATAAACTGAAACAAATCTCTTTGGTTTTCCGGCTTCGTCCAAACAAAATCATGTGGAGCATACAATTCCTTTGGTTCAAAACCTTCAAAGTCCTCTTCATCGTCATCACTGTCACCCATAAGTGCATTCTATTGTCTCTCCATACGTCTTCTCTCATTTTCATCCTAATTTACCAGGTCGAAATTATTCAAATCCGATAACTCTTCTCTGAAATTTCAAATGCCGACATTTTGGATACAAATTTCAACATTCGGAAAACATGTTAAAAGTTCTGACTTTGTTCGATATTTCTAGTTGTATATAAGCTAAACTCACGAGCTTATCCAAATATAACATCTACATTACAAGATGGAAGTTATTAGAGGTGCCCCGAAAGTTATTTAGTCAGGTACTATAATGTTAAAGAAGAACATTGCCTCAGACCGAAAAGTCGGTCCATAGTGTTTACAGATTTACTTCCCCTTGACCGTTTTTACGGTCCGCCATGATGAAAGGATTAAACTACTCTTAGGAACCAAAAATAGAAAGAATGCTAAATAAACATGTGACTACCCCTGTAAATTATCAAAATTGTGCATGAAAATCAATTGCTTTTGTTGACCATTTCTTGTATAATTTCTGCAAGATTGATGTTAAAAGGATGCATTTCGTTTAATTAAGCAGGTCCACATGTCACTTCGCGGCATAACCGGGTTATTGACTTAACAGAGGTCGAGGTAAGCTTGCAAAAAATAACATCATAAAAAAGGCTTTTTTCGGGACCAGACCAAAACAATCGTCATATGCAGGTTGCCAAAAGAAAACTCAGTCCAGATAAGTCAGTTTGACTCTGTGTGTGTGTGTGTGTGTGTGTGTGTGTGTGTGTGTGTGTGTGTGTGTGTGTGTGTGTGTGTGTGTGTGTGTAAATATTTTTGACTGAAACTACTGATTGATATAGTAATGCATGACCACAATAATGAAGCCACTTCAGGTATTTAAAAATAAATGTGTATAAAATGATATGTCAACATATGCTTTTTTGTCATTGTTTTGAATTTTAAAAAACAATCATTTTCAGTTGTGAGCTTATATTACTCTAAATGTTATCATGTTATATTTAGAAGGTAATCTTCATTAAAGGATGATAATTTTGACTGTAACTGATATTAATTGCTGCTAATTAGAAAAAAAAATGCTGATTACAATTACTTGTGATTATTTTTAAAAAAATGAATCAATCAGATTATTGGTTACTACTACCCCTGGCTCAGACTAGAGCAAGAAAAACATGACTTTTCTCTTGAAATAACATTGGGAGTAGTGACAGTTATCAGTGACAATGTGCAGGAGAATTATGTTTTTTTCATTTGTGTGTGTGTGTGCACTTGTATACATGTATATTGAATACATGAATACAATTTTCTATTTTTCTGCCTGTTCCCAGGTTTTGTTCATAATGCAGCTGGCAGTTGTGGACATTACAAGTACCATGTTGATATAAGTGAATTTAGGATGTTAACATTGTAAATTTTTACATTTCTGTAAAATGGATAGTGGAGTATAAAGTTATTTTGGCAAGTAAACCTTTCAGCACTTGACATAGAGGGCAATTTGATTGTTAGAGATGTTTCCACTCTATGAGTTTGAAAATATTTTTCATTTACATGTAACACTATGTACTTTTTGATTTGTTTTTGATAATATTTTTTTCCATCTGAGTATTGTTTACATTTGTATATTTACTCCATGGCTTTATTATTAGTCTAACTCCTCTATATGGGCATAAGAAAAATGCTTTCAGATTGTTTTAGATGGATATAAAGGAAAACTTTGTTATTGTTTGTTTCAGTAATTTAGCCAATTGTAGAATAGATACAGCTAATGTTTGTGTTGTGCAGTTTTGCATGTGAAGTATTCAGAAGGTTGACAGCTCTACTTGATAGAAGTTGCATTTGTATTTATTTCTATTTTCTGTGCTATCATTTAGAGTTCATGTAATGGAAAGTAGATAAATTGACAAGTAATAACATTTTTTGATTTTTTTTCACTAAAGTACATGTATCAGAGAAAATTCAGTATATCATATTTGGAAGTTTAAGTGTATGTTTTAGTGTGATGTGTTAATGTGTTTATATGTAATATTATATACATATTGAGAGGCTTGCTTTGAAGTGTTCTGTAAATTGTCTTATCCTGTCCATAATTTTGAAATGACTTCATTGTAAAATATAACTCAGAATCTGTTTATTTGGAATATAGCCAAGTTTTCTTTCTTTTGCACAGTAAGTTATACATCTATTAAAGTATACATTTGTCAGTTCCAGATATAATGAAGACTACTTGTATTAGTTATTAAAGTATGTGTGTATGTAAGTATTAAGTTTATTATATTATACATGTAGTTATAAGTCAGATATTAAAAAAAACATGCATCAATTTTTTTTTCCAGTGCTTTGTGCAAAGAATCTATGCAAGAAGGATTTTTTTCGTAAGTATTTAGTTGATAAATAAGACAGCAAACTGTGTAATATAAAACAAATATATAATGTATCATAATGACTATGTCTTAAAACATGAAAAAATATTTCTTTCTTCTGTGTCCCAAGATTTAATTGCATTTTAAAATTATAACATACTTGGTAGGAGTGAAACAATTCATTGATATATCGATGCATCCATACTTTTGCTGTAACAATATAAATCAATTTAAGAGACAGAGAATCCATACATTATGATCCTTACTGTTATTTTAGTCTTCAGCAGTCATGACTAATAATTTTGTTAGTTTGTTAGTTTGCTTTGTTATTCTTTAAAATTAGATTTAATCAAAGATGGAATCTGCAGTCACAGTCACTCATTTTCATTAGTAAAATTGATAAAGACTATTGAGAATACTCGCTCGTCATCTATAAATTAACACAAAGTGTCATGGTTTGTAATTGGTCCCCACCCCATTCCATGCTAATTATCTTAATCCAACAAAATGTTCAGCTAATATATATTCCAAATGTGTTCCACACGTATAATGAAGTGTTTAATTATAATTTAATAATCACTTTTTCATGAAGTTTCTTTGATGAATTATATCGTGTTTACTTTTGTCGAGTTGAAAGGTACATGTCTGGTGTGTCACATGGTAAAATACGATACATTGAAGTCTCATTGGTGGTTATTGCTTATTCTGGTCCAGGTAAACAATAACCACCAATCAGAAATTAATGTAGCTTATTTCCTGCATGACAAACAGGAAGTATTAGCAAAGCTACAGAGAAACTTTGTGAATTGATTAATACATAAAGTATTTTTGAATATTACAAAATTTGTATGAATTTGCTAACTTGGATAACAGTGACAATCTGCATAAATTAGTTGCAAGTTCCACATATGAAAATGAAATATACAATATATGAACCATTTTTCTTGTAACATCTGTTTTTCAAGAAGACAACTGTTTACACATCTGGGTTCATCAAGCATGTCATTATTGTTTGTTAAATTAAATTTGATTGGCACATGGTGCCCATGAATAACCATTATTATGGTGTAGTTTGAACCTTTCACAAAGGAAATTTTACATATAAGTATTTTAAATTTGGGCTGCTTAGAAAACCCAGTTGTCTAACTTTAAATCTTTGCTTACAGATTCTTTGTTCTAATTCATATCTGGTACAGAACCAGTCTGTATGTATTTGGTGCTAGAAGTCAGATTTATTCTAGTTGATGAATTTGTTAGAGCAAAAATGTTTTTCAAATAATTTCACAGGTGGATTAGAAAAAGATGAAAAATGATTTTAATATTAGCCATCATGCTAAATAAAGAAACCTTGAATTAGCTTGTTTTTCCAGTACTAAGGTAACTTTTTTTTGACAGCCGAACTAAATTGTGGATACATTTTATAAATGCAGAAGCATTATTCACTGAGTTCTTTCTAGAACAGATGTTTCCTGATTACAGAATTTAGATTGCCAAAAATATGTACATGCAAGAACAAAGTCATCAAATATTGTTATGTCTTTAGCAGAAGATAATTCACTTAAAATTGCAGGAGCCATGAAGATTTAAGGAGTATAAAAGCCATGACAAAAGGTTGTGCCCAGTTAGTGTAAGAGACTTTGACAATGAAAAGAGCACAGTCAGAATGCTTTTTTTTCATTACCAGAATAAACATTTTTTTTATTTGCTTAACCCTTTAACTACGACTACCGCATCTGAGCATCACCTGTAAATAGCTCCTGAACCCCACTGACGCATATATGCAGTGTCGATAAGCCTTGTTTAAAACCCCAGTGTCGCTTATGAGTGCGTAGTTCTGTTGTACTAAAAACCCCCGTGTCGCATATATGCGGACGTAACTGCTATGTTAACTAAACGTTGATTGGTTGAAAGTACAGATATTTACTTATTTTTCATTATCATAACCAATGAGAAGACTGGTTACTGAACATTTTGATGCCAGTTGGAAAGCTGAGAGGTTAAATTTAGACACGCTGGAAGGAAATTTCCGGCAATATACAAAACACGTGTAGTTGAGATATTTGTGACTTTAAAGGGTTCAGTGCAATCAATATCGAAGAGTTTAATGGATCGTTCTTAGTAAATGGATCAGATAATGACGTTAGTCCCGTTTCAACACTAGATGTATTTGATTTTGATTCAAATGACGATTTATTTTGTGCGATTCAAAACAGTTTACGCGACGGGGATGTCTTGTCTGATTGTTGTAGGAGTAAATAAAATGGAAATATATGAATAATAGACACTATACAAGGTAAGCTGCATTTTATTTCACTGAAATCCAGCAAAAACTAATGAAATAATGAATATAAATGTAACCATGTTTTTATTGTCAGTTTCTGTAGTCAGCCATGATGATGCTCTAGCAAATAGTATCAGTAGTCTCAGTAACTGATACACTATCACTCAGCAGTAGTGAAACTGCAGAACAGCTGTAGTAGTTAAAGGGTTAATAATGCTTTGAATAAACACAAGTTGGAAGAACTGTATGGGGTTTTCAGCTGATAATGCATCAGTGATGACCTGAATTCATAAATGAGTTGCATTCTATAATTTGAAAAATGTCTCCATTAGTGAACATATTGGTTTGTGCCTGTAACATGATGTACCTTACTGCAGGCAAGGCTGCAGATAAATTAGACAAACTCCTAAAGTATGAAGTTGACATTCTACATGACACTGAATTAATGCAGACAGAGTTGATATGCAATGGAAACTTATTTTCCAACTAAAAGACCCAATAACAGGAAGATATAAACTTCCTCTTCTTTGTCAGGTTATGAAAGGAATTTTTGGTTCTTTACCATTCTGATGCAGACTGAGATTTTGTTCAGTATTAACAAAAAATAAAACTGAATTCAGATCCAAGCTCTATAACCCAGCACTTAGTGTCCTACTTGTGTGCTAAACATTCATAATCCCACCTTGTACAAAGTGTTTTGAAATGCAATATGCTATATAAAAATACAAAGCATTAATTGATGTTTAAAGACCAGAGGGGTAAGTAAAATCATTGTATACATATGCTGATTGAATTTTATTATGTTATATGTGGATTACTCTAGACTTTTTGTCCACATGGATTACACTTTTTCCTCATCAGGGGTTGGCATGTATGGTACTGGCTAATGATGGTGATGATGACAATTATTTTTATTAACGTTATGAACTATATCAAATTATTGGAGCTAGGAAAGTGTTGATGAATATACCAGTGAGTTATTTTGAGTCTGAAAATGCTGTTAAATACTAGTCCAATGTACACGCGGGATGGACAAAAATAGATGGCATGACTCCCTTTAAGTGGTATTTTCTAAGTTAAATGTAGAAAGGGCAAGATACTGAGCCAAATAAAAATACAGATCATTTAAGAGTATTTTGGATTATATTCACAAACTATAAGTCCAGTTTACAATGTTTTACATTGTTGTCTAGGGAAATAAATTGTTTTGCTAAAGTATACATGGCTTGTTGGCTTTTACTCTTTTCTTTGTTACTGACTACAGGGCGTTTTCATGTAACAAATTTTTGTAAGTCTTTGGTATGACTTGGCCAGGGATTGAACCCATGACCTCCTGCATCTGAGGTGGACGCTCTTACCACTGTAAGGTAGAACTTGCAGGACATTCACTAGTAAAAATAGTCTTCTGAAGAAGAAACCTTTTTCCATAGTTATGCTATATTCCTTGCTGAAGATCATTGTCAAAACTTTGAGGCATGCTTTGTCAGTGTACATGCTGCTATAATCAGAGCTACTTAAAATTGGCACAAACATTGCTCTGGATACATTGAATATCTTAATGGATCACAGTAAGATTGTTCTAAGGGATACTATATCAGAATTGGAGACTCTTTGGAGGTTTCATTCCCTTGCATCTCAGGAACTGGCATCTCATTACTGGTCAATTCTGAAAAACTTAAGAAAGATTCTTCATATAAATTTATTGTAGTGTTTACCTTTGTTTTCATAGTGAATGTAATAGACTGAAGTTAACATTTTAGTCACTTTAAGAAAATTGAATACACAGAGAAGTATGAATAATTTGTTTTCACATTTCTATATGTGTATGATTGTGTTGTCCAATGTCATTCACAATCCTGAATGGATTTATCCTACCTTGCACAAGTGACCTTTATTCTGATTTATGGATGACTGACCTTCTGTGAGCATTTTGTGCATGCACTCTGCACCATAGTTTCTAAATAAGCAACTCTACTATAAAGGGATTTATTATCAAGTTTTGGATATTGTCCCTATGTCTGTGTGTTAAGAGCAACAAAATAGTTCCAAACATGTAGCCCGTTACTTTGTTAATTTTCAAGACTTGCTGAAGTTAATCTGTATATCTCTTGGAAATAATTTTTAACTAAGCACAATTCTTTCAAAACAAGTGTGTTAATGTGTTTTTACAAAGTGTAAAACTACTGATGCTTATTGAGCACTTCCATTATCAAATCTTTTTTTCGGAGATGCATAATTTTGTTTGTTGTCAAGCTCTTAAGTTTCTGAGGTAGGTAAATCTTGTATTTTTTGCTTGAAGTTCACAATCCCTATCGCTTAAATAGAAATGATTGATTTTTAAAAAATCACTATTGAAGTTGTGCAGTTTGAGTGTACACGAAGTAACAAATGCTTTCCAGTTTCCGTTATTACTAGAACATTCTTTCACAGTCATCAAGATAACCATTAATTTTAACACATTTACATACAGGACCTTTTAACATTTATACCATTGCACAAGATCTATACGAGCTATGCACATTACCATTATTTACTGTAGCAGTTTCAGTCACTGTTGTTTGAAAGTTAAAATATGTTGTAACATCATTGAATGTTTAAACTGAATTTTTTCAGTATAAATTGAATCTTTTCAGCTCTGCCTTAGGTTTAGGAAATTTTCATGGGTGATCTGCTGTTTGAAAGTTACACCAGTATTCATAATATACCATTTTTGTTTCAGCCCTCATTTTTTATTCAGAAATGTGAGAAAAAGGTTCTATCATTGATTCACTTTAGGATTAGGGAACTTCCACCCCTGGGATTAAAACTTTGCATCAGTTTCTTGGTACAGCCATGTGTCTGATGCTGAATTCTGACACTTTGGTGGAGTTTTCTTATCCTACACCAATGCATATAATGGATTTTATTATTCATGACCCATTTTTACAATTTTGGGTTCTAATTTTCTGCTTCATTAACTAGGTCTTCCTGATCCGTTTGCAAAAATCAGTGTTGATGGTTCAGGCCAGTGCCACTCAACAGACACCTGTAAAAACACACTTGACCCAAAGTGGAACCAGCATTATGACCTGTAAGTATAAGTGGTCCAGTATCAAGGGACATAACTCTGTAGGAAAGTCATGACATGAAGATCAGGAAATGTATGTGTACTTTGTTTGTCAGTCAGTCAAGTTAACAACTGTATTTCCAAGTAAAATTCTGCACTGTTTGTCCAGAATATAATAATCAGCTTAAGGTGGAAAAATTGTCATTTTGCTCTGTTGGTTTTAGACCAAAAAAAAGCTTATGTGATGGCATGTTGTCTGTCATCCATCTGCCCATTCATTAGCACAAGTTTGTTAGCTGATCCTAAATGAAAATGGCAGTGCTCAGACATTATTGGTGCCAAAATGACCAGTGGCTGTCTTGAAAATCTTATTGCAACTTCTTTCAACATTGCAATTAAAATGAAGAAAATTCTTATTTTGCAATTTGTTTCAATAGTAGATTGTCAGCCTCTTCAAGGGATGCTTGATTTATTCTTTTTTGTGAATATCTTTCATAGGAGCAAATCCGAAAATATTTTTAAAATATTTTTAGTTCCATTACATATATATTATAGCAGAGCTGATTTAAAGTTATGGATCACAAACATGCCAAGTTTTCTGGAAACAAATCAGGGAGATTTGTTTTCAACATGAGTAAGATTGGGTCCAAATCAGGGAAATTATCGTAATGACTATTTTTCTCAAAAGTTAAAGTGCAAAAGTGCAGATTGTACCACAGCTAAGTAAAACAATTATATAATGAATAATAGTTAATAACTTAATTTTATTATAAGGCTGCTGTTCACAAACTCTGGATGGGATGGAATTTTTCTTTCCAACCATTACATTTGCATTGTCACTACTAAACCCTACAAGGTTCTGTCTGTTTGTTAAGACTTCTTGAAGACAGTTGAAAAGGTTTCCATGAGTTCCAATATTGCAGATGGGCTTAGCCAGGAATTTGGTTGTCACTCTGTGAATGTCACTGTCAAACACCTTTACAAGAATTGCTACACACTTTTCATCACCACTGTCATTAGACTCATCCATCATCACTGAGAATTTTCTTTGCATAGTAAAGTTACTTGATTGTCATACATTGGACCCAGTGTATTGTTAATAATGTTTATTATCTTAGTTCTTTTGCAGTGAAATTTCTGAGTAATTTGCGAGTCAGGAAACAACTCTATACAGCTCACTAAAATGATCACCAACCAAGAATGGTAAATTATGCTCTACCACAAAGTTAGCAAACAGAACCTCTGCTCTACTGACATTGTTTACTGATGTTGGTGCAAAAATTTGGGTTACTTTAGGCACATTATGTGACGACTTCTCTTTTGCAATGTGCTGCTTACTTTTCAAGTTCCTTGTGAGATCATTTTTCCCCAACTAGAAATGTTCAACATGTGTTGCAAGCTGTGCATTACGCGAAGCTTTCTCACTTTTCACTATGCTTCACACATTTAAATTTACCTATCCAAGCACTGTTGAAGTTGCAAACATACTTTTTTCGAAGGCATAATTTCCATCAAATTTGTTAGCAGACGTTTTGACATGCTTCCAAAATTCTTTAAATAACCCAGGAAGTAGTTGTAGGAATATGCAATATTTATGTGTTTGGTGACTTAGCACACTACATGCTGTACAACAGCAAAGGCCAATGTGCGCACACACACAGAGACGCAGACACACACATACACAGCTTGTGTATTGGCATGTATGCTTGTATTTGTGCTTTTGTTGGCTTTTTTTTACTTTAATTGGTCATATACTAGAAGAGCTTATCCAATGGTCTGTCCATCCATCTGTCCATTAACATAAATTTGTTATTGTTGCTTGTCCTAATTTTCTCAAATGATTGTCATGAATCTTTAACATTCATCATCCAAATGAAATTGATACATTTGGACATTAAATATGACCAGCATAATGACCATTTAGAAAATCTTGTTATTGCTTTTCTGCCTGAATAGCTGGCCATATCAACATTGGTTTTTAACTTAAAGACTTATTATGATATCTAGTTGGTCCAAATAAAAATGGTGCTATCTTCTATCCAGTTTGGCCAGCACAGCAGCTATCTTGAAAATCTTGTTATGGCTGGTCACATTGATATGGATCTTTCACTGAAATATTTTTATGATGACTACCAGTAGTTGATCTTAAATCAAAATGGGGGGGCCCTGAGTGGCCGAGTAGTCTAAAGTGCTGTCCGTTACAGATCACTGCCATCTCACCTCTGTCTTCGTGGGTTTGAGTCTAGGATTTGGGGAATGTGGATATGTGAGAAAGCTTGCCATAGCTTCTCGGGGGTCGGTGGTTCTTTCCAGTGATTTCCCGGTTTCTTCCTCCACCATTAATACTGGCCGCCATGAATAGCCTATTGTGTGCTGAAAAATGGCGTTAAGCCCAACAACAACAACAACATAAATCAAAATGGCACTGCTCAGCTATCCAGTATGGTCACGATGTGGGCTATGTTGAAAATATTTTTATTGCTACTCATCAAGAAAAAAAAGTAATATTGCCACAGAATTTTGAGCAGAAATCTCTTTATTATGTCTTGTAGATCCTAAATAAAAAGAGGCATTGCGTGGCCATGTGTTCTAACAGGGTTCATACGGTCTTTGAAGGTTGTTGACAGTTTGGGAAAAATGAAGGCCTTGAAAGTTTGGGAAAATTGAGCAGATTGCCCTGAAGTCTTTAAAAGTCTTTGAAAATTGAAGTAAACCTGAACATTTTAATTTCTTTCAATAAACATAAAAAAAATTGTCCAGGGATGTTAGATTCAGATATTGAGTTTTCATGGTTTCTTTCTTTTGATGACCTGTTCAGTTTCATTGCTACCACAATAACAAATAAACATTAGTTTTGCCATCCAACACACATAATCTTTATCAAAGCAAGTCAGCTATAATCTTCAATAAAAAACAAAGCACCCAACATTAAAGGAATTTATCATCATAACTATTTTTAGCTCATTTGTTTTCTAATTTCATGGTTTGTTTTTCATAATCATATCATTAAATTAGTTTTTAAGTGTTATCTAATGTTGTAAAGTGCTTAGAGCTTGTAAAGATTAGTGGTTATGCAAAGTCCTGATCATTATTATTATTATTATTATTATACCACTCCCTCGATAACTCGCGCCCGGATAACTCGCAAACCCACTTATAACGCGGTGTCCGGCATGGCTCCTGATTTTTTTTCCCAAGGAAAATATATTTTAAAATGTGTAAAACATGAAAAAGTTGGCAAATTTAACCTTGATACATAGTTCGTTTTTATCATCGAAAATGGTGATTACCGTATTTTCCGGAGTATAACTCGCTACTTTTTTTGTTTTTATTTTTTTTCTTAAAAATGACGTGTGCGACTTATATGCAGGAGCGACTTATACGATAATTTTTTTTTAATGACTGGTGACTGATGCGCAGTGATGATGTGCTTTAGCGAAATTCATCTGCCGGTATACGGGCAAGCCAATTGCTGAAAACTTACATACGGTACACATAAGTTTTAGACTATAAGATTATCAAATTAAATAGTCAAATAATATTTACTTATATAAGTGATAAAGTTTGTTGTTATTAATAAATAAAAAAATATTGAAATAACGATTGCCATTGTATTTCCTTTATTATATGACATGTACATCTTATAATCTTTCTGTCTCTAAATTCAGTCGTTGTAAATTTTAGCACACTTTTTCCCACCCAAGCTGCTAGTTAAAGTCAATTGAACTTGCGGCCCAGCTATTTCGTCATGTTCTTTTGATGTACTCCAATAAATACAGAATGCAGAACTGGGATTATTTTGTTATTTTAAACAACGAATTATGTCCCTGTAAAGCGTTTCGAGACCTGTTAGCGCTTCATAATTTACTTTATTAGTAGTTTATAAAAACACACAATCATTTTTTTCGGTTGGTTTCCCAATGGCTTGTTATAAAAAAAAAAAAAAAAACATAGCAGGAATATTTCCTCTGATGATTGCTCTAGTTTTAAACTCTGGATTAAGCCAAGACTGGCTTCATGGAGAGTACTTCAAAGTACTGGTAATTAATAAAAAAAACAAACCGGAAGGCTGGTGAACAGTTTCAATTGTTAGGTGAATTCGAAATATCTTTGTTAATGTATTAAAATCACTGTAGCGTATAAAGTGCCTTTGAAGTTCGCTTGGGTTGTGGAAATGACTGATATATAAATACATACAATGGAGCATTAATAAAATATAGTTTCACAATAACGTTGTATGATTTAAAATTGTTATATTAGCTTAAGTCAATAAGTTTTGTTGTAAATTAAATTCTTGCCATTTATCATGGCACCAACAACTAGAAAAAATATGCAGAATTTAAGTTAAACGTCGTAGCATTTACGAAAGAAAACGGAAATCGTGCAGCAGAAAGAAAATTCAACGTAAGCGAGAAGATTGTGCGTGACTGGCGTAAAAAAGAAGACAAGTTAAGGTCACCCCCCCCAAAAAGAAGGGAAATCATAGTGGCAAAGCAAGTTGGCCAGTTCTCGAGGAGAATCTACGAAAATGGATTGTGGAACAGCGTGCTGCAGGTCATGGACTTTCAACAATTCAAATATGACTCAAGGCAAAGTCAAAGTCTATTGTAATACTGACTTTTATATAACTCTTAAACAATTGTATAATATTTCTTACATGAAGTTGGAAATTACCAAGTCGAATGCAAAGGCCGGCGGTATCAAAGACGTGATTATGGTAAGGGCGGAGGAGCGACGTATACGCAGGAGCTACTTATAGGGTGGAAAATATGGTATTTCCTGTAAAGATAGAATCCAAATTGTGAAATTTGCATTTTTTCAAAATGTGAAGTGATATTTCTCAAACATGTCACAAACCGCAAGCGTTATCGTGTTCTAATTTATGTCGTTTTAAATTTTTAGACCCATTAAATTCATGTTGGTAATGGTTAAACCTTGTGAATTTGTTTTCTTCCATTTTACTTCTACCGCAATAAAAATCTACACATCGTTCGATCGACATTGTTTTTTCGAAGTGTGTCGATCTTTTGTATTTGAAAAAAAACCTGTCTACATTGGATCAAACAATAAAATTAGAATGTATACCATTCACCACAAAAATAAGTGACGTAATATACAACGTGTGAAGTACATGTGCTAAGCAAACGGAAACCAGGAGGAATAATGTTTAGATGATTTCCTCAATATACTGTAAGTTATCCTGAAATTAATGTTACTCTGTGAGGAAAAGCTAAACAAAGTACACCAATATGAAAAGATATTTCTCCACTGTTAATCTTAGCGCGATTATTGAGTATTCAACATGCCAAGCCATCCCACCCTACTTTTCTCTATGCATCGATCCAATTGTTATATTTGTTGTTTGTTAAAGGTCCCTCGATAACTCGTGCCCTCGCTTATATCGCGGTCGATGTTTTTGGACCCCAATGTCCGCGAGTTATCAAGAGAGTGGTGTATTATTATTATTATTATTATTATTATTGTTATTATTATTATTATTATTATTATTATTATTATTATTATTATTATTATCAAAAAGATAAAAATGCTTAAGGGTTGTTAGATTTGGATGTAGTTGGTTTTCCTGGCTTCTTTCTGTTCTCTTGATGAATCACTCAATTTGATTGGATTTGGCCAAAATGTTCATTACATTAATTCACAATTTTTTTTCAAAAGATGTTCATCCAATTGAATTTTGGTTATATTGAATAAGTGTGCTCTTTATGTAGAATGTTCACTCTAGTAACTTCTATTTTAAAGTAGTTTAGGACATTTCCTTTCCCTAGACATCCCCCCCAAACTGTCCCTCCTTTCGAAATCCCCTCTCCAGACATTTCCCCCCTGGACTTTTCCCCATCATCAAATTGGACTTTCCCACCCCCGTCATTCCCCCCCCCTCATGATCTTAAAAGTTAATTCTTTTAATATGACATTTTGCCAATAAAATATAAAAACTTATATCAAGTTATGTTAAAAGAAAAAGGTTATTTCAAATAAATATCAGTAGTGTTAAACAAAGTTAACATTTTCACATATTATAAAATGCATTGTTTAAATTTTAATGTTGTAAGCAATTACTTTTAAGTATTCTATGATGTCATGATTTTTAAAGTCAGTGACTGTGCAATTCTCAATGAACAGTCTTTGTACTTCCTCATTGGTTGTTACATCATAATCTGTTTATGTCAACATCTGACCTGAATACTGTACTGAAACAACTACAATTAATTGAATGATGGCTAATCCATCTGTTGTTAATCTTAAATATACCAAAAATGCACTTTAAATAAGCCTCATCAACATACTTCAAGTAAACCTCCTGTTCCTCATTCAGTAAAAGCACTAGCAATTAATTGACAAATAGACAATGCCCATTTTTGTTATAACTAACAGTGCTTAAAAATGGGTGTGAATTTAGGTTCACAGTTCAAATGTGGTGTCAAGCTACCCTAATATCCATGATTGTGTGTGGGGGGAAGAGAGAAGGGAGGGAGGGGGGTTCAGGAAAGTAGATATTTTATATTTAATAATGCATTTATTTCAGGTGACAAGTCATACCTTTTCACTAATGGTGATGTGGGATGCTAGTATACATCAAAGCTAAATGTTGCTATATATAAATAAAGTTGTATAAAGATAATGGGGGGATAACTGGGGGGAGTTCTGTCTGATGGGGGGAAATGTCTCGGGGAAGGGTAGGTGTCCTGATACCCTTTGAAGACTAGTTTAAATATTGTTTGCACTAAATCTAAAGTTCTCTGGACAATAAAATGTATTCACAGCCACTACAACCTGAACTCATGCAAGGGCATCAACAATATTTTCAAAGCAATGTTTACTGACAGTACAATTGCTGAACAGTTTTTATGCAGTGAAAGCAAGGCAGCCTATCTTGGTATGTTAGGAATAGCACCTTATTTTGCTAATCAGTTGTTGACAAAAATGAGAGGCCAAATGGAACTGTAGCAAAATCAGCACATGTTTATATCACTTCTCAATTTCTTGGTCATGCTCATGTTGAAGAACTAGTGGACAAGTTGGAACCCATTTTGTCTTATCTAGGGTATAAGGGTCTTCTACAGCTGTCAATGGATGGACCAGCAGTTAATTGGAAATTGTATGACATGTTTCAATCTCATATTTCACATTCAACACCATTGAAAATGTTAGAAGTTGGTAGCTGTGGACTTAATGTTATGCATGATGCATTTTGCCGTGGCTGTGCAACAGTACCATGGGATTTGGAAACTCTTCTGAGCAGTGTGTACCACATATACCATGATTCACCAGCAAGAATATAAGATTTCATGGACATTGCAAGATCAACTGTATTTCCACTGAAGTATTGTAAACACAGCTACTAATTTTTGTTTGGTTCACTCATCATCATTATCAGTCCTGTAGTCTGGTTGACTGTTGGGGCACCGCATGAGACCAAACAACCAGCTTACTCAATTCCTCTCGATTTTCTATCTTTCTCAGTGACTCGCTCAATGTCAAGTTTGTCCACTCTCAAATGTTGTCTTCCCATCTCATTATCTGCTTGCCTTTCTTTCTTCTTGTACAGTGCCTTGCATAAAGTCCTAATGATTTTGAGACATGCCCATATCACTGCAGTTTGCATTTTTTTCACTGTAGTCAGGAGGTCTTCGTTAGGTCCATTGGCTTGTCTGATCAATGTTTCTTCATTGGTGACATGGTCTTTGTATAAGATGCTGAGGTTCTTTCGGAAGCATCTTATCTCTATGACCTATATCCTTTTCGCTAAGTCAGCTGTTATGGTCCATGATTCACTGGCAAAGGGAAATATGGAGATCACCAGTGAGTGCATCAGTATGACCATTAACTGAGTGCAGTGTACTTGTTGCTCCAGATGGGCTTCAGCTTTGTCAATGCTGCTGATGTCTGCGCAATCTTAGAGAGTACTTCAGTCCATCTGTTACAATTGCCCCCAAATACTTGAATCTATGGACTGTTTCACGTTTTTTACCTTGGACCATAAGATCAGTGCTGATACCCTTCATGTTGTTGGTCATCAGTTTTGTCTTATCTTCAATAACCATTCCGTATGCTGCTGAGGTTTTGTTGAGGTTCTCTACTAATCTAGATAGTTCTTGCTGATTTCCTGCTAGTCCATCAATGTTGTTGACAAAATGTAAGTTGGTGACTATTCTGCCTCTGATGCTGCCTGTCCTTTCATGCTTTTCAAGTGTGTCATCCATGATTTATTCCAGAAAGATGTTATATACTGTGGGAGAAAGAATACAGCCTTATATGACTCTGACTCTGTCACTCTGAACATGTCCCCTATGTTGCCATATACTTCACTGGTATCCTTGTCATAGAGGTGTTCTATTGATGTTGTATAGTCTCATGGTTGCCCACAGGACTGCATGCCATACCATGTCAAATGCCTTCTTGAAATCCACAAGGACGTGGTACAGATCTTACTGGTGTTAGAGGTACTTTTCACACAATATCCTGAGGTTGATGATCTGTTATGTTGTGCTGCACCCTGCTATGAAACCTGTATGCTCATTGGCAGTGATCTTTTCAGCCTGTGGCTTTAGTCTGTTTAGCAGTATCCTCAACATGACTTTGCTTGGATGGCTTATAAAACTAATTGTATGGTAATTTTCACGGTTTCAAGTTGCCTTTTTTGGGGAGGGTGATGATCAATGATTGGGTCCTGTTTGCCAGAACATTTTGCAGATATTTGTGAGGGTGCTAATCATTGCCTCTCTCCCAGCTTGGACCTGTTCTCCTGGAATGTTGTCCACCCTGCTGACTTCCTCTTTTTCAGTGATCTCACTGCTACTTCTACTTCTTAATATAGGATATGGTGGTTGTCATTGACATTCATTACCTCTAGATCTATTGTGGCTTAGTTGTTGTAAAGTTCTGCGCAGTACTCTATCCATCTTTCCAGAATGTCTTTTTCTTCTGTAAGGCATTTTCCGACTTTGTCCTGTAAGTAGGTAACTCACAGTTTTGTGCTTCTTAGAGCTTGGACCAGTTGGTAAACTTTCTTGCTGTTGTTCCTTTTCAAGTATCTTTCAATGTCTTTGGACTGTTCTTTTGTTCAGTTCCCTTTTGCTTTTTTCATACTTTTCTTGACTTTCTGGTTGACTGCCTTATACTGCTCTGCCCTTTCTGTAGTGTTCTTTTTCTTCTTCAGCTGTCTCCTCTTATCACACAGGTTCAGGACCTAAACTGTGGCTCAAGACTTCTTGACTTGACGATGTTTACTAAGGATCTCACGGGCTGTTTCAGTCATTGCTGTATTAAAGGTGGTTATAAGAGTGTGTCCATATCTGTATCATCAGCATCAAGGATGGTGAGCAGTGCAAATTTTCCACCAATCATTGCCAGAAGGCTTCTTCTGCTTCTGGATCATTAAGTTTCTCAAGATAAACTTTACTTGTGTGGCTCTCTTTCTTGACTTTCTTTAGATTTAACCTGAAGGTCATCATCACCAGATCATGGTCAATTCAAATATCTGTTATGGGAAAACTTCAAGTCTTGTCAATGTTTACACTTGACTGTATGTGCCTTTTCACCATGATGTAGTCAAACTGATTGTGATGGTCTCCACTTGGACTGTGCCATGTCCATCTTCTGGATACTTTGTGTTGGCCGAAGGTGTTGGCCAGCATAATGTCTTTGTAACTAGCAAATTCCAGGAGCCTCAAGCCTCTCTTGTTGGTCTGTGTATTGCAGCAGTGCCCATATGTTCCTTTCCAGTTCATGCAAGTATCCTCACCTATCTTGGCATTCCAATCGCCTTGCACAACCAGAATGTTTTTTTTCAGTCTTTTATCCAAAACGTCTTGTAGCTGGTCATAGAAGTCTTCCATATCTGCATTATCATAGTCTGATGTTGGAGTGTATACCTGTATGATAGTGATGTTGAATGGAGTTGACCTGAGGCAGATGATGATGAGCCAACTGAAGACTGGCTGACATCCCATGACATTACTCACGTTGTCCTTGTAGAGAAGGAGTCCAACTATCTGCTCATGTTTGTCCTCACTGCCAATGAAGTACAGTTTCAATAGTTCATGAACGTTCAAGAACAGTTTGTAAAGTTATGGTTCATGAACGTTCATGAATTAATTTATTCATTTTCATTTCATGCACATTCATGAATAGTTCATGAACCTTTTGAATAACTTTCATGAACCGTTCAAGAACACTTCAGCACTGGTCCTGAACAACTGTTGATGTGATTGTAGTATAGTGAAGATGTCTTTTCCATATTTGGTTTGCAGTAGTATTCCAATAGTGGAATTAGGTGAAGAGTTATGTTCCTGAGATGATATATTGTGAAGAGAGTGAAGACAACTATGAAAACATGGAGTTGTTGAGGCATAGCTATAGTAATCAGCATCCAGTGTAATGGTATAATCAGCAATACTACATGATAAATAAGCTGTAGTGCTTTTATTTGACAGTGCCTCAACGAGATCATTTCTATCACTTTCTGAATAGAGTGACTCAAGTTCAGTGAGAGGACCATGTGAAGTTTATTCAATTTGAGTATATGTTAAAACATATTTGAGATGATGGGTCTTGATGAGCATGCAGTGAAATGTAAGACAGAATCTGGGAAGAGCATAGGCGAGGCGTATGATAAGATTATTTCTGAGGCATTTGCATTTGATGAGACAATGGCGTCAGTGATGCCATTGAAATCCACAAGCTAAATTGTTCAGGAAAACCAAACCATTTGATGAACGATTTTTGTCCTTTGGTGGAGATGAGTTTTTTAATTTTGAGGAGGTTTTGTTTTTGTAATTCCTGCTCATAAAAAGAACCCTGAATGGTCTCACCAAAGGACTTTTTGAGCTTGTGTGTGTTTTGATTAGTTTTTTTAACAGTAGCGATGACAAAAACTTCATCAGGCCATTTAGGGGAGTAAACTGTTTTGAATGTATTTTTGTCTACTAATTCTGACGTGGTCATCTATTTTGAATTTCGATCTAAAAAATAAGGTGTTTCTGACATGCAGTTTTTGTCATCCAAAGCTGCTTCCATTGAGTGTCATTTTAATGCTGTGGTGCCATGTGTGAATGTATTGGTGAATGATTTCTGGCAAAATAATCTAAGTATCAGTTGGTGTTATAGCTGGTAAATCTCTTCCACACACAGTTTTTGAGAGTTTTGTTAAACTGCTACTATGGCCTCTTGATCAGATTGTGTGTGCTGTACAAGATATTTTTATTTTTAATCCAATCAGAGATGGTTTTGTTATAAGATTCTCTACCATGATCTGCCCATAATTTATTTGGATTTTATGCACCTGAAATGCTATCAGATGTTTCAATGATAGAATTTTCTTTTATGTTTTTCATAGATCTGCCTCCATATATCTTCTTTTGTAACCATGATGACTCCGTCATGGAAAATGATTGCATGCTGTTTTATGTAATTCCTTTGCAAGCATCACAAAATGTTCTATCCCTGCTGACTTTTTCATTTTACCTGGAATCCAGATGCCCAGCATATGTTTGGTGCAAATGATGCCATGCACAAGAGCTTGGTCTATATGTTCTCTGAAATTGTTTGGCTTGGGTATTTTTATGTCCTTCAGAATGAGTCGATCACATCCTGCTTTGTTGCAGTGGAAATCTCTGACAGATATTGTGTTGCATCACGATGGCATCGATGCAGTTGTAGGACTCTTGACTGTACAGCATCTGATCATTGTCATCCAATTGCTGTCTTAGGAATTCAAGACTCGTGTGTATTTATTTCCAGGCAGTGTGCCTCTGCCATGAGGTCTTGGAAGTTTTCCGATCAGCGCATGGATGTCTATGACACCACCAAGAATGCTGCAGCATTTACAGTCTCCCATGCACAGATTTCTTTCAATGCAAAGTTCTTTACAGCTGATGTTAATGTCACAGTGCCTACAATGATACACTTTTTATACAGAGCCATGACACTTACTTTGCACACAACTCTGTTCTCGGAGCATAGTTGCACATAGATTAGATTTGAGTGGTTACTGCTGCTGGCATTACTTTACCTGTGACGATGTTTGATTTTTTGGAACCACAAACTGCACACTGTGATTTGATCATGAAGCGATGATTATTTGTGATTACCTCAACAGGATCAATACTCTCCTTTCTGGTTTTGCACTTATGGCATCATGGGTTCATGTTGGCTGTGTTTTATGTTATAGTGTACATTACTTCAGTTACAAAATGACTTCGAGGGGTAATTTTCCTCCATAATCAAAGCAATACCATCCACACATTCTATCTTTGACATCTTGAAGCTTTAATGAGTTATGTATAACTCCTTTATGCAATGGTTGTATATAGCACATGACTTCATTGGGAGGAGGTAAAACAAATGAATCAAAATACACCACATCTCTGTACCATGGATTGTTGATGATGGCAACTCAGTAATTGCCATGACCATCATAGTAATTTTTCAGGTTAATCACACAGCTCTCTTAGGTTGTCATGTGTTAAGAAATTGATCCTTAGAAAAGACACCTTAGTTCCAGTTCTGAGTATTAAGTCTTGCTTGATGTCGATCTTGGATAGTGGAGGAAACCTTGCTGTAGGAGTCAGCTCTCTCCCTTGTTAAGACCTTTCTTTTACTCGCGCTTTTGCTGTAAAATCCTTTACCACACTGGGTTCAGGGAAGTTGGAGTCCATTTCTGATGTCGAATAATGCTGGAAGTAATGATCCAGCAATTCTTAACAGTGGTCTGATGAATCCTCCTTGTTTGCTGTGATGCTGACAAGAATGATGCCTATTCATGCATCACTGTGATCTGATGCTGGGTCAATATGACTCAGTCCAGTCCTGTGATTGCTGATTCTTTAAACCTGATTGATACTGGCCTTTTATGCATTTCTACCACAGCAATATTTTTTGTCTGTTCTGGTGACAGCATTAAATCTACTGGCACATACAACATTGTTTACTATATGTTAAAACAGATACTTTTATTGTGTTGGTGTTCTCTTGACTGGTTTATTTCGATAGTCAGTGGATGATAACATATTTTTGCTTAAAATTTCTGCTGCTGAAGTTTCAGCTATGGGAAACACCATTTTCCATCATTGTTTTATGTGTAGCTCCAGTAATAGCTCCAATTATCGCAGCAAGTCGTATCGGACTAGTGGTTTTCACGAAGCACTGATAATTGAAATGCTATGAATACTGTCTTTGAAGTTATTTGCCTGGATTGGTAGCTACTCACCACTATGTGGTCTGCTGAGCCTACACAAACTGTTGCATGTTATGATGTAAAATCCTGTTTTGCTCAAAGTAATTTTTGTTTGTAAATCTGGTAAACCTGGATTCAAATTTGAGCATGTGAGCAGTAAAAGGTGTTATTTTTGACATCCACAATAAAAGCCATGTCATGGTGAATTGTCCATCTGCTCCTTCATCTTCTCTGTGCATGTACTGTGTGGGAGTATCTCTTTCAGATCGAGTGTATGCTTCACTCCTGAACACCATATGGATATCTTGACATACTCCAAAAATGCTGCTCAGTGGAAGCATCATGCAGATTTCATGACTGGAATCTGAGAAAATGCCTAGAAGCAGATCCTTGATTATATGCTGCATTACAAGCAAAAGCAAAATGGGATCTGAAATGCTCTCTGGTAAGTTTATTAACATTAGCAACAGCAGCCACTATAAGCATATCAGTTTTTGCACATCAGCAGCCACTGTAAGCATATCAGCTTTGGCAATGAATTCAGAATTTACAGCAGCTCTAGTGTTTGTATCTCTAAACCATCACGTGTTGGTGGCACACGATAGCATACAGTCATCGCTGAATATGGTAAGATTCAGGATTATGCTTGCTTGTGATAAACAGCCATTGATTTCCTCTGCTCTCTGATTGTGGAAATGATATTGTGCCAACTTAAAAAACAATAAGCATGAAAATATTTGATGAAGATCTAGTTGCAGTTAAATCCAGAAAAACCAATCTCAAGCTGGATTTTTCAGAATACCCATGCTAGAGTTTCATTATGACATCAAACACAAATATGACCAATATAGGCTTGCTATTGTACACAGTTCACACCAATGATATCTTCGCAGACCTATATCAACATTGAGAAATGTTCAATCTCAGCAATTATCCATATCTATAAGAGCACTGTTTCCACTGCGATGATAATAAGAAGTGCTTGGAAAGTTTAAAGATGTAACTCATAACATACCCATCACTGAATTCATTGGATTTTGATCCAGAATGTATTGCGTTGGACTCGATGATGAAAAAAACTCAAGATGTCAAAAAATCCATCATCACCCACATCACTACAACACAGACATGTACAGTACTACTCCATTAAAATTTTCTGATCACAATAGCACAAAATATCTATAATGCTCATTTGCAAAGACTGACTGCCTATTCGATGATAAATGATATTTCACTGATGGCATTTACACACTTGCACATGGACACTACCAAACCACTTTATGATGTTAAACACCGATGCAACCAATAGTCGTCCAAAACCAATGCTGAAGTGACTACCCACTGGCTCAGAGTGCTCCAGAACCCCCATAACACTGTAGTATATACCAATCTGGGGCTCTACTAGACCACCCTTTATCACATACTGATAAAAGTGGCTCAGAACCCCCATAACACAGTAGTACTTGTGACTTTATCTACTTTGTAATAATTTCTCCAAATACTCATTTTACAATACAGACACCAAATCTAGATATGGGGGTCCAAAATGTTATTGTTGGAATCATCTAAGATATGTAAGAACTGACATATATCTCTGCACTTGTTTGAAAGTGGAAGGATAAAAAATTAACTTTTTGTGTAACTGCCTATGAAACAGTTTAAAGATGGCATTTCTTTAATAAAATTCATAGTATGATGTTCAGAAAATCTTAACAACAAATATCTTGAGTTATATGTTCCAGATTCAGTCCTGAAGTAAATTGTGTCCATTCTCATCACAGTTCTAACACCATTCTGTTGCATTAAATGTCCAAGTCACCAGGTATTGTTTATATTTTATATATGACACCTACCCCAAGTTTGCTCCATTCCAACTGATCAATCCTCTCTTCAGTCACTAGCTTGCATAAGGGTCAGTTCCTTGGTGTAGTATAAAACACTGTATGTGCTAGGGCATGCCAAATTAGGTTAATGTAATTTGTGAGGTTTGCCCAGTTGCTATAAGATTATCTGTGGAAAGTCACTGCTGACCACTATTTTAATATTCCTGAGGTTGTAGTTATGATGAAACTTAGGTTGCTTCTTATGAAAACAAGTTGCAGAAATGCCTAATTTAGGGTAAAATCAAATGAAAATAAAACCAATTACCAAAAGAGAAGAATCATTTAAGAAACTAATAGAAATAATTGGGTATTTCCTAAAGGTAAATAAGAACAAGAGCCAGAGCAGAAAATTCCATAATAGAACATTTTTTGATGACCACTTTATTCCTTAATTTCACAAATATGTCATTAAAGTTAGAAATTTAATTGGTCAGTTTTAATTTGAACTTAAATATCATTCAGTCAGATTGCAATATTCTAGATTAATGTTTTGTTGGTGAAATCCAAGCTAGAAATTCTAGCACTAACATACATTTTATATGACTAATGTTTCAGGTATGTTGGTCCAAAGGATTCCATTACCATTAGTGTATGGAACCACAAGAAAATCCACAAGAAACAGGGAGCAGGCTTCTTAGGCTGTGTCCGCATCATGTCTAATACCATCCAGCAGCTGAAAGATACAGGATGTAAGTATAGTTTTGGCCAGTTTATATTGTGTCCTCATATAAAATTTTCAGTTAGATATCATGAAATAATGTGACAATAAATTGAGCTCTCCTGCAGATTTTTTTATAAGTGCATTCATTTTTACCCCAATGCCCAATAAAGTGTTTGTATCATTAAGATCATGATGTCATAAAATGTGTGATATCAGAAAAGTCTCATAAACAGCTAAATTGTTTTACTAGTTTCTTTCTGATTGATGTTCTACTTTATGTTTTTACCTTAATGGTGTAAAGTGGAATGCTCTGTTTTTTAAATTTAATTTTATGATAGTTAATGCTAATAGTATCATTTAGGTAAAGAAGTCTAAATATTTGAGGCACCTTTTCATTTAAAGGTCACTGGCAATACTCATTTTTCTTTTTGCATTAGATATGCATTATATGATTAAGAATAGATATACTCACACAAAAAGAATTAAAAAAAATTATCAAATGTAAAGAAGAAATAATGATTTAATTACTCAAAATATGAGTATACAATGCTGTTACTTGCCCTTAGCTATGATTTAATACCTATATAGGACACCAGCCAGAAGTGACCTACACTTGTTACCATGACAAAGTATATGCTTCTTGTCAGTCAGAAATAAAACACTATAAACTATGGATACAGAACATTTAGATATAACTTGAAAACTAATTAACTGTTCAGCCCTATATATCAATAATGCATTCATTACTTACTAGATTGTGTTGCTTCCAGAACTGTTCCATTGTTTCAATTTATTTTCGAAATTCACGTTAATAAGGTAAAAAAGGAATTGATGCTGTCTCCCCAATGTTGGCCAGCTTTATAAAAAAAAAGAAATTGGCACACTTAAAGGAATCCAAAGGAACCAAAGTTGGATAAATAGCATACACAACAATAACTTGCTTTAAGTATATTTTTGTAGCCCATGCTAGCAATGTAGCCCATGCTAGCAAAAAGATGTATCATTTGCACTCAGAGCACTTGTGTCTTCAAATAATGATTTTTATATGAGAGAAACCATTATATAGTTATCCAGGATACAATACAGTCTTGGTCATTTTGCACCTTATAACATATAATGCATGAATGGCAGGTGCCTTGAAGCAATCAAGTGATATTCCCATCTCATTTGCATTTTATTACCTGACATAAGTGATACACACCACAGTAAGGATTCGTATTTAATTTTACCTTGCAGAGTTGGGAGGGGGACACAAATTCAAGACAAGAATATTTTGTTGCTTAAGTCTTGGGACAGGTACCTTGATGATAAAGTTTCACCATAAGTTCTGGGATAGGAAAATATTTTTTTATTGTGTCATATATATATATATATATATATATATATATATATATATATATATATATATATATATATATATATATATATATATATATATATGATTCTACCAATTTGCATACCTATAAATTATAAAAGTCCTAAAGTAATACTTTGTTTCTTTTTTGAAATCCTTTTGAGTTCATATTGGTTATAATAATGCTAAAAAAAATAGTTTGATCAAAGTCTACACTCTGCATTTTCAAAACGCATTATGATTATTTTAAACAATATTTTACATCTGCAGTAACATTACTGTATTATAATATTTATATGATATATTTTACTTACATTATTTCTATCTGCTCCAGTGGCCTAATTGTTAGAGCGTTCACCTCAGATTCGGGAGGTCATGAGATCGATTTTGGCTGAGTCATATCAAAAGACTTATAAAAGTAGTATTAACAGCTGCCTTTCTTGGCACTCAGTATTAAAGAGGTTAGTGTTAGGACTGATTGGCTTGGTGTCACTTTTAATGTCTCTGGATGGGACATTATGCTACATGTTTACAGCATGATGCCCCTGTGCTAGTCATCACTATAAACTGCCACACTGCAGACACCATAGTGATAGAACTGAAAAATTGTTTAAGCTATGTTAAAAAAACAAATAACACACACACTAATACTTTTTATTCCTCTTCAACCGCTCCGGTGGCCTAGTGGCTAGTGCACCCACCTCAGATGCAAAAGGTCGTGGGTTCAATATCGGTCGAGTCATACCAAAGACTTTAAAAAATGGTACTAACTAACAGCTGGCCCGCTTGATGCTCAGCATTAAGATGTTAGTGTTAGGATTGGTTGGCCACACTGCAGACATTGTAATGATATGACTGAAAAATTGTTAAAGCTACGTTAAAAATCATAATCACATAATCACACTATTCCTATTCTCATATGAGAATGCTTAAAATCTGTAGTATCAGTCACACACACACATACATACACACATACACATGTATACACATACACATATGTATGTATATATGTATGTATGCATGCATGCATGTATGTGGGTAAATTAAACACTTGAATATCACACGGAAACGGAGTTTAAAATCTAATTAAACATTTTATGGTGTGCATAAATGACAGATGCTTTTTTAATAACTATAATAATATCACACATTTGTACAATATATGTGGCCAGTGAACTTTTACTTTGTTAGCTCTATTGGTCATAGACTAAAGAAGTTTATAGTATGCATACATGCCAACCATTATGCTTTTATGCCTTATGCATAAATGTATCTGGATTACACTTTTTCGTTACATCCCGCTACCCCCCAAACCAAAACAATAAAAATTAATAATTTGTTTTCTCATTTGTTTCAACATCCCAAAAATCCCACAGACCGGCATGCATTTTCCTAACAGTATTATGTTTTGTATATAGCAGCTGCCCTATTTCCAAGAAACATACTTTCAAACTTTTGACCTAGGTTTCTGGTTATAGCAGCTGCAATGCTCAGTTAGGAGAGAACAGACTGGTTTGCTAATATTAATCTTTGCTCTCAGATTCTTTGTTCTATTTCATATCTGTTACAGAACTAGTCTTTTGGTATCTGGCGCTAAAGGTCAAGTCAGATTTATTCAAATCGATGTGTGTTGGGAGCAAAAATGTTTTTTCAAATAATTTCACAGATGGTATAGAAAAAGACTAAAAACAAATTCAAAGATGAATACATGAATTACGTAATACAGCATTGTGGAAAGGATTTTAATATTAAGTCTTGATAGTAAAACAAAGAAACCTAGAATTAGCTGGTTTTGTTAACTCAAATACTAAGGTAACTTCTTTTTTTACAGCAGAACTCAATTATGGACACAAATTTTATAAATGCAGAGGTGTTATTTACTGAGTTCTTAATAAAAAAAGCACATACTACCCCTTGCAGTAGAAGATTATGTTGGTCCTTTGTTCAAACAGATGTTTCTTGATTCCAAAATTTCCAAAACTATGTATGTACAAGAAGAAAATCATCTAATATTGTTATATATTTAGAAGGAGATACTGAATTACTTAAAATTGCAGATTCCTTGAAAATTGGGCCATTTGGTATTGCCACAGACAGGAGTAGTGAGTTTAATGACAGAATGTTTTTTTCAGTCTGTTTGTACAACGAAAAGGACAAAGTCAGAGTGCTCTTCTTTCATTACCAGAATTAACAGTAGATTCCATTGGAGAAAACAGTTTTTCTTTGCTTGAAAATCTTTGAATAAAATCAAGTAGTCAGAACTGTAAAAGAGCATCAGTGATTGGAATTCATAAAGGAATTCAATATTTTGAAACATGACTCCATCAGTGTACATGTCAGGTTGTCCATGTCATTTGATGCACTTTATTGCAGGAAAGGTAACCGATAAATCAGAAGGAAAACTTCTGAATTACCAAGTTGTCATTCTACCAGTCAATGTACTTCCTGTGGACAGAGTTGATCTACATTGGCACCATATTTACCAGCTAAAGACCCAATAACTGGAGTATATAATTTTTCTCTTCATCATGTTATGAAAGGAATATTGGTTCTTTACCATTCTAATGCTGACTTTGAGAGATTGTTCAGTATTGTTAACAAAAATGAAACCAAATTTAGATCCAGGCTCAGAAACCCAACACATCATGCTCTACTTTGTGCAGAATATTCAGTCTCATTTGGTACAAAGTGTTTTGAAATACAGTATGAGAATATGTTGCTTTGTAATGCTAAAAGTGCTACATGTGAAAACTTGAAGCAGTTACTGATGTTAAAAGACTCAAGGGGTAAATCAATCATTTTGGACATTTTATCATATTATATAATAATCTTTTTCTGCTCATATTATGCTTTTTGTCCACTTGTATTACAATTTTTCCTCACCAGGGTTTGTCGTGTATGAGTATTGCCTTCTTTCCGTCATCCATTTTCCATCTGTCATCCTTACATCCCTTAGCACCAATTTGTTATCACTGCTCTTGCTAAACTATTTGGATGATAGATGAGAAACTTTTTTACACACATACATCTCAAGGCTTATTTGGGTCCTAAATGAAACTGGTGTGACTTCCAGTATGGCTGCCACATTGGCTCTTTGTGAAAGTCTTGTTTTTGAGATTTTTTCGTTCAAATTGCTGAAAAACTTAATCCAGAACTTCATCTGATCATCTGATACTCAAACATTTTTGTGCTAATAAAAACTACCATACAATATTAAGTTTGAAATTCCTGAGATGAGTTCAGAATTTGAGTTGTTCTATATTTAAAAAATGGATGATTGTAAATCTACAAGACTTATATGATTGGACCAAGGCTGCACCTGCAATTGTAGAGATTATATTGTTCATTTGCAATAAAAGTATTATGTCTAATAAGTTTATACAAACATGGAAAATTGCCAAAGTTAAATCATTACATAAGCCAGGAACAAAAAGATGATGTAAATAACCACAGACCCATCTCTATCCTTCTTTTTCTCTCCAGATTACTAGAAAAACATGTACATGATTCTTTCTTTAACTATTTTAACACTTATGATCTTATTCATGATAATTAGTCTTGTTTTCAACAGAATCACTTCTGTGAAACTGCACTTGTGTATTTGATTGATAAATGACTGAAAGCATTAGATCAGGGAGAAATAGTAGGCACTATTATAGTTGATTTTCCTTAGGCTTTTTGATCTTGTAGACCATTAAATTTTGCTTGAGAAACTAAAACTCTATCAATGCAGTAAAATGAACCTAATCTGGTTTACTTCCTACTTAACCAATAGAGTGCAAAAAGTATCTTTAAATGGTCAACTTTCCCAAAGTAAAAATATTAATTGTGGAGTATGTTACTTATATGTAATTAAATTGTTTGTGTGTAAGTTTTAAAATTCTTTTTTTTAATTTAATTACATTTTATTGTAATGAATATTTTAATCAGATTCAAAATTCTTTTTGGGTAATTAGATATTTTCTTTTACTAAACGTTTATTTATGACGAAGTAGTATTATGTGTGAATTCTCATTTAGTTACCCTAGTTTGTCTTGTGTTGGCAACAATGTCAACAGGAAGTTAAAATGATTGGTCATTATCAGGCGCATACTTTCTTTGCACGATCACTGTGTGTAAACAACCTTTTTATGATTGGTTCTTAAGTGGGGATAAATTGGTCTATGTGATCAAAATAGTGTAGTAAGAGACCACATGACCAATCTTGTGAGACTTGAACCGGTGTCTGGGGTTTTAAATACGCAATCCTAATATTTCTGGGGCAGAGTCATTCAACATCTTGAAGGAACAAGGTGTATTTTTTAATTGGTTGCCAGGATTGTTCTTCATCTAATTTTTTGATTTAATAATTTATTCCCATGGAAACTCAACAAGTTGACTGTGGTAAATTGGTGGTGTTCAATACACACCAACCTCTTTCACTAGGGTTTGTTGCTAGGGAATGACCTCCCATGGTGTAATTTACCCAGTGCATGGATAGAAAAAAGAATGCAGATCTCTGGACAAGTATATTGAAGAAATAAACACAGCGAGCCCCCTTTCAATGAACAAATATAAAATTTAATCAGTTTAACAGCAGAATTTAAAATGAAATCAATTTCTTGGTTACAAAAGAAGGAAAAATGTACTAACATGTACTCAAATTAAATAAAACAATACAAATTTTCTTTACTGTTACTATTACTTGTCAGTGAAGGAATTAATTTAGTTCGTCATTGCCTATGAGATGTGATCTTTGAGTGCAACAATGAGCGACATCATCACCTATATTATATGGTCATCAAATCTTTCATTTGTATCTGCTCTGCCAACCTTTGTCTAGTCATCTGGACCTGGACTCTTGCCAGTCGAACCTTGATTTGACGATCATCCCTAGACCTAGACTTCGGCTCAGAATTTGCTCTTGTACTTGGAATTGGTACAGGAATTTTCAGGGAATCTCAGAAATCTTGGGAATCTTGGGACAGTTTAGGAAAGCTGTTTCCTTTAAAGTGCCACACCAGTCCAGATAACGTTAATAAAATAGAATATTATTTGAATAGAAAATAAAATCTGGAAGTGGTATAAAAATACCCGATGAAAAAATTTGCCATAATAACTGAGAAATACACTCAGGTGTGTTTTCGAAATTAATGCACATCTGACCGATTTAATCATTAATAAATTTCCGGAGTGTGAAGATCGTCTGACGTCACATTATGAACACAGCTGAACTTCTGTTTCTGTCAAAACATAAACAAAGAACGTGTTGAGTTCCATATTAGTTTGTTTGAAAAGTTTTATCATCATAATCATGCCAAAAGGAGATGGTGGTGGTACAAGCAAGGGCAGCGGGGTTAGGTGTGTTGCATCAAACTGTGGAAATACAAATGCTGATGGGTTTTCCATGCATTCCTTCCCGAAAGACCCAGCACTTCGACGTAGGTGGACAGATTTTGTAAAAATCAAATAAGCGAACTGGGATGGTCCAACTGAGTTTTCTGCCCTCAGCTTCTTTCATTTCATACCAGCATGATTCTCATTTAGGTATAAATTTGAGGTTGAGCAAATGGGTATTGCACCAAAGAATGTCAAACTCGATGATGATGCCGTCCCTTCTATCCACTGTGTGATGGAAACTGACAATCAAGCCAAGGTAACTGCAAATGTATCAGAGCCTTCAACACCAAGGCATCTACTGTGTAGGCTTGAAATGTTGTCACCATAAGAGGAAGTAACTTGTCAAGTGTCACCGCCAAAGAAAATAAGAAGGGGCTATTCAAAGAGAGAAGCATCAAGGGTGAGTTTTTAATGACAAGTACCATACTATTTAATCTATGATATTCAACAGATCAGTCACCGCATCATTTCCATTTGCACCATGTAGAACGTTCTTTCATAGTTTCAAAAATAAATGCAGTAAATATCTAATAAATCAAGAACTGATTTATAAACATTTGATAAATATTGTCAAACATAACATGTTGACTTCAGATTTATTTGACAATATGAATATAAAATTATGTTGGTAGATTTAGAAGGCCTACATACATATTTCATTATCAGAATAATGTGTGAATCGGGTTACATATAGATATTGACAAGCATAAAGAGGTTTATTCCCATTGCCAGTTAATAAAAATCTAGACAAAACAAAATTAATTAGAAATTTGACAATATTATGATATTTTAGGTAACATAATATTCTTAACAGTATGTGCCTATTAGCTGAATTCACTTGCACAATCATGCAGACAAATACCAAAGTAACTGATACAAATTCTGCCGTCTTTCCTTTACTGTAGTGTAAAGATAAACCTCTGCTACCGTCTTAGGATGCAAGTTATGAATTGCTTATTGAAGGATGTGAAAGATAATAATGGACATTAAAATACATTATGAGTATGTTAAATTGAAGAAAATCATGCTGTTCAAGTTTCAAACCCGCTCTATTTTCATGCAGGATAATATAAAACCAAGCTTTGATGAATATATTTTATAACTTGTAGGATCTAAAGTATTTGAAAAGCTTGATGAGATTGTGACCAGCAGACAAATGAGAAAAGATGTACATATGCTGTCATCTGGACAACAAACTTCAGCACTGGAGGGATACCACTCTGTGATCAATCATTTTGCACCAAAGATGATTAGTTTCTCCTATTATGGAATGCTTTCATGGTAAATTTTAAATTGTTGCACAAAACAAACACTGATTCAGGTTTCCCAGTGTTTTATTTATAGTCCAGTATACTCATCTTCAAATTAAATCATAGATATCAGGATCTGATCTTCTGATATGCTTCAATTTAAAATTGTATAACAGTATTTTGTGCTTTGGAATGTTTGCAAATAAAGTATCTATACAAATATATTAACTGACTTTTGATAGAATTAATATATTTTGCATCTTTATTTACTTTGAAATAGGCTTTGGCTAGCTGCATTGCATTTTAATGAAAACAGCCAAAGAGACCCAGCATGCACTAAGGATGGGAGAGCCAGATATAAAATAGTGTATCCAAAGTACAAGAAAGGAGAATACACTGTCAGGAAAATCCTTGTTGACTCAACATATGGTAAGAATATACATTAGTAATTAATGAATAGAAAGGAATACATCACTTAGTAATATAAATACTGTTTTACCAACTGTAAGTAAATGTACCTATATTATTATTATTATTACATTCAAACAGTAAAGGCAAAACATTTTTTAAAGTTGACACTATTTTAATTAAAGATCATGATTTTGCCTGTGGTAAAAATATAAAAGTATGCAAACAATTTGAAAGACATATTTTTTATTTCATGTATTAACTTCAACAAAAGGTTTCAGTTTTAATGCATATTAAATTTACTTTAATTTGCAGAGTATGTTGAATGTCTGATGAAAAGAGCATTCAGAATTGGGCAGGTGTCACACATGAATGATGAAGAAGTAAAACATCTCGTAGATGTACCACCACCATTATGTAGTCTGTATGAGAGGCCTGACAAGGATATTGCAATTCAAAATCTTCTTAGCAGGTTTAATCGATGACAACCTCATGAAAGCCAGTGTAGTTCAGGTTTTGATCAGGAAAGGCAGTGCAGATTCTCTGAACAACACATGATGGAATGATGACTCTCACTTCTTTGCCCAAGAAGTGCCAGCACCACTGAGCAAATTGTCTTTATGATGTATACCGATGTCTTCTGAAATAATAATAATTTGAAAATTAAGATGAATTAAAATATTCTTTATGCATTAGATCAAATTAGGAAATCAAAAGTTTAGTGGATAATGTTAGTAGTGGCCCAATGTGATTTTTCGTTATTTTGTATGAAATCAATAAAATTAAATGATTCCTAATATAATCTGCACCCCCCCACATATATATATATATATATATATAACCATTTTATTTTCAAACATGGCAAATGAAATAAAACAATATTTGTATGTGTATATGTGTTGTTTTTTGGCATGATTTGTCAGTATCACTGTGGTATAAATGTTAGACAGTGTTGACTGTATTAATAAACTCAATACTAGGCTGTGATGCATAGATCATGAAAACAAAATTTATGACAACAAAACTACATGAAAAATTACTCAGACATTTTACTTACTCATTTCCTTGTTCTGGACGTTATCCAAATTGTTGTCTATACTGAATCGCAGCTTTCATGTTGAGTTTCTGAAGACTTTTCCATGATATGACGATACCAACTCGGCCTTTGTTTACAATAAGTGTTCATAATGTGATGTCACGCTTTGTTTACACTAAATACCGGAAGTGGAAGGCGGTTGCATTCGGTTATTTCCATAGACAGGTGCAAACAGGATATTCTTTAGGTTCCCACACAGTTATTATTGAAAATTTTTCAATATATTTTACATTCGTATTTTTAATATATATTCTCATTCATTAGGAAATGAACTGAATAAATGTAGATACACTGTTGTGGCACTTTAATAAATAAAATGTCTCGAAATAGACAATAGGTCACATTTCCAAGTATATCTATATTTTTACATTAATTTGGCTCAGAAAACAAAAGGCATAAATTCTGTTGCACTCATGTTCACTAATTCCTATGTTTACATAGACGGTCATTGCATGTCCTAATCTTAATTTGGGTCACAATAGTGGGGATCATTGAATTCCACATTTATGGCTAGCATGTATGTGCCTGTATTTAACACCCCTTGACTTATTACATTAAACTATCTAGTAGTGTTAAATTACATATGGCTTAGCCCCTCAAATCTAACTATTTTAAAATAGTTTACGTGATCAATTAAATATTACGAGCTAGTATATGAATATACACTCTACATGTCATACTAGACAGAGGCTTAATTCATAAAACTACGAAACATTACCCATCATTTATTAGGTTTAAGTCTTGAAAATTCCTAAGCGCTCATATGTATCAAATATTCAATTACATGCAATCTTGTCAATTCTCCAAATGAATTGATAATTAGAAAATCAGAAAATATAATGTCATGACTAACATTTCACTAAAACCCTGGAAAATGAAATCATACTTACATACATCATAACATCAATACATTTGCAAGTAAATCGATAACTTAAATAACATATTAAAATCAGGAAACTAAGATTGCGTACCTTTGCCATTTTTTATTCGTCTTCTACGAACCTCAAATGTATAGTCTGTCTCCTATCTGAAACAACTATCCGGCCCCTTACTCATTAACGAAAACGTACCTTCTATGTTCCGGAGTCCCGTCTAACTTCTCACAAGAAATATTGTTGACAAGAATTAATCCAAAGCAAAACCCTTAATTCCTTACAGAGTTATGCCCATAAATCCTTATTAACCAATCAGAATTGACTGTTTCCTAAATCTTCTCCATAGAATTTTTGATTGTCAAGATAGCTAATCATGCCATAATTAACGTTCCTTTGAACAATCGATTATTGGTAAGCTTCTCCTTTTAACAGGTTGATTTTGGAAATAGGGTTATGTCAAACCCTTGTACCATAGCAGTTGACTTGGTCAAATTTCGTCGCGTGGAACGAATTTTCTTTGACACTCAGAGATTAAATGAAAATAATCATTTAATTGTCTCTAGCCATTTCTACTTTAATTAGGTTGACTTTGATACATTTCATTTAACCCATACTTCTATGAAAGATATTCATGGAAATTTATTCTGGAATTATTTGGAAACAAAGACTGTGATTCAATTGAGGAATTATAAATGTTTGTATACTGGACTACATCTGACATCATTGCCTTCCATATTTGTTCATCATCAGGACTCGAACCTGGAGTCTAATAGGACTATTTAGTGATAAGACTTGTGTTTGCATTCTTAGAATTAAGTTTTGGATTATATTAAAAAACTAATAGTTCTATTTGACAATATTTACATTGTTGTCTAGGGAAATAAATTGCTTTGTTAAAATATACAAAGATTGTTGGCTTTCACTCTTCTTTGTTACTGAGTATGAGCCCTTGTAAAGTAACAAGGAAAATTGGTAGCTCATCATTGGATTTATGAATTTTGGTTAAATATTTCAGAAATTTGTTTTTGAAATATAAATTCCCCTAATTTATAAATCAAAAGTACTATTTTACAATCTTAAGTGAAAACAAGAGGCTTTCATTTACAGTGTCATCAAAAGTGGAAACTTTTCTTTCCAATCCAACTGAACAGCAGTTGGATAGTCTTAAGAAAGATGAGGCGCTTGAACTTGCCAGAAAGTATTATCCTTCTGAAACATAATCTTCCATAACGAAATGAGAAATTAAAAATATTTTGATTCAATATTTTGTGGGGATGAGTGTTTTTGATAAAAGTGTTTTGGCATCAGTCAGAAAGTTTATGACAGATGCTGGCATTAAAGTATTGGAAATAAAAATGAAATTTAATATGAGAGAGAGAGAGAGAGAGAGAGAGAGAGAGAGAGAGAGAGAGAGAGAGAGAGAGAGAGAGAGAGAGAGAGAGAGAGAGAGAGAGAAACATTTACAATTTGAGAAAGAAGAGAGAGAGACATACAGGAGAGGGATAAAGAGAAAGAGAGACAGGAGAGGGAGAAAGAAAATCAGAGACAGGTGAGGGAGAAAGATAAACAATTACAGTTTGATAAAGAGGAGAGAGACAGATAGATGTAATTACAAAGAGAGAAGGATGAAAGGGAATTAAAACTTAGAATGAATGAATTTGAGCTGGCAAGTGGCAAGCACAATTCTACTTCACATACAGATTCAGGTTTTGACATTGCAAAAAATATTAGGGCATTTCTCTCTTTTAAAGAAAAAAAAGTAGACAAATATTTTCTTCATTTTGAAAAAGCAGCAGACAAATTGAAATGGCCCAGGGAGTATTGGACTCAGTTACTACAGTGTGTAATATTTACCATTCTCTGTCAGTACAACAGAGTTACGTTTATGATTTGATTAGGGATTACATATTAAGGGGTTATGTGTTTGTCCCTGAGGCTTATCCGCAAAAATTCAGAAACTTTAAAAAGGAAGCTGCCAGACTTATGAAGAATTTGCTTGAGAAAAAGAACAGTTATTTAAGAGATGCTGTTTAGCCAAGAAAGTTAAACATGATTATGAAAGTCTTGAACATCTTGTGTTGCTTGAAGAATTCAAAAACTGTGTTCCTAATGATATTAAGTATCATCTTGAAGATCATAAGATTGAAACCTTGGAAGATGCCGATGAGTACTCCTTAACTCATAAAGTTCCTGTTATAAGGAAAACATTCACTCAGCAGTCTACTGATAGGAAGGTATTTTAGCCTAATACGACTCAGTAAAACTCAAAATGGCATAAATTCTAAAAATCAATCCTCTGAGAAACTTGATTCAAAATCCTTGTCTCTGCCTACATGTACCTATTGCAAGAAAAAAAGGACACATCATTTCTGATTGTTTTAAATTGAAATATAGGCATCATAATCAAGATAGACCTATCCCAAATGTTCTTATTACTAAGAGGTCAAGGTCACAGTCGTGTATTGATAGCAATATATTTGTTGAGTCTAAAAATCCTGTCTGATTTTACTATGGAGAATTATGAACCATTCATGTCAAAGGGTTCTATATAACTCTAGGGTGATTTGGCCAATCCTATCCATATTAAAATTTTAAGGGATCTCAGCGTCTTATAGTCTCAGATATATTGCCTTCTTCTGAGAAGTCCTGTTCTAATGAGTGTTTTCTCATTCAGGGAGTAGAGTGCGGCTTTGTTAATATTCTCTCCATTCTGTAAATTTGTCATCAAATTTGTCAGGACCTGTGGCAGTTGGAATAGTGTATAACCTACATGTAGAGGGCATTCATATGTTGCTAGGCAACAACCTATCTGGAGACAAGGTAGTGGTTAATCTACTTTTAACTGACAAGCCTTCTTTGGATCAAAAACTTGATCCAGTTGAGAAAGAATACCCTGAGCTTTATCCAGCTTGTGCAGTTACTAGAGCTATGTCAAAGAAAGCTCTTGAGAATGATTTTTATGAGGAAAATATTTCTTTAGCTGACACGTGTATTGGTCAGGCTTTTGATGAGGTAACTTTCACTTCTAATTTGGATCATTCGGGTGGTATGATTTTATTTTAAATACTAATTCTCTTTTATCTAATCAGAGTGATAAACGACAATCACTTCGTCGAACAGGAAAATGATCCAGAGAGCTCCTGTTTGTTTCAGAGGGTCGTTAGTGAAACTGAAGCATCTGAAATACTTGTCTGTTACTTCATTAAAAATTGAATTCTTATGAGAAAATGGAGACCTCCTGAGGTTCCTGCTAATGATGAATGGTCAGTAAACTATCAGATTGTAGTTCCAAAATGTTTCAGACAGGAAATACTTAGTTTGGCCCATGAAACTCCTCTGGCTTGTCATTTAGGGATAAATAAATCAGGAGATACCTAAGGCTTATCTACAACCAATTCCTGCATTTGACAAACCATTTAGCAGAATATTGGTAGATTGTGTTGGTCCCTTACCTAAGAACAAGTCAGGCCACCAATCTTTGTTGACCATTATGTGTGCATCAACAAAATTCTCAGAGGCAATTCCTTTGAGTAATTCTATAGTAAAAGCTTTGATAAAGCTTTTTACTCAATTTGACCTTCCTCAATCTCTCCAATCAGATCAAAGGTCATATTTCATATCTGGACTTTTCCAAGATGTTATTCTTGAATCTGGTGCTATGCAATTCAAGTCAAAAGTGAAACTATGGTTTCACAAAATTTTGCTTGAGAGAATATTTGAGTCTTGTAATAGAGTTTGTTCTCTCATGCTTATTTTTCAAAATTTTCTTCAATTTAAAGTTTATGGCCCTTACAAAGTAAAGAAGAAAATTAATGAGCTAAATTATAAATTATAAATTAATGGAGTACTTGAATATTGAAAGAGATAGCCAAGTAAATCTTACAGTTAGTTTAGTGGTACCTGTCCCACAAACTGAGGATTTATGTGAGGAAATTCAATTATATACTGATGAACTTGGAGCATCAAATCTTCGGAATTCAGAAATTATGAAAGATCTAGACCAGAAACTTTTACATTTCAGTATTTGCTGGGGAAGGATTTCATTGAGCCCAGTAAAAGTGATTGGAGTTCACTATGCATACTTGTTCTGAAACCGGATAAAACTTTCCATATGTGCACTGATTATGGGAAGATGAACAGCACAACAAAAACAGATTCAAATCCATTACCAAGTATTGACGATTGCATTGATAAAATAGGAAATTCCAAGTATTTCACTAAATTTGACCTAAAAGGATTTTGGAAAATTCCACTTACGGAAAGAGCGAAAGCAATTTTGGCATTTTTGACTCCAGAGAGAGTCTACCAGTATAAAAGAATACCTTTTGTGATGAAGGATTCTACAAGTTCGTTTCAACGCTTGTTGAATATGATTATGTCTAGTCTAGATAATTGTGATCCATATATTGATATTGATGATGTCATTCTTTATAATGACTCCTGGAAAGGACATCTAGCCATGAGCCAGAAATTCTATGAAAGACTCACTGATGCTGATTTGACAATTAATTTATCTAAAAGTGAGTTCTGCCGTGCTTTTGTAACTTTCCTAGGACATATTGTGGGACATGGTCAAGTAAAACCTATTGATGCAAAGGTGAAGGCTATCTCTGATTTTCCTGTGCCTTTCAGTAAAATGCAATTAATGTGATTTTTGGGTATGGACTGAAAAATGTCAGGAAGCTTTTGTTAGGTTAAAAGCAATACTCAAAAGTTAATCGGTTCTAATGGCTCCAAATTTCAATCAGTCTTTCAAATTATCTGTGGATGCAAGTGATGTTGGGGGTTAGAGCAGTATTAATTCAAGAAGACAGTAATGTTATTGATCACCCAGTGTGCTATTTCTCTAAGAAATTAATTAAGCACTATAGAAATTACTCAACAATCGAGAAAGAATGTTTTACTTTAATTTTGACATTGCAACATTTTGACGTTTACTTATCTTGGCTCCTTTTCTGGTTGTTGAATATAGTAATCACAACCCCTTTACTTTCAACGACAAGATGAAAAATAAAATTCAAAGATTATTAAGGTGGAATTTGTTTTTGCAAGAGTGTAATCTGAACATCAGGCACATCAAATGGAAAGAGTGATTGCAGATGCACTTTCCCATGTATAGAAATATTTTTTCATATATACTTGATATAATTCATAAGAATATTCTTATCTGATATTCTTTACTGCATGTATAATTTACAGATGGTAAAAAGAAAGCTTTATTATATAAATCTTTTTATTTTCTTTATGGGAGGGAAGTGTTACATATATGTGATTAATGAATATTTTTATCAGATTCAATTTTTTTTTGTTGTAATTAGATATTTTCTTTTACTAAATGTTTATTTACAAAGAAGTAGTGTAGTAAGAGACTATAAGACCAATCTCGTGAGACTTGAAATAGGCAATCATAATATTTTTTGGGCTTGGTCATTCAACACCTTGAAGGAACAAGGTGTATTATTTTTTTAATTTGTTGCCAGGATTGTTCTTCGTCTGATTTTTGGATTTAATAATTTATTCATTTGGAAACTCAACAAGTTAACTTTTCTATAACAAAAATTCTGAAAGATATACATTGAAGTTTATTTTGGAATTATTTCGAAACAACGACTGATTCAAGTGAGTTAATACCTCTAATTCAAATATAAGATCACTTTGAACTCTTTAGCTACTACAGCTGTTGTGCTGTTTCACTACTGCTGAGTGCTTTCATATTAGTTACTGTGACTGCTAAGGCTGGTTGCTGGGCTGAATACTAAAGCATCATCATGACTGAACAGACTGACAAAAAAATATGGTTACATTTATATTCATTATTTCATTAAGTATTGCTGGATTTCAGGGAAATAAAAAACAGCTTACCTTGTGTAGTGAGTTATTCATATATTTTCACATTATATACTCCTACTTCCCATTATACAAGAAATACCAGTCATGTAAACTGTTTTGAATTCCACAAAATAAATCCAGTATTTACAGATGCACATATAAAAACATGAATGAAGTCCACACTCTAATTACAAAGTTGAGAGTGGTACCTTTCAAAACAGCCATTGTCCACACATAAATTATAAATGTGCTTGGCATTGTTTGCATCCATTAGTTTTTGCTGGATTTCAATGAAATAAATTAACAGCTTACCTTGTATAGTGTCTGTTATTCATATTTCCATTGTATATACTCCAACATCCCATCATACTAGAAATTCAAGTCATGTAAACATGAGAATCAAAATCATTTATCTCGAACATGGCTGCAAATGGGACTATATCCTCCTCATCATCCAATTTAAAATCACTTACATCTTTTGTTGAAATGGGACTAACATCAATATCTGATCCATTTTCTAAGAATGATCCATTAAAATTTTAAATATCGGTTGCACTGAACCCTTTAAAGTTGCTCATATCTGCATTGGCATCCATCTTTGTTTATCTCAACTACATGTGTTTAGTAAATTGCAGAAAAGCCCTTAGAGATTGTCTAAATTTAACCTCTCAGCTTAAAATGTTGAGTAATCAGTCATTGGTTAGAATAATCAGAAATTTGTAAACTTTTGTACTTTCAACCAATCAATGTTTAGTTAACCTATCAGTCACATCCACTTAGATGCAACACTGGGGATTCAAGTACTGCTTAACTATATGCACATAAGTGACACTGGGGCAGCAAACAAGGCTTATTGACACTGCATATAATTGTGTCATTGGGGTTCAGGAACTATTTACAGGTGACGCTTAGATGCAGCAGTTGTAGCTAAAGGATTAAGACTGTAAACAAGGGCTTGCCATTTAATTTTAGATTAGTATATAGACATTTTCCAGGATGCAGTGAATAATATAAAGGTTTTAACAATACATGAAAGAATATTTCTTAGAAAAGCTAAAATTGATGTATGAAGTATCCAGAAAAGCCATTCCTATCTATGCAATATCTTTCACCAAAGAGATGCTGATGGTACTCCAAATTTAAGGTCCATCATCTTGGGTGAATTAAAAAAAAAATAACAGCTTCTAATTGCTCCAAAGTTCTGAAGAAAAAATATTGTGCTTTCTTGGATTTGTAGGATATTATAAATGTTTGAATTCTTATTTCATGATTTTCCAAGAATCTGAATACTGGTACAGTGAGTTGAACTGTCTCCAATCCCCCCTCCATTCAAATTCAAAAACTCAAAATATATCTTAGTCCTAGCGGACTTCACAGGAGACTACTGATATATTGCTATAACTGGCTTGATTTTTTCTGGTATTCATAATCTGTTTTCTACATTAACCCTTTCATCACGGCAAACCGCATATGCGGTCCAGGGGAAGTAATCCGTCAACACTATGGACCGAGTTTTCGGTCTGGGGCAGTGTTCTTTGTTAATGTTATAGTACCCGACTAAATATCTTTCGGAATACCTCAAATAGGTGGCGCTCTACAGTTTCATATTTAGCATAGGGTTAAAATTTTAAAGAAAAAGAGTTTCCCCGGGTTTCCTCACTAGTTATACTGGTTATTTAAAAGAAACTTTGTATATCTTAGGTATTGTTCAAAGAACCTTTAATTCTCTTTATTTTGATGTATGATTGATGGGTGTAATATGGGTTAGAGAGTATACAGCTTGGCCTTACTCCAGATGAGCACCTTTCAAAAAAGTGCTAGCTCTACTTGCTCATTTTCACTTCTCGAACTTCAGAGGTAAATTGTAAAAAAAAGAGCCGATAACTTTTTTTACATTTTATGTATTTGGTAATTCAGTCATTGCACTTTTAGAAGCTTGTATTATCTAGTTTGGCAAAATTCATTTTCCATATTTTAATAGCTGCCAAGAATAGTGTACTTTAGACAAATTTAGGTTGATTTTTGGAGCACAAGGGAGCAATCATTTTAGTTAGCAGTGTCCTAAGATCATTTAAAATTTCCAAACGTACAATATCCAAAGAAATTTCATCCACATTACATGAAAGTAGTATATAGGTATGCCAACATTCTCTCCACTGTGCATGTTTAAAATGCATACAACTTCACCTTACATGCATCACTCTCTCAAAAGTACATAATAACTGGTGAGCGCCACCATAAAGAGGATATAGGTATTATTATTGTATGACTTAATTTTGATTGTATGGCTGAAATATTTAAGTCGCAAGCATCAAAACAGTCTTTTGTAATAATTGTCCTGTATTTCCCCCCTCAGAACAGCATTTATTAGAGTCAGAGTCTTAAACCGGTACACCCCCATCCTTATGATAAAAAGTGAACTATTTTAAAAATGCGCATTGCATTTTGTCAACATAGCAACCAGTGTTATGCTGTTAGACAGGAACATGAAACTAGCCATATTTATTCCTGAGATGTCAACAATAAATTTTACAGTTATAAAAGGGATATAACAGGTGAGGTTCATAAAGGTCAAAGGGTAAAATATTAACTAATTCTTTGATATGGAAGAAAGCAAATTTGCTTTGTTATCATTTATTTTTTAATTTCATTGCAAATAAATGAAATGAAACATTTTCACTATGTATTTCTTTTACTTAATGCAACATTTTTCAATTTAAGTTGACTTTATTCCTATATTCTAAGACTTCTAATTTCCCCATAATGAAGGTCACTACTCACCCAAACATGCCTCATAGTAAATTATGTATGCTAGAGCAAAAATAAGCATAATTAGCTTATTTTCATGAATAAAATCATTGTTAATGTACCATTTTACTCAGAACATCATACATAATAATATGAAAATAAGAAAAATAATTTAATAAATGTTTATATTTGTTTTTAAGGTGGCGCTCTACAGTTTCATATTTAGCATAGGGTTAAAATTTTAAAGAAAAAGAGTTTCCCTGGGTTTCCTCACTAGTTATACTGGTTATTTAAAAGAAACTTTGTATATCTTAGGTATTGTTCAAAGAACCTTTAATTCTCTTTATTTTGATGTATGATTGATGGGTGTAATATGGGTTAGAGAGTATACAGCTTGGCCTTACTCCAGATGAGCACCTTTCAAAAAAGTGCTAGCTCTACTTGCTCATTTTCACTTCTCGAACTTCAGAGGTAAATTGTAAAAAAAAAGAGCCGATAACTTTTTTTACATTTTATGTATTTGGTAATTCAGTCATTGCACTTTTAGAAGCTTGTATTATCTAGTTTGGCAAAATTCATTTTCCATATTTTAATAGCTGCCAAGAATAGTGTACTTTAGACAAATTTAGGTTGATTTTTGGAGCACAAGGGAGCAATCATTTTAGTTAGCAGTGTCCTAAGATCATTTAAAATTTCCAAACGTACAATATCCAAAGAAATTTCATCCACATTACATGAAAGTAGTATATAGGTATGCCAACATTCTCTCCACTGTGCATGTTTAAAATGCATACAACTTCACCTTACATGCATCACTCTCTCAAAAGTACATAATAACTGGTGAGCGCCACCATAACTTCCATCTGGTAATGTAGATGTTATATTTGGATTATCTCGTGAGTTTAGCTTGTATACAACTAAAAATAACGAACAAAGTAGGAACTTTTAATGTGTTTTCCGAATGCTGAAATTTGTATCCAAAATGGCGGCGTTTGAAGGATTTTTTTTTTTTTTAGAGGAGAGTTTTCGGAGGATTTAAATAATTTTGACCTGATAAATTTGTTTGACAATGAGGGAGGACGTATGGAGAGACAATGGAATGCACTTGTGGGTGACAGTGATGACAATGAAGATGACTTTGAAGGTTTTGAACCAGAGGAATTGTACGCTCCACGTGGGTTTTTTTTTGGACGAAGCCCGAAAACCAAAGAGATTTGTTTCAGTTTTCTGACAGAGTTGGGCACATCCGAGAGTTATATGGCTCCAGGAAGCTTCAGATTATTTTCAAATATTCTATTCAGATGAAGTTTTTGGAAAAATTGTCCGTTTAACGAACTTCAATGCGACGATCAAACGTGGCAGAGGCGATATAGGTCACTTAGGTGTGTGGACATATCTCACCTTGGAGATCATTTTGGTTAATTTTATAGAATTTTATATATTATGGACACCATGAAAGAAAGACTTGTGTTGCTACTATGATTATTCACTAGTACATCTAGGGTCAATTGAACAAGTTTTGAGAACATTCTAAGTTTTCTAAGAGGTAATAAAATGTATTTTACCTGTTGTTACCTGTTTGTACCTGCATTTTAACAGTTGTAATAGATATGCACATTTTATTGAATTAGTCATAAAATTTGATTTTTAAACTTGATTTTGACACCTAATCCAGCCAGATATCTTTAACATTGGCAAAGTTATGTTGTTTCAAAGTCCACAAGTCATTTTGCTTTACAACTCCAAAGTTACTTAGTGTTGAGGACTCTATGCCTACAAATCACTTAGTGATGAAAGGGTTAAACTAAACATTTGATATCTCACTAATGAGCTGTCCAGAAGTTGATTTGAAAACACATAAATGATTATAATATATCTGATTAGACTCACACTCACTTTAACCTCTTCCTCAAAATATAAATAAATGAAGTTTATGGGTAATGTTTGGCAAAAATTGTCAGAATTCAAGTATAAAATATCTATTTCTTTCAAAACAATATATAAATTATTCTTGCTAGTTAGAAAAACTTAATCTACTATCTTGTCTCTAATATCATCTACATTTTCAAATTCTAAAACTAATTACAAGTCTTGTAAATAATCATTTAATTAGTTTTCATAAACACAATGTTGTTCTCAGCAACATGTATACCAATTTAAAAGTAAATACTACCTGGATATGCACATGGACTATCATTAGAGATATCATATGCTTCTTCATTTACATGAGTTTGTGAGTTTACATGCAGCAAATTAAGCAACATTTACATAAGCAAATACTGCAGCCATACTCTTGGAAATGAATATACAGTAGTCCCCCCTCTTGAACAGCCCCCCTCAACAGCGGCCACCCGCTCTTTACGGCCAGAATCTGAAGGCACCGACGAATTTGTGTTCAAAATTACCACTCATGAAAAGGCCACCCGGCTAACGCGACCAGCGGCCAGAATATTTTTGCAAAAACGTAAAATTGACCCCTCACAAGCGGCCGCATTTTTTTTTGTAGTATGTATCTAGAACAATTTTTTTTTCTAATTGTGTTAAGTAATCCGATTTCTGTTTCCTGAAGTCAGGTTTTCGTTCTTCAAAAAGTGTTCTACATGTACCACTAAGGTTAATATTATATCCTTTACACCTTACAAGAAGCCACATTTATTTCATAAAGCCGAGAAAGACTCAAATTTTAATCCATACATAAAGGTAATCCATATATCCTTACTTCGTGTTATCATAGATGTCTGGTGTATCCACTGATAATTGTTAAGATTATACTTATTAATAGTAGTAACATCGGAGAAGTGGCAATATTGATGTACAGTACGAAAGTCTGCGGGCGAAAATGGTTTGATAGCCTTAGTGGCTTCCCTTTGCAAGATGTTGAGCTTGTTAACTTACATAATTAGCGGCTATTACGCAACAATTGTAAAGTTTATAAATCTTAACGGCCGCAATGTGCTACAATTGTTCTGATCAAATCTGCATACGTATCCAAGGCATTTTTCACACTTAGAGCAAAAAAATATATATATATACAAAAACAATAGGGTACCAGACTGCGACTAATGAATCACGTGACAATCGCTGACTTTAAAAATATACGGCATCTTGTTTAAATGCAGGAAAAAAAAATTGTTTCATCAGTCTGGTAGTTGCAACATTGATGATTATAATTGGATGTAAGGTCAAGATCACACGGTCAGCATTGGCTAAAAATAGAAACAGGGTACTAGACAAAGACCGAAAAATCACGTGACAACACAACTTGTCGCTTCTTTAAAAAGAAAGCATTTCGTCCGAACAACAAATGTGTCGTCTGCATAATTAAATTGCATACAGTTAGCAACATCGGAATAAATCATTACCAAACATTAACATGTCATTACGTAAACGAAGATGATTATTTCAGAAAATATTATTATAGTCTACGATATCAAGTGAGGTGGGAAGGGGGACTAGTCAAACAAATTTAGGTAGAAAAGACTCAAATAAAACAATTTTATGTTGAAAAGACTTGAATAAATAACATTGTAACCAATAAGTTATTTAGCAGCAGTGGGAAAAGGGAGCAAAAGGAAAGATAATTGCGTATGTACCAAGATTCAAATGACGTTTTTTGAATGGTTCTGCTATGTGCATGACAACACCCGCTCGCATATCGCGCTTACGCCAAGAATAAGAACTATTAATGCATATTCAGTTGAAATAAGTCAACTATTATAGCACAAGAACCGTTTAATATTTAATGTTGCTTTTAAAGGAAGATATTTAATGCTTTGAAAAATGAAGCTTTCTTACTACATACATATACTTCTCACAAAAAATTTAGTCCCCCTCTGGAAAGGCCACCCGCCTTATAAGGCCACTTTCCCGGTGCAGAAGGGGTGGCCGTATAAGAGGGGGACTACTGTACCACATAAAGGGTATTTGCTTGAAACAAGTGAATAATATATTAATTTCATTGAATGGGTGAAGAACCACGAGTGTAAATACTTAGTTTTTCAACTATGATATGAAATTTATTCATCATTCACCGGTGAAAGCAAATGCACTTTTTTATGTTCAAACTGGTTCCTGTATAATGTCAGTGGTGTATTGTTTATGTTCAGCAGTGTTTTGTAATTAGATATGCAGAAAATATAAACAGGAACATAATTCTCTTTCACAATTTGAAGTAAAGTAGCACATTAAAAAGAAAAAAAAATTCTGACCTTGTTGGTTTTGAACTTGAGTCTTTAACAAAACGCAGCCATATTTATTGCTCCACTACATAGGCATTTAAGAATAAATTCAGATATTACAATTATAATCTTATCTGTGTCTTTTGAGATACAGTGAATAATTATGATATTTTTTCACTCAAATGACATATCAAGGTCTTTCCCATCAGAATTTCCAGAAATTCACAGCTGAGCATGAAATAGTGTATCAAAGTGAAAACTAGATACAGCATAGAATTTGACATAAATTTGTTTGTAGCCTGAATGACTAGTAGATTGAGAAATGTATGAGTCCTGCTGATTTTTTTTTTGTAGCTAGTTTTAAATGGCACTTTTAGGAAATTATTGGCTAAACTCATGCAGAGGAAATGAGAGCTAAGTGGCTTCCAGTAGAAAACACCATGAAAGCTGATCTGGCCTGTCCTAGCTAGGTATTGACAAGTTGAATACCTGGCTAGGACAGACTGGATCAGTTGCCATGGTGTTTTCTACTGGAAGCCACTTAGCTCTCATTTCCTCTGCATGATATTAGCCAATAATAATTTGATGCTATACCAACCGAACTATTACGTTGCCTCCCTAGTCCTGTTGAATCTTCACTAGTTCTTCCTCAAGAGTTTCAGAATATTGGTAATAACAACATGAATAATTCGCAATTTTTTGTACATGTTTGTACATGTTTCTCTCAGTCTTAAACATTATTCTTTTCTTTGATATTACTCTTGTTCAGCTTTTGCTTTTTTTTCAGGTAGCTGAACACCATAACGATATGCCACATTTGTCATGTTTTGAAAAGCTGGAATTAGAGTCTCATTTTAAAATAAAAGAAGTCAAATGACAATTGTTTTACTCCTCCACAGGGCAGTTGGGTATGAGGGGAGTTTCATAAAATTAGTCTCATGAAACTCTTTATTTTTAGAACTTATGATGCAGAAAATAGAGCCTTGTTTGGAAATATGAGAAGTAAAATCTAAAAATTGTTGTGATCTAGGGCTTGTTTGAATTTCATTTCAGGATTTATTCAATTTGCTTCAATAGAGTTTGGACATTGATCATTGAGATTTTTGAAAAATTACCTGGGATGGCATAAACTTGCTACATGCTGATTACATCACCAAATTTGTGAACATTGACATTAAATTTTTAAACTTTATCATGGGTGTTTTCTTTTAAATTGCTGTATACTTGTTAAAAAAAATGAAATTTTGTTTCCTTGAGTCTTTTTTTAAGCCAGCTCTTTTACTTTGAATCATATTCTATTAAGACTGAAGGAATTTAAAAGAAATTGGCAGTGTTGTCTCACTTAGTGAATTTGCCTGATATCTGAGACACCAGAGGCTTGCCTGTGAAATAATACCTTGGTACCCCAGTCATCTGTGGTGTTTGGCTTATTATACACGATTTAGTAAAGTAAGTAAGCTCACCAGGTGGCCAGGTACAAGTATAACAGTATCGACAAGTTGCCTTTACAATGCATCACTGATGTCTCCATTTGCTCTTTAGAATTTTACATTACTGAAAGGCTAAAAGATGCAGTTTGAGTGTAAAGATTGCTAGAAAATACTTAATTTTCTATATTTGAAAAAACTGCACTGCATCTATTATATTTTTAGTATTATTGTAGAGATCCTTTTAATCTTCAGACTTACCAGAAAGGCAAAATACACCAATATTCACCAGTGACTTAAGGTTTAGGGATGTTAGGGATTTTTAGTTATTTATATGGGCATATCTAACAGCTCAGTTCAGTTGCGAGACATGAACTTATATTTTGTAATATTTCATATAAAAGTTTCTGGGGAATTGTAGACATGTTTTTTTCTGATCACCAGAAAAACATTATCATTTGGGAGCAAATCAGTATTATTCCCCCTATTTTTCACAATTATCCCAAGCCACTCCACCCCAAACACTAGCTCCCCAACCAGGGAAGGTGTGCATACTTGCATACTAACCATGATCATGTCATAGATTTTTAAGCCATTGTTTCAAATGTACAAAACTAGTGCCTGCCTTCTAGTGCAACGCTAGTAGTAATATTTTGGTTAGTTTGACAAAATTTTAAAGGGTCCCTGGTCGCTGAGTGGTTTAAAGCACTCTCCTTTACTGATCACTGCCATCCCACTTAAGTCTACATCTATTCAAGTCTTGGGCTTGTCCAATTGTGCATGTGAAATAGATTGCCAGTAGCTTCCAGTGGTGGGTGGGTGCTTCTCTGGAATTTCCCTGGTTCTTTCTTCGCCAGTTATACTGGCTGCCATGTATCAAATGCTGAAAAAATGGCATTAAGCCCAAACCACTACAACAAAATTGAAGTAGCCTGGCCAACGCAAAATGTTAACTGTCTTATGACAAGCAACTCTGGAGTACCAGTATATTCGGGAGGACCAGAAACTTTTTAAAATTGCTGATCCTCCAGGCCTCTATACATATGGGAAAATGGGGAAAACTGAACATAGTCACCAGTTTTTCTTCCACCAGTCACCAGTTTTTCTTCAAATGGGTGGGGATAAATTTCCCAGGATAAACCAAAAATTTTCATTAAGAAATCTAGGTTGGTGATGTCTTAAAATTGGAACAATTCACATTCCATATGTACTTGCTTATAACTCAGATCTATCTGCAAATTGCAAAGACCCAGACCTGTCAACACATTTTGTGGTGGCTGATCTGGTCCTGTGCATTTTGCTAGGAATAATCAGTTGAACAAAGAACATAGACCTTTATCTGCAGGTGCATTATGATAGGAAAGATCTGAATTTTTTTGGTGCAATTTTGGCTTGACCTATAAGTAAATAAATAAATAAATAAATATATATATTATATATCAGAGTAGGGAACTAATTGTTTACTTACACCCTGTTTGAGAATTTACTCACTGCTAATGGATCCTTACTGAGGAGCAATGTTTCAAGTGAGACAGTGCATATAGGCATATAGGAGAGAAGGAGGAGCCTTTAGAATTTGTTATAAACTGAGTACTATACAGTATGTAACAACATTAGATGGGAGCACATTGTACTGCAGGATTTTATGAGTTTCATCTAAAACACAATTTAGTACATACATTTATATAACATATCAGTGTTGTCCAGTTCCTTGCTACAATAAATTTCAAGATTCAGATTTATGGAGGTTGATTTGGCTAAGGACTGTAAACCAAGAATGTTTGTCTGGAGACATGTACAAGGTGGATTTGGATACAGTGAGCACGGTAGCAACAGTGGCAGCTATTTGATGTTGTTCATTCCCAGGTTTATAGTTGTACATGTAGTAGCATTTGTATTCAGTGTTATGTATGTCAAAATACACCAAGGTAATACACTGTAGTTTGCCTGCAGCAGCCCATTGTGTGTACCACATGTAAAAAGGGGGACTGATTGTCTGCTGATAGCTGCTGTGAACATGGTATCATCTGTGGATTATCTATTTTTAGTGGATCATCTGTTTTCAGCAAGTGATTGCAGAGGTCATGTTTAACTGGTGTAATTAAAAATATACTACCAGGAAAAGTATATGTGTCATAAATTTGTTAACACATGCAGAATTATTCCATATATTACTGAACGGCTTCAAAATCCAATAACTGGGCAAGACTGCAAAGAGTTTAATTACATATATGAAGTGTTTCTTTGTTGACAGTCCTACACCTTGGATATTAATAGACTTTCAGCTCTTTCACTGATTAAAGAGACTTGTGTTTCAAACCTGGCTCCTGTTTCTACTTTACCTGGCCACCACCTGTCAGGCTTGAGAGATGAGGACCAGGTAGCAAGTTACTACCTGATAGGCAAGGAAAAGTCCTCTAGTCATAGCCACAAGTGAATTTCAAGTTGAATGTTTGCTTGGAGTATTGTTGACTTAGTATCATTGGCAGTAATTGTAGTTGCATTCACTGTAACAGGATTTTACAGTTTATGGTTATTTTATGGACACCAACTTGATTGAACATTTTATGGACACATTCTAGATTGAACAAATTATTTTTTTTCTGGTTCTCTATGGTAATTACTATCATACTGAGGAGACTAAGCTCTTCTTTTTCTTCCCAGGCTTGATGAAAGAAGTTGCATTTTGTTCCCTCTGGCAAAAAATGATTTTGTTGTCAACATAAAGATAAGCACACAGTGCTTGCATAGATTTCATAAATTTTTCTACCAGTAGAAAAGTGCTACTTGGCTTCTTTGCTCTAGCAGACTCAGTACTATTGTACCACTTCATGTTAGAACTTTCCCACTGATTTATTTCTGAAGCTGTGACATTAGTGTTGAACATCTGGTACTTCATCCATTCTGTTCTTCATATATTTTTTTTAATAATGGCTGTGTGTGTATCCATGCCTCTGAACTTTATTCGTCATCGACCAAAAATTTCTGTTACAGTTCAGCGATTGGACTTGCAGAGGAATAATTCAGAAGATAATGACAATGTTCGAGGGCAGATTGTGATAAGCTTGATTTCAAGAGATCGTGGAGGCTCAGGCCATGGACCAAACAATGTTTCAGAAGTCCCACCAACAATTCCAAGTGATCCAAATGAACTTCCTGAAGGGTATGTATACAAGTTTAATTTTTCGTTTCCATCTGTCTGTTTCTCCCCCTCCCCCACAAAAATGGAAAATATTAAAATGATCTGTCTTAAGATGATAATAAATATTTTTTCTCTCACCTGCTTTAGCATTGTGAGAAAAATGTTTCACTTTTTTCAGCAGTGGTGCAGCATTAGTGTTATTTTTCAGATATTATATTTAGTTTGTATTTTGTGGACTTTTAAGTTGAATTACATTGTAGCACAGGTTGCAGGTGAAAAACCTTGTTAAACATTTTTAATTTTTTATTTGCAGTCTTATTATATTGTCTCGAGACCCCAGGGCTTTATATAAAAATTATTATGTTTTTTTACATTTGATGGAGTACTAGTATTTTGTGAACTCTGCAAAACGCAAAGTTAAGATACCTGACTGAAATTTAATCACTAAAACATTAATGTGTCAGATTGCTGAATGACCAAGACTACAATAATTGACCAAAAAAAACCTAAAGCGCTGTCCGTTACGGATCATTGCCATCTCACCTCTGAGTGTGTTCGAGTCTAGGATTCGGCAAATGTGGATATGTGAGAAAGCTTGCCATAGCTTCTCGTGGGTGGGTGGTTCTTTCCTGTGATTTCCCAGTTTCTTCCTCCACCATTAATACTGGCCGCCATGAATAGCCTATTGTGTGCTGAAAAATGGCGTTAATCCCAACAACAACAACCAAAATAACCCACCATTCCAATTTTAATACACTTTCAAAATTTATAATAATTTTCAAAGAGTGAAAAAAAATTTGGACAGCAGAATAGATAAGTTCTTAAAAGCTGACAAGATGAAACATTCAAGATGGAACTTGAACTAAGGAATGTTTCACCTGTTCTCACAATAGACAGTTGTTGAATAGACAACTATCTGACTGTGAAACTGTTTTGATTGCCCATAGCATCTTGTAGTTTAACTGAAGATGTTGTTAATAGGCAACAGTTAAAACAGCTGATTGCACTTTGTGATGTCCCTAAAGACTTGATTTAGACAATTCACATTTCTCACTTAAGTGGATCAACCTGCACAATACAAATTATAAAACATGTATGCAATATATTACCTTTGTTTTCCCTTTCTATTAGGCAAATCTGAGTTGACTTTCATTTGTGATAAAATATTAAACAGTTTCTACATGCAAATTTCAAAAGCTCCTATTGTCTCATTTTTATATTCTCTACATTAATCTTTTTTTTATGTCATTTCACTCATTATACATAAAATATCATTACAAATGCTTGTGTTCCATAAATAAATTTCTGCACCAGTCTAAGTGGTTTGGTTGATTTAAATTTTTAGAACAATCATTGCCATATTTGGAGTTGTACTGTTGAGAGCATTTCAAAGAATTTCGAAGTGGCCTAGTAGTTAGAGCATTTACCTTGGATGCAGGAGGTTGTGGGTTTGAACCCTGGTTAAAGTCATATCAAAGACATAAAAATGGTACTTACAGTTGCCTTGCTAGGTGCTTAGCTTTAAACAGTTAGTGTTAGAACTGGTTGTCGTGGTGTCAGGATAATGTGACATGCTACATGTCTGTGGCATGATGCCCCAGTACTGGACATCATTATAAATTGCCACAATGAAGACACCATAGCAATATCACTGAAAAATTGTGAAAGCTAATTAAAAATCCAAATCAAATGCATGCACACACACACAGTTTTAAAGGAATCTATGGATTATCTTTAAGATGTAATTCATTCTGGTCATACTTCAAACCAGAAATAAACTTGTTAGGTGTATTAATAAACTGACAAAAGTATATTAATTTTGCAGACAGAATTTCAGGAAAATGTAGTTTTCATTAGTACATAAATTATTCAGACAGAGAGAAATGTAATTATTTGATATTAATTTTATCCTGCATTTCCTGAGAGAAGTAATACTGATGTTTCACTGGAGAGAGTTCAACGAGTCATAATTATTTTTAGTTCTTAATGTGCTGTTTTACTTGAATTTAGAAAGAAAATTATAATTTACTGTTTATATTTTCTGTGTGAATAATCACAAACCAAGCAACATAAATAGTAACAGCTAATATATAGAATCCAGTAATATATCTGCTACTTCAGTATGTTATATACATTTTGCTGGTCAGTATATTTAAGCATAAAATGAAAAGAAAATGTGCTTGTTATGAGTGAATAATAAATGTTTCATCTTGTGTGTGAAAAGCTTTAGTAAATTCACCTGCTTGATAAACTGTGTCTGTTATTAACTCTTTCAAGCAAATATCCTCACTATATTCTGGCTATATAGGTTCAGTGGTAATAATATAGGGTTGTTACAAGTACATGTACATGGCTTTGTTGTTAGTTGGTGTACTTCAGTGATCAAATGTAAATATTTCAAACATGCTCTAAACATCTAGAATGTCCCTTTATAGTATAGTTTATACTGACAACTCTTGTTTTGTGCAGTTTGAAGGTAGAAAAGTTTGTAAATTTTATTGTGCAAGATCTGCAGAGACATTGGTTATCAAGAGCTGGTGTCTTGTACATGAAAAAAAAAATGTCAAAAGGTATACACATTGCACATGGATTTATGAGTTTTACACTCGTTAATTTGAAGGCTTTTTGGTTGATTGATAATGTTTGGGTCCTTGTTCATGAAAATCAGATTTATTAAGAAACAAGTGTGCATGTTTTTGTTTCATATATATTAGAATATAGTTGTTAATTTGGTTCCAAGTCCATTTATCAGCAAGAGAGCCTGTACATGGCAGAAATATAATTGATGGACGAAAAACCCAGGAAAGTCCAAAGCTAGAACCACTCTGCCACTCAGAGCCCCTGTTAGCAAATAGTGAGACCAAAGTATCTGAGGTAAACTGTGTCATCATTGGTTAGATTCCATGTTAAAGTTTGCTTGTGAAAGTTTGGTGTTAGTCTTTTTGCAAGTGGAAGAGGAAATCACATCATTGTGAGAGGAAAAATTTGCTTTAATTCTTAAGATACATACAATTTGAGCCACAATAAGAAAGAAACACAAGTTTAGTAAATTTAAAAAAATGAAGTAATTAAGCGACAGTAATAAAGATGATTTTATATAAAGTTCAGAAATTCTTTTGGTTTTTTTGTTGTTTTTTTTAGAGGCAAGGCAAGTAAGCCATTGTGAACACCAAGCATGTTTTTTTTAAAGCTGCTCCACCCTTTTAATGACTTTATGGTATATGGTGTTTTGTGTTATTGGGCATTGACATTATATCCTTGAACAGACAAACATCAAACACCCCTCTTGACTGTTGTTCTGATGCTTTAATGTGGTACTTAATCTAAAAGGTTTCAGTGCTTTGTATGTGATGTGCTATGTTAGAGGCAGTGAATGCTTGATATGATATGTTTGTTTACCAGTTTATATCTGGTTATGTTTTCTGGCATTTAATCTAGAAACAGGCATAACTTTGGTATGCAGGAACAGGTGAAACTCCATAAAAGTGATATTACTGTATTTTACTGTTGCCTAATATTACTGTTTGTCATTGTTGCCTGGAGAGTTGCAGTTGCTCAGTGGTTAGCATATTGACTTGCAGTCAGATGGGTGCAGGTTTGAATCCTACTATCAGATTTGCCAGGTTACTACTTAGAGAGGTCAGTGTATGAGAGCCTTATGCATGTAGTTTACAGTTTACTCTTCACAGATCAACATTATTTTCGGTTATTCCACAATATTGCCATTCACACGCCACCAAGTAACTAAACAAAATAGCTGATGGGGGTTCTGGACTACTTAGGGTTGTATTAGAGATGTGATTGTAGTATAGCAAAGATGTCTTTTCCATGTTATCCATAGAGTGTTGATCAACACAGATCTAGTGATCAGGTTCACATTAGTGGAATTAAGTGAAGGGGAGTCAAAGGAGTGGCTTAAACATGCAAAAGAGCTTATAGTGTATGCAAATAATGTATGCAAATAAGTATTTGAGTTATGTTCTTGAGATGATATTTTGTGAGGAGAGTGAAGACAACTATGAGAATGAGGAGTTGGTGAGGCATAGCTAGAGTCAATAGTTTCTGGTTCAGTGGTATAATCAGCAATACATCATAAAAATAAGCTGAAGCATTCTAATTTGACAGTGTATTAGCAAGATCAGTTTTATTATTGGCTGAATAGGGTGACCTAAGTTCAGTTGGTAGGTCATGTGAAATTTATAAAATCTGAGTATGTGTTTAGGCATATGTTTGAGAGGATGGATCTTTACAAGCATGTGGCAAAATGTAAGATAGTCTTTGGGAAGAGCATGGGTAAGGCATATGATAAGATTATTTAAAAAGCGTTGGCATCTGATGAGACAATGGCATAATCATGCTGTTGGAATCCACGAATTGAATTATTTACGATAACCAAAAAAACCACTTGACTATAGAATTTTTTACCTCGGGTATAGATCACTTTTTTGATCCTGAATACTTCCCATTAGATTTTTTGTAATTCCTGCTTATGAAAAAAACCTTGGATTTGCTCTCCTGAGGAATCTTTGAATGAGTTTGAATGGAATGGAGTTTTAAAATGGTATTGATAATGAAGACTTCTTCAGTCCAGTTACAGTAGTACCACTTTTTGAATTGTTTTTAGTCTACTGATTCTGATATAGTCAATTACTTTGAATTTGAAGGCTAAAGTAACATGCATACAATAAGTATCATTTTGCATCAATTCTCCTTCCTTGTATCCATATGTGTATTGTTTCAGCCAAAGTATCAATGCATTGATATATAGATGAATCATTTCACCCCTGGTCTCTAGTGAATATAACCAGACTGTTCTTGAGGCATAATTTACAAACATGTGGTATATGAAAGGAAATTTTATAGAAATGTGCCTCAGCCGATCCAGAATTTGCAGTTTTAACTGCTCTGAATTTCTTATTATAAATATATGTTCAATCCAAAAGCCAAATTATGTGAAAAGCTTGTATTAATTCATGTTTCATTTATGTGAAAGTGAGAAACAGAAGGATTTGGTAACATCCACCTCCATGCTTTTCAAGTAAATTTATAAAATACTTGTTTCTTATAAATACTTACCTGTATAAGATATTTTTAGACTAATTCATCTAAAACTTGTTTTTATGCAGGTTTAAATAAAAAAATTTCCCTAATATTTACTATGAAAAGTTAAATACACAACTGCATATAAATTTTTGTTGTTGCTTTATTGCAAGCTGTATTGCAATGATTCTTTTTTGTTTGTACAATATTAACTTATTTCTTAAACAGGGTAAAATAATGATGAAATAACAGACAAATAATGTTATTTAAGAGGGATGGATGATACAACATCCTGATCTGTTAGTAGCCATAAAAACACTTTTAAAAATGGAGGGTCTTGTTTCTAACAGAAAACATTTACATGTCATCAAGTACAAATTTGCATTAGTATTTTTTAATATGACATATTTTCAATCTAAATGTATCAAGGATATTTGATACTGTATTGTAGCAGTAATAGTTAAACAAACTGAGTTCATTAATGGTAATGGTAGCAATAATTTTTATATTCATTGAGTATATAGTTGCTTCCCAAGGGGTCTGACCTTTTATCAGAAAAGTACCTTTTGAAAAACACCTTATCTGTACCATAAATATATTATGTATATTGATTGTACAGATAAGCTAATTTCATGTTGTCACATGTTTCTTTTTACTTTATTGATAAAACATCAGACTTTTTGCTACCACTACCACTTGATCAATGGAGAGAACTGATATGCCTTTCCAGATAAAGAGAGAATGTTTTAATACAACTCTATTCCCACAAAACAAAAATAAGTACTAAACTGTTCTTGATACATTTCATAAATTCATTTACATAAATAAAACCTCTCCAGCTTGAAACTCTCAGAGTTCCACACATTTTGTGCATTTTTCAGGAAGATTTTCTCTGAGCTGTATCAAATTTGTACCAATAATTTAAAGTTTAAAAGAAAACCCAAATGGTTTCCTTTGTGCAGTTTATGATGGAAAATTTTCCTGCTATTCATACAATTATCCAATCAGAGTTAAAAGAATAGGAGCCCTGTCTGTACAAAAATAGTAAGATGGTGGCACTTGCTCCAGCAGAAGCACTACCTTGCTTTGTTGTTATTGATACAGCTGCAGGATCTTAAAGTAGTTATTTTACTAATATGCAGTATCTCCTTTACTAATGTTTATTTACTCATTTACTTTATGACCAACCATTTATTCCCTTCCTCACCAAAGGGTATAATATAGGACTTGTAATCCCAGAGTTGAAGGTTTTGATAAATGTACCTGCTCAAGTCAACATGGATTGGCTGTCCAAATGGTTCCTCCCTAAATGGACTTGGATTCCATATCCTAATATAGCCAATAAGTATTAAAAGTGATATTAAACCTTTCCCCCTCTCTTCTGGTCAAACCTTTAAGTACTAAAATTATCCAAGGATACAGCCTGCAGAAAACACTGAACATGCTTTTCATAGCAGTAAATTTTCTGAGCTGAATGCTAAATTTTCTTTCTGCATACATTTCACTTATTTATTTTCTTGTCTTATTTTCTTCAAAATATTGACCTTTTTTAATTATACAATTAATATTTCATTTTGATAGCATGGCACATTCATTGCATGGCATTTTTGGTTTCACATCATGCATTTTGGCATATACTGTCAGACAAGAACAGAATGCAGTTTTAAGCCATTGATTATCAATTGAAGATTGACATCTGGAGATAGTATATACAAACTCTAGCACAAAATTGCAGGTTGTCATGTGTTGACCCAATCTGAACAGCACATCTGGCTTTGATGTAAATGTTTGCTGGCAATAATTACAAAGGTCATGCAAGCTTTCATGTCAAATAGAAACTGAAATGAATGCAAAAGCTTCTGTTGCTAGGCTGTCGAGAAAATATTTGCAAAAAAATGTTACTTTTTAGTTCTTTTTCAGTTGATAATATTAAGAATGAGCAGTATCTTCAGTTGAATATTTAGTTATTGTGTGCATGTGTGCATTAATTTTAATTTGACTGGAAGCAAGCTATCATGGCAACATCTTTATTTTGCGGTCAAAAAAGTCAGAAGTTAATAGTTATATATCGGTCTTTGTACAAGATTCCTGTATAATTCATTATTCAAATCAGTATTCAGACTGATGTTTGACATGCCAATATTTTATAACCTTTATGAAGTGAAAACTCTCAAATAATATTGTATATACATATACAGGATTTTTTATATGTTTTTTTATATTTTAAAGCTCAGAAACTTGTTTGAGGAATAGAGCATTGCTAGACTATACAATATTGTCTGAATTGTATTGTTATTCTGGGAAAATCCCTCTCTTTAACCTTGATTCCAGAATATTCTGGAGTGGGCATTATTTTAGGTCAATCCATTGAAAATTACTTTTCTTTAACATTGATTCTAAAACATTTCTCAAGTATGCATCATTTCTTTAACCTTGATTCCAGAATATTCTGGAAAAGGCATTATTTTAGGACAATCCATTGAAAATTACTTATCTTTTGATTCCAAAATATGTCTTGAGTAGGCATCATTTCAGGAAACTCCATTGGAAATTACTTATCTTTAACCTGAATTTGGCATTATTTTAGAAGAGTCATTGGATATTCCCTGTCTTTAACCTTTGAGAATGATATAATTATTATGGTATTTCAGTGTGTGTGCATGACACATCAGAATTCCTTTGAAATCATTTTGCAAGAGAATTTTAATCTGCAGGAAAACCCCATCTGTACATAGCAATATTATGCATTACTATCTTTGTTGAATTTTATTCACAGCTATCTAGCAAGACTATTGACAAATACATTGTAGTTGTGTAAGAAATATTCAAGTGGCAAGCTTTCTGAGTACCTAAGCTTATCAAAGACTATTCACATGAAATGTCAAATAGACTGCAATTTATTTTTCATAATATATCATAGAAGACCAAAGCATTTTATCATTTACTCATACACAAAAACATTTTTTTAATATATTTTCAGAGTAGGGGAAGTAGTAAATGATTGGGAGTTTGAGACACGTTTGTTTCCATAAATCAAACATTTTATTGTAAAAAATATGAAACACATCTCGTAAATAAAAATATAAGGAAGAAACATGGTTATGTCTTTTTAAAAGAATTTCAATGCCTATCACTAGAACATCAACACTCGCAATTAAGTATAATGTACTGTCAAAATAAAATTTAATTCTACCAGTTACTTTTCAATGACATTCAAATAGTTCTTTCATCATTATCTTAACTTATCTAAGTCAATATTAAATTTTGTATACTGTTGGCTGATCGAATCATGAACATTTTCATATTTTAATGCAAGCTTGTCTTGGAAATCTTTGAGATAGTTAAAATATTTGCTATCATCTGATATGATAAGAAAGAGTTTGATTTTGTCAAATTTACTAAAATACCTGAAATTTCATCGTTAAATTCAAATGATAATTGCTGGTTAATTTTTTTTTATTTTGCTATTATTTCCTTCGACTAATGTTAAATTTTTGCACATTGGCTCTGATGCATACAAATTACTTGCATAATGTCCAATGCTAGTGTATCAATTCAGTCCCTACAATACCTTTTATCATCAGAATTACTTAATCCATGTTTTATAATTGAATCAGTTTCAAGTTTGTGATGATTTATTCTGATAGCATTTGTTTTGATAAACTAATGCTTTTGTTTAATGCTACCTTAGAATCATCAAAAATCATCATCGTTTTCACTTTTCACATATCCTGGAGGAATACCTTATGCTTTTTTTGTAAGTTTATGACAGCATACATTTTACTTTTTAGTCTGAAAATTCCCTAACTGGCATAAACATACATTCATCTTCATTTGTCTAATGAATAACTTTCTTATTCGAATATATTGGAATCCACTACATGCCTGATAATGTTATAAATAGATTTTTTTATCGTAAATATCCTGATAGACATTTTCAAATTTTATATTATAAACTTGTAAGTCTGTATCATTAAATGACAAATCTGAATCTGGCCACTGGTTTTTGGTAAAATAATTCTGAAAATCGTACATCGGCCACTTCGATATATAAAGTTCAGCTGCACCAACATCGGTTTATTTAACTTTTGACTTGTCTCTTACCATTGTATTGCTGTATCATATCTTTAAATATTTTCATATAAAAAAGAAATAAAGCCGTCATCGTTAACTAATTTATTTCTGTGATTTACGTCATTAATGATTGTTATCGAAACTCATTTTCGAATATTTTCCATTGTCTTACTGAACACTGAGTTGTTCATTAGCTTGAAAAAGTTTTTCTCAAATTCAGTTTTAACCACAGTACGATGTTATCGTATTTAAGTCAATGTAATCTGCCATCCACTTTGGCTGATTAAACTTTAGCACACGATGTCTTTTTTTCAGAATTTTTTCCAGCATCTACTGCTTGTTTTAAACTTTTGTAATGTATAATGTAATTTCTTTTATTTAACAAATTTGAAATTAGCTTACTAACAATAGTTTTTTGCTGTTGTTGTTGCTCATTGTTCAGAAAATAATAAACTATAATCAATCATCATTGATTCTTTGCAGAATGGATAATCGATACGTAGACCATGTAACAAACTAGGATATTAGTTAAACTTCAATAAAATATAAAATATCTGAAAAATCATTAATTATTCAAGGTAAGTCTTTTTCAGTTTTTCTAAGAAATTCATCTGGAGTTATCCAATGAAACCCACTGCACGGCATTGGCTCTGACATATCGTATCCATACAAATTCAGACAATCTAGATAAATAATATAAATCAACAGGAAATTTTTGTTATAATTTTTTAGATATGTTATTATCTACTGCATATTTTTGTTATAATGCTAATTCCGCCACAAATACCATTTTTCAATGAAATTGAACATATCGACATCTAATAAGAGGTCCAGTTCTATTTTGCTTATTTTTAGTAGAAGGTCTCACAACATCCCAGGAGCAGATAATACCAACAAGGTTCCAATCCTTAATTTTTATGACTAACTTGACAAAAACTCTCATAACATATGCTAGTAAAAATATTTTGTCAAAGATAAATCGTGATAATCACCAAATGTTTTACAGCTAAATTTATTCCAAATGTTTTGTGCATATTTGTACTCGTTATCAGTGATACTTAAAATTTTGAGTTGCGAGTAAAATTTATCTTAGGAAGGGAAGTTTCATTAAATATGTTCCAATTGTCGAGATACTCATGCAGTGATATACCTTTCTTTGCTAGATCAATATAGTTTTAACCAAAGCAACTTTTTAGGTTAGCGAAATTGCTACAACCGTTTGCAGGCTTACCTAATGATGCTGCATTAAATTGCAGGCTATCAAATAAAACGTAATTTACTAATGCATCACCGACATTTACTAATTTTTTTTGACTGCATTTTATTGTTTTATTTAATTTTAGTTAGCTTTAATATTTTCATTACCAAATGCTTCTACAGTGATATGACTGTCATAGCTACAAAAGTTATGTAAAACTATGGGAATAAAATCTGGAGCATGAAATTTTAAATTGGAGCAGTTATGAGGTGATCCATTAATTTTGGCTGATCAAATGACAATGATCTCGCACCTTATTACAAACTCTGCTCTAATCTATCATCTATTGGCAACTTTTCACAAATATGATAATTAACTGCGTCATCAAAATCAAGTTGTTGTTTAGACGTTTCATTGGGGCTGTTTTAAGTTAATTTATTCAAAATTGTATTGACTTCATCTATTAAATTTTTTTAATAGCATACACAGCAGGATTTTCACGTCTATAACTTTATCGGAGTTGAAAATTTATTGTTAGTGCAACACTACTTTAAAAGCTACTCCACAAAGAATATGCTGTTGTATTTTTTTAGTACTGGATTTATTTGGATTTTTTCTGCTCCAGCGATCAGAACAAGTAGACACTCAAAATCAGTGTAAATAACAAAAGGTATATGTAGGTTATGATCATAATTTTTAAACAGTAACACTTTTTCTTTTTTTTCTAGGTATAGTTATTTTTGAAATGTTGACATAGTATTTGATATTATCTTGTAATATTCCATCACTAGAAAACCATGCAGACATTTATAACAAATATTTTATTTTTATTTTTACTAGTATACTGATTGACAACTATGCCGTTAAAGAATTTTTATTCAACAATAATGTCTGATAAAATTATAAATTTATTGTATCTTGTGTAGCATTTTCTGAGATATATCTCGAATAAACATTGTCTTTCTCGTCTACCTAAAAAACAACATTTACTGAGATATTGTTTTGTTTTTCAGACTTAGATATATGATTTTTCGCTACGGGAAAGTCAGTGCTATTAAAATGTATTTTGGCTTTGTATTGAAATTACTTGTTAACACGATCAGCATTTTGTTCTTCTGGAAAATTGCAGATAGGATAGACCATTTAAAACATTTGTTATCATTGTTTTTGACTTTTATACAGCATTTTTGTTTTGTTTTTAATTTTTGAGGGAGATCAATGTACAAACTACCGTGATGTATGTTATATTTTGCTTTGTGAAATAGAACTTATTTTATCATTTTAAATTTCCATCCTGATCTTGATGCAGTATTTTTATCTCCTTGTGTATTTCATCGGCTACCATGGCAGTTTCTTCCAGTCAATATTTTTTCTCTATTTAGCTGTTAAATATGGTTCTGAAATTTCTGTGAAAACTTTTTCTTTCAGACATTACATCAAATGCATCCAAAACTGTGTGTAACTTTGATAAAATCGTATGATATTGGATTATAAGCCTGATACGTTTATGAGCAGCAAGTTCTTGAGCTATAACTGGTTGCAAAATATGAAATAAACTTGTGGAATTAAAATTTGCTAAAATATTTTGATCAAGTTCGTAACTATTATCATAACCTGAAAATGCTGTAGCAATTTTTTCAATTTGTAAGCCTTATAGTATAATGACAGAAGTTTCGAGATGTCTGAGATTAACGGAAGAGGAAGAATTTTATCACCTACACCCGAAGTACAATTAATATGCAGCAAATATATTAGGTTCTGTTATTAAAATAAAATCTAAAATTTGTTGGCACATCAACACCAGCTGGAATAATAATTTCAGTAAAAGGCTATGATAAAGAAAGAATTAAACTGTTTAGAAAAGATCTTTATACTTTGTTTTTCGATGATATTACAGAAGGACAGCAAGTTTATCGTGTCAATAGCGCAGTTGCTGATGATAAGTTTGAAAATTTAGCATTACAAAATGAATTTCAAAATGATAAGAAATATTTGACATTTAAAAAAATTGTTGCTGGAAAGTTAGATAAAAATTGATATCTTTATGTGAATGTACATGGAACTAAAACTGATTTTGTTGGTTATGTCATACCGTTTTGTATTTGAAACTTTAATGGACTAATACCTAGTGTACTAGTTGTTGATGATATTAATAAAGTTAAAACAGATAATCGTTTGGAAAATTTAGATTTGGTTACCCTTAAAGAAAACAAAATGTGGAGGTTGTTCTTATGGTTCTAATTTTAAGACTCGCAAAAGATCAGTTATTTCAATAAATTTGAAAACTGAAGAAAAAATAAAATTTAGATCAATAGATCAGTGACATCTGCTGCAAAATATAAAATTATTTCCACGTGTAGTAAAATTTGTAGCCGATAATATAATTAAATAAGCAATGTCAATGTTGACATTTGACAGATTTAGTGTTAGATACGACGACTAATCATTTTGTGTAAAACAGTTATGACTAAATTCCTTAATTTCTCGATTAAATCATAATGTTATTTTATTTGTATCAGGTTTTATTTTATCTGCTATGTCAGAATCAATGGATTTTATAATGACATCAACAAAATGAAAACCGTTTCCCAACAAAGAATTTCGAACTGCCTCAGCTAATTCTTGTGATTTAGTATATTAACTCTTTGATATTTTATTTCTCCAAACATCTTATTATTTATAAATTAGATAAAAGATTTTTTTATAATAGTGAACTTAATTGAGAGACTGGCTGAAATCTATTCGGGAAATTTTGTTTCAGTTTCAAATTTTACATTTGAAAATATTACTAATGATAGATTTGCTGGTTATTTAAAAAAATATTTTGTATAACTATGGCGATGATGATGACGTTTATAGTAAACAAATATTTAAGTCTACCAACGACTGGACGGTATGATGTTAATTACCATATTGCTAAAAATTATAAAATTTAATTTTACTATCACAGAGCATAAAATTTTTTGCAACTTTTGAAAATTGTAAAACTTTTTTTAATGTAAAAATAACTGAACAAAGAAATATAAAATGATTTTTTTAAAAATATTTAATTTAATGCCAGTTGATAATGCAAGTTTATTACATTTAATTTTTCTTTGTAAACCAGTAAAATATATTTATTTCCATATCCACGCCCTGTGACTAAACTTTTGTTTCTATTTTTTAATAACTTTTTCAAAAACAAATATGTCTTTTGTTTTCTTAAGTTCTTGCTTGTAAATACTGCCAGTTATAAGTTCACTTAATAAATCTTTCAATGAGTATGCAACTGGTATTGTTAAAAATACTTTATCAACAACAAAAACTTCTTCGCTTGAATTCCAGTAAATGTTTTCCATTCCTAATATTTGATTTGCAATCGGGTTGTTTGGCGACATTTTTCTTTTGCCTAGCAAAACAAATCTCTGTTTCGTGTTTTTATACTCGTCAACAATTTTCTATAAATTGTCAGTATATTTCTAATTTTAGCTGTTAAATAATTATGGATTTTTTCATTGAGCGTGTGATTAAATCTTTCAACAATGACATTTTTACTCATTTCCTGTAATGTATTTTTTAATGTTATTTTGCTCTAAAATCTCTTTAGTTTTTTATTTAAAAAAAACTTTGATCAGTCCATATTCTATTTGGTTTTCTTTCTGTGTTAATAATTTGTTTAAATGCATCAGTCATCGATGTCCTTGTTTTATACAAAACGGGTATACCAAACATGCATTTACTAAAAACATCTAGAACATTAAAAAGATCTCTTGTTATCATTAAATTGAGCAAGGTTTGAGACATCAATTAAATCTATCATCTAGATGTTATCAAAAGCATTGTAGAAACGTTTTTTTTTCTTAGATTTGTCTGGCTCAGAAGCAAGACCAAAATATAAATCTTTTTTTTTAAAGAGTACAAGTTTATATTTAGTTCCAATGAAACCTTGAACCAGCCTTCAATCTACATTTTCTCACATATTTCCAAGTTTCATTGCAGCCATTTTTTTTTTGTTGTTGTTGATCGTCTAGACGTTCAGTATCTCTATCGGATATCATAGCGCATTGCTATTGCATCAGCTTGATTGTAAGGTCTTGTCCTGGCTGTGGATTATCGTTTTTGTCAAGTTGCTTATCAAGAGGATTATAAGGTCCAGTATATTTATGGCCTAAAAATGTCTAACTGCCTTTTGGCTTTGGCAATTTGCCAATTAATTTATATATATATATATATATATATATATATATATATATATATATATATATATATATATATATATATATATATACATATATATATATATATATATATATATATATACCTGTTTCGATTATTTCTCTGTTGTGGTTGGGCTTAACGCCATTTTTCAGCACACGATAGGCTATTCATGGCGGCCAGTATTAATGGTGGAGGAAGAAACCGGGATATCACCGGAAAGAACCACCGACCCACGAGAAGCTACTGGCAAGTTTTCTCACATATCCACATTCGCCGAATCCTAGACTCGAACCCACGCAGACAGAGGTGAGATGGCAGTGATCCGTAACGAACAGCGCTTTAGACCACTCGGCCACTATGTTGTTGCATCTCTGCCAGTATGTAACAATTTTTATTTTACTCAAGACAAATCTCAATCAGAACTGCACCCACATGTTAATATTTTTTTTTAAATCATGTACTAAAATAATCTTGTCAGGGCATCCTGCGCGGATAACTTTGTTGTTGACAAAAACGTACTTTTTTCCCACAGAATGCACAATTATTTTTCAGCAATATTCTATTTTTTTTTTCATTTTTATTTTGTTTTAGTTTTACACTTAAGACAATATGTTAACATAGTATATTAGTGAGTGTAGATAAAATTGCAATATTATCATTAGCGTAAGAAGATTGTTCGTCAAATTGTAAAATGAACTTTTAAAAAATTTTGATTTTTTGGTTAGCTGTTTAATGAACAACATGCAGTAATACCCACAAGCAGAAGTTCCAACTGGCTGAATTTGATTAGATGAATAATTCATTTTATTACTCATTTTTTTTTTACTGTCACTTGGTGGAATTCCAAATGGGTCAAAATAATTATCAAAAACACCTACCCAGATCTTTCATTGAAATAATGTATATTTAAAATGCACAAAGCTGGGGATATTATCAATGTAATTGCTGTAAGTTCTTCTTTAGAATAATCTCCACGAATTTTTTTGTACTTTTTTATTTTCTCAAGTATATTAAAGCTACTTAATGTGGCCAACTTCATCTCCTTGTTCCTGGCAGCATTTGTACTTGTCCTCATCCTAACAGATCTGGCCATAGACTTTTTATTGATCCTGCTAGTAAAGGAGCTATTAGAATAAATCTACCTTTCGCCTTGGTCATTTCTTTGTTGTCTTTCTTTTTATTGCTTTTCGTCTAGGTATTATATTTATGTTTAGACAAAATTTTTCTTGTTTCACGATCTTCAACTACCTTTCTAATTGCGCCACATACTGCTCCAGATGCTGCTGCTAATCTTAATGTACCAAGTACTGACAAAAATTTGGTATTAAAGTTCTGGATATTACAGATAGTGCTTGACCATAGAAACCACCTTGTTTTAACATTGCTGTTATTGGTGCAGCACTTAAATTTAAAACAAAAGGTTTGGCGTAGTTATACTTATTTACTTGTTTTTAGTTAACATTTTGTTAAACTAATCAAAACACCTGCATTAGTATCAACCTTTAATGAAACCTGACATTGTTTAGCAACAGCAGTTGCTAATTTTTTAACTTACCATTAGTTAAATATATTTATTTTGTCATCTTATATTGAAGTTACAGATTAAACTTAAGTTTTTAAACTTCTGCTGTCATTTTATCTCCAACAAAATCAATTGTTATAGTGCTGTCACTGATCACTAATGGGTATATGTACAACTGCGCCACTGGAACTACTCCTGATGTCCATTTAATTTCAATATCCGCAGTTGAAATCACATCTCTTTAATTTTGTTTACTAACATCAAAATATCAGATAATATGTACCATATTCCTCTACTGATATCTGAGATCCATTTCCAACATCTTGATATTTTTGCAATGCATTGCACAGGTACATGTAAGGTTGAGTAATATTTTTATTAGATCTGCAAAATTACATTCTATCACTAGCTGCAGATATTGCTTTGAATTTATTTCTAGCATATGTTCACTAACATCAGCATTATCAATTATCACAATATTTTGTTGTTGGTTACCATGTTGTTCTTGCTGTTGAAATAAAATAAATAATTGCTGTGGCTTATGTTCAGTCAACATGGTTGTGACTTGCCATGTGTAGTCCATAGTATTTGGAACAGCTGTTTGATATATTTTATGTTGCTGAAAATAAATCTTTGTGTGGGTTTTAAGAATATCATGTAATTTGAGTGATTTTTAAACAGTCGGGTGTTATTCGTGGCATCCACACTGCATTTGTTTATAATAAACTACATCATCCCTTCCAAATCGAAATAATCATTTTGTTCTAATTGATTTAAAATAAGTGTATGTTTAACTCTACAAAATACTTTATTATGGTCCCTGCAAAAAGCTAGTATTGTACAGATAATAACATCATTATAATTTGATGTGACAATGCTGCTAGTGCCTTTCTCTTAGCATGACCCTCATTTTAACATATTTCTTACGCTGATTGTTGCATTAATTAAATTTAACAATGCAACACTGTTTGCATCTGCTCCTGGCAGTATTATACCAAGATTATTACAAGCAGCAGTAAGTGAAACTTTTGAAGCATCTGATTTAGCATCTGCAGCTGTTGTGGCTATACCTAGCATGGCTGCATTAACAATAAAAAAAGTTCTTACAATTATAATATCTGCAGTGGCATCAGATCAATGTATTAAAGCACTTTTTAAGAGAAGTTCAGTTGATTCAGCTGCACAGCATCCAGTATCTTTAAACCATATCATATTAGTTGCAGTTGATCTGGAGTAATCATCAGAAAATGAAATAATATTTAAGATTGCACTTGCAACTTGTAAGTGACTTGAAATATCTTCAACAGGTTGATTGGCCAGCTGATATCTAGCACTGTTAAATCAACACCAAACATCATTTATAAGAGCTACGTCTAAGCTAGCTGCAATTGGGGAAGGTGGAACAGCTACTTTCATAATCTGACCATGAACTTAAGATATTGCTTTGTGAGGCAGTAGAAATACATCAGTCTCAAGTATTATATGTTCTAACACCAGCCTTATTTGATTCATTAGAATTTTCATTGAGATATTCAACATACTCAAATTCTGTTACTGCGTTTTCTGTGTCATAAGTTTCTGCAAAATCGAGATAATTTTATCAAACTTTTTTATTAGGTTATAAAAATCTATTGACAGTGATAGCAAAGCTATTGTGGTGTTGTTACTTTAGATATTAATTTTTTTTAATAATTTGTTATCCTTTCGGTGATTAAAGCTTTTGTTATGATTGCACATTAGGTTTCTTTTGTTGGTACGATTTCTGAAAATGCTTGTCAGTACACCACCTTTTATTTTATTTGCAAATTTTGGTCCCATAGCAGTTCCAGCTGCAGATGTAATGGCAGTTGCAAAAGCTTTTGACACATAAAGTGCAATTGGCAAAACTATGAGCTTTTCCTGGAATATTCTCTATAATTTTAGCAAATATATTTCCCAACTATCCTCTAACTATTTTTCTTCGATAAACTTCTGTATCATTATATCAGATGTTGCATAATTTTATTACCAAATCTTTCAGCTTTTCTTAGAAAATACATTTAGTATTCTCGTTAAGTGTAAATAAAAACAATCTTGTTCAGATCCAGCTGTCATCCAGACTAATCTGTAAATTGCATATTTGCTTCCATTATGTGATTTTTAACATTTAGTGGATAATAAATAACCTGACATAGATTAATTTGCATAAGAGAACCTGGTGGAATTTTAATGAAAAACTGTATATTGTTTGTCCATTACTGCCCTTAGCTGAGAAAGATCCAGATGCAATAGAACAATTTATTAATATTGCATTTACATCAGTTATATTTACTGGCAGTTCACCCTCATATGTTACAGATTCTTCAAAAAAAACATAAGTATCGTATTTAAATCCTATCAATGGTGAAATACTTGTTTTTAATCCAAATAGCAACTGTTATATTTTTTAATGACATTCTGGGCCCTTAATATATTATAATTTGTTGTCAGCTAAAAGCGATCAGCTTTACCTTCATGTTTTACTATTAGCTCTTTTATTATTTATTTAGATCATGTATGTTATAAGCTCTTTGTGGAATAATAATTGGTATCCATTTTAAAAATAGAGAATGTGGATCACAACTAGCAGTAAATGTAAAATCATCATTTACTCCAGTTTTTACATTGACCATAGCATGCCAATAAGTGCATGAAGTTAATCCAATTTCATATTGTTTTTCACAGTCTAGTTCTGTTGGCATATTATACTTTACTAAAAAAAATGTGCTCTATCTTTATCAGATTGGCCAGAGTCTAATAATAATGTTGCTTGCATTTGCTGTTATATTTCTATAAAATTAAATCACCGCAATTAAGTTGCAATGAAAAGTTTCATGTTCGTCAGATGTTAATAAATTTTCTGATCTCAAATTATCAAGTATGTCAATACTTTCATTGTCAATTTCAGCACCAACAATTCTTTTAATGATAGCAATAACATTAATCTGCCAATCATTTCAGTAACTGATGCAAATATTCTAACTCATTTTCCAGTTTTAGTCTTCACTTTTCTTTAATCACTCATGCTCATAATGTTCAAATAATTTTTTTTAAAGTGTGTCCTTGTTCAACATACTTTTTATCACTAACTTTTTTGCAGTAATTTTAAAAACACCACAATAACAGAATTTCTGAATTTTTCATCCTATTTCATCATCTATTGCAGCTGTATCAATTTCATTGTCAGCTCTTACTTTTTTCCTATAATATCAGTTAATTTTTTAATGAGATCTTCATATTCATCTTCTTTCTAATTGTACACATTATCAGCATCAGAAATTTTATAATCTTCCATAAAAGCAAAATATTTTGATAACATTACTTCTTGTTTTGCTTGGTTTTTATATTTTTTTACAATAATTTTTTTATAACTTCCTGAACTGATTTTTGTAAATTTTCTTTAGTCATGTCATAGGACCTGGTCTAAAAAAACATTTTTCTTGTCAGTCATCAATTTATTTTGCTTCATTAATTAAACTACAGTTGTGATGTTTGTATATGTTACTTTATATATTATTAATAGCCTTAATATAAAGATCAGCAATAATTCCATGTCAATATAATTTAATGCTATCATAGTAATTTCTATTTTCTAAATTATATTATTGAGATGGTTCTTACTATCATCTTTATTTTTTTCTAGATCTTTAATTATTTTGTCTTTCTTAAACTCATATTTATAATTGTGTAATTTTATACCCTTAAAAAAATTCATGTTATTTTATTAAAAATCTTCATACTTGTCATCTTTTATTTTGCTATCTTTTTTTATAAAATCATATTGAAATCTTTATCTTTCTTCTCTCTCTCTCTCTCTCTCTCTCTCTCTCTCTCTCTCTCTCTCTCTCTCTCTCTCTCTCTCTCTCTCTCTCTCTCTCTCTCTTCTATGTTCTTTCTTTCAGTTTATCTACCTACTTCTACTTCTGATAATCCTTGTTCAAGTTCCAGTGGATTATTCATCAGCTGATCTATTTCAGCTTGCCTTGCAACATGATTAGCTATATTTGCTGCAAGTGCCTCTGCTAATTTTCTTCTTTTCTTCAGTTCTTTCAATATTTTTCCAGCAGCTCTTTCTTGTTGTTCTTTGATTAATCATAGCAAACCTTTTTCTTGTGATTTTTTTAGTTCTTTTTCTAACAACTGTTTAGTTTCAGCTTGTTTTCCAAGTGAAGCTTCAGTAACTGGTTTAAGAGCTGTGTCTGTCATTTCTGCTGTAACTATCTGTACACATTGTGCTTGTTGGATCATCTGCCTAAGTTAAGCTTTAGATTTAACACATATTTTTAGATTTTTTTGTTTTTTGTACTTTGGTTGTCTTTCCATTGATTATATGCTATTTTCTATAAAAAGTACTGAAGATATTTTTCAATACAACATTGAAACATTTTACTCATGTCATTTGTTAGTTTATCAACTAGAAAAGTCATTTTATTTGCCGTTTCTTTGTAATGTAATTAAATAAATTTATCTTTTGTTACATCACAACATTGTTCGTTCATGATATTTCTAACATCAACTTTGTTCAGTCCTGGAAATAATATAAAACAACCAGTATTTTGCCTAATACATCTGTCAACATTATAAAAACCTTGAGCTAAATAAAACTAATTACATTTTTATTATGTGATAATGAAAAATACAACCTTATTTTATCCATTTCCACTTGTTTAGCAGAATATAATCAAAAACTGCTATCTTGTGTTTGGACGAATCAAGTTGATTAACTGGAACAAGTTCTTCTGGTTGTTTAATAATGAAAAAAAGTCTTCACCAGCCTCAAGATCATCACAAAGTTTGTCATTATAATTAGGTAGCTCATACTTATCCATCTGTGGATTAATTGTGTGAATATAAATGCATTTGTATTTAAAATTATCTCCAAGAAATAAATTCATAAGCATGTTTGTTTTCCCAGATCAAGTTCTTCCAACAATAAGATAATGACAATCTGGAAGTTCGTTTTCATGTTTATATTTCACCAATGCTTTGTATCAAAGTTTAATGTTGACAATTTTGTCATTATTGTTATACAATTTGTTACATAAAAATTATCAAACAATAAATAAATAATGAGCTGTTATACAGAATTTGGAACATCATTAAAAGATTCATCTGTCTAATACATCTGTTAACATAAAAACCTTGAGCTAAAAAATTACATGTTTTATTTACGTTATAATGAAACTTTCTGTATTAAAGTTTAATGTTGATGATTTTGTCATTATTGATAGAAAGTTCAGCAAGGTGACTTTAATTATGCAACTCTTGTTCAGCTCAAAAATGAAATCAATAATTTATTAAATGTCACAAGTGTGGATCAGAAAGTAGTGGTTTTTCAGGATAAACAAGGAAAATTAACTCATTAACCCCTGAGCCAAATAGCGAGGTAGTCCCCAACAGCATACTTGCAGAGATCACCAAGAGCAGTGTTAGCCTTACCACTGCTTGTATCCCTGAGACCTGCTGACAGCACTTGGCTTGCATTTTTTTCCAGAGGGTGGGGGCTACTTGCATTGAATTTGTTATTTTATTTATATTTGTTTAATTAGGCTGAAATTTGGCACATTAGTTCTCAATAAAATTATGTACATAATGGTACATGCTACATGCAGAAATAATACTCGTGCACAAAAGTGAAAGTAAATGACATACTTACCAATTTGCTTCTCTTGCAACGAATAATCCATAAAATCGATTAGGAATTCACACACAATAATTAACATATGGAATAATTATATTTATGTACACAGAAATTCCACTTGTCATCTCTCTTGTAAACTTAACCTCCTGTGAATACTGTTCCAAGATGCATATATTTTCATTGCTCTCAACTTACCTTTCTTCCTTAGAATTCTCACTGAAAATTTAAAAGCTAATAAAACACAAACTTTCAATTATGAACATTCATGCTTACAAATTTTAATTCTCAAAAATTTGTTTAATGATTCTTCAAAAGATCTACATGATATGGCTGAAAACAATTACACACAAATGAATATTACACTGAATACACATATTCATAACTTTCAGCGTCACTTTTGTTTACTGCATTGTCAACATCTTCTCACCATTCTATGGAAAGTGGCCTCCTGTGTTTGTAGCTAACATTGCTAAATCATTTTCCCGAGTAATTTCCAATAAGCAATTTTGCCAGATTTGTCTTAAAAACAACTATTCAGTGTGTTTTTATCCATCTGTTCCTGCTCTTCTTGGCATGATGTTCTGATTCTCTCATTAGTATGAATCCATTGATGACAGTGATATCAAACAAAAACCAAAACATGAAAAAGATTATCAAGAAAAGTATATTACTGGTAGAGCATAAAATAAAATAATCTCAATGTTTTTACAAAAAATGTGTGATCTATGGAAACAGATAAAAGTCTCAAACCCTCATACATATACATATACTACTTACCTTCTCTGAAAATATATATAAAAAAATGTTTTCGAAATCATGTACGAGTAAATGATAAAATGCTTTGGTTTCCTATGATATATTGTGAAAAATAAACTGCAGTCTTTTTATTTGATATCCAATCATGTGACTAGTCTGATAAGCATAGGTATTCAGAAAGCTTGCCATTTGAATATTCCTTACACAGTTACAATGTGTTTGTCAATAGTCTTGCTAGATAGCTGTTAATAAAATTCAATACAGAGTGTTTTGTAAAGATAGTAATGCATAATATTGCTATTAAAGATTTGGTTTCCATGGAGGTTAAAATTTTCTTGCAAAGTGAGTACAAAGGAATTCTGATTTGTCATGCACCCACACAGAATTCCGTAATAACTAGATGATTCTCACAGGTTTGAAGACAGGAATGGCTTTTCCTAAAATAATGCTGAAATCAGGTTAAAGATAAGTAATTTACAATGGATTTTCCTAAAAAAAGAAAAATGCCCACTCCAGAATATTCTGGAATCAAGGTTAAAGAGAGGTAATTTGCAATGGATTTTCGTAGAAGGTAGAATTTTTTTTCATAGCCATTTTCTGTTAGAGGATTACATGAACGGGTAAGTGAAAATATTTTGCTAGCATGTTTTTGACAAGATGTTACTATCACAGTATATCTTGAGGCTGTTTGATTGAATTAAATGTTTATTAGATTAAATCCAACACTATAAATTGGCCATTAGTAATAAGACATTTTATATAATATTTTATTGTGCTTTGTAGGTTGATATCCTGCATTAACATGTGGTGGGTTTTTGAGACTGCATCAAAATAGTAAACTTTGGAGAAAGGTGGATTCAGTCAGCTTTATATATTCAAACTTTGGGGGAGGTGGGTGTTACTGAGACAACATCCTCTTTGGGTTTCAAAATTTCATTATTTCTTAGATAAAAGTTTGAAAAAGGGTGGGGGTTTTTTGAGCGAGAAAGGGGTCTATGAGGTGATGAAAAAATGTCAGAATATATTATTTTAGAGAGGGTGAGGGTTTTCTGACCTTAAACCATCCTTGATTTTAAAACCTCAAGTACATATACCACTGATAGCAAATATAACATTTAGGAAATATGGTACATTTTTAACCTGTACCATTATTTCTAGCATACTATGATTTAATCAGGGAGTTAGCTTATAGGGACAGTTTAATTAGTGATATTTTAAAGGACAGTTTAGTCAGAGCAGTATCTTAACAGGACTGTTTTAGTCTAAGTAATATTGTAAGGGGACTGTTTAGTGGGAGTAATATTGTAAAAGGACTGTTGTAGTCAATGTAATATTTAAAAGGGACTGTTTGGTCTGAGTAATATTGTAAAGGGACTGTTTTAGACAGCAATATTTTAAAGAGGCTGTTTGATCAGAGTAATATCGTCAAGGTGCATGTACTATCAGAGCAGTATTTTAAGGCGACTGTTTAATCAAAGCAATATCTTAAGGGTCTGTTTAATCAGAAAATTATATTAAAGGGACTGTTTGACCAGTTCAGTACCTTAAATGGATAGCTTAATCAGAGATGTCATAAAGTTACTGTTTAATCAGAGAGATGTTTTGAATGAAAACTTTCTAAAATCTTAAAGAATTTTGACTTCGAAAGTTCATTTAAAAACATGTTTGCTTTTGCATAGCTTCAACAAAGTGATGAATTTTATGTTGCCCATCAATCAATATATCATAATAATAATCTGTGCTGAAAGATTAAAAATTGGTTTGTTTACATAAAAAATGTAACTAACATTTGTAAAGGATGAATCCAGTGAATCTGGACAGAAATGATCCAGGCTCATATGCAGCACTGCACCATTGAAATCAGTTGGGTTAAACATTCACCTGTATGTAAACATGATCTCTGTTATTACTAACAAGTAGAGGAATGTTCATGATCAGTCTATATCATTATATCTATGTCTTCTCCAGGTAATAAAATCTCTATATGCATCTGCTTACTGGTAAATGATAATATATTATGTTTTCAGGGATACAATTGCAGGTTTAATTCTTGATGATTGTCATCAGAGCAATGATGCATGCACTAACATTTACATTTAGACTAAGTTGTGACAAACATTGTTTAAATTTTGATATCTCTTAGAATAAACTTTGATAGGATTCATATTACAATTGTGGAAATTAACACAAAACTCACATCTGTTTATAATGCAATGAAAGAGAAATCATTTCATATGTACACCGCTCACATGCTAACCCTTACTCTTGACAACTCACAAACCTGCTTGTAATGCAAGGATTCTCTTATTGCCACAAAAATTGACATTTATTTGTTGATTGTCTAGAAAGTCACGATCAAAATTGTTACACAAAACCCTGACACTGCTTGTTTTACCATCAAAATAGCAACTATTTTCTGGAAGTTTAAATCAACATCATTAAATTATTAACTTAAATATCTTATATTTTGTGTTTTTTCTATATAAAACATATAAATTCCCAGCAACTGAACAGTGTTTGATACCAGTCTACCACAGTTATATTAGGGACCAATCATTTATTTTTCTGAGCAGTGGCCTGAGATTTTTTAAAATATTTTTGATATTTCTGATTCTCATCGGCCTGGAAAAATATCTTACATACATTTAAAGCAAAATACTATATTAAAGCAAAATACTATATTATATTCATTAAATTTAGTGAAATTTTTTTTATTGATATTAAAGAAACCAAATGTCTTTTCTCCAAAGAAAATCAGCCCACACCACATTTAAATGGCCAGTATCTGAAAAGTAGATGATTAATATGTCTTAAATAAGTTGTCATCTCAATATTACCATGTAGGATGATTATGCTTACACCATAGCTGGTAACCTGTATAAGACATTTGTGCTGACATTCACAAAGCTTGTTGATAAAGACAGAATATGTTGACACTGAAACATACAATTTACTACCTGATGTATTCATATATAATAGGCAGGGAAACTTTGAGTGGGGTACTAACTCTCAGGGACAAGATATTTATCAGAGAAAGTCAGTACTAAAAACAAACTGACTCGGCAACGAAGAAAATATTTAGCAGACTTTAGCAAACAGAAAACAACTGCTCTACCAAAATTCTAAAGAATACATGCACTTAATGCATTAACATTTGCTAGTACACCACTCCCTCGATAACTCGCGGACATTGGGGTCCAAAAGCAGCGACCGCGATATAAGTGAGGGCGCGAGTTATCAAGGGACCTATAACAAACAACAAAACTAACAAAGGGATCGACATATAGGCAAAAGGGGGTGGGGTTGGCTTGGCATGTTACAGTGTTGAATACTCAATTAATAAACGTGCTAAGATTAACAGTGAATAAATATCTCTTCATATCGGTATATATTATTTTTTTCCTCAGAGTAACATTAATTTCAGGATAACTTGCAGTATATTGATCATCAAAACATTATTCCATGTGGTTTTCATTCGCTTAGCACAAGCACATTTACGACTTCACGTTTTGACCGAAGATTTGAATCGCCCATGCATGCGTGCCCCAGTTATACCACATGACCACGCAGTCGCATAAATGTTATTATTTTGGAGTTATTATTCTTAAGATAGTTATTGGTAAAAACGTAGTATTGCAAATAGAAATATCGGTACATGTACGATGGCTAACTTTCGAAATTCGCTAACTTTCGAAATTTGCAGAGCTAGTCGACTAAAAAAACAATAGCAAAGATCACTTTGATGCTTATGAAGATTTCAAGGTTTCAAGGTGTCTAGGTGACGATTGTTCATAATATACTTTGGGGGATTTCTTTGACATGTTTGTTCAAATCAAAGGTATCCTATCGGTCTGGATTTCTTTAAAAGAGCCCCAAAGTACCGATCATTTAGCACCCACATTCAATAGTTATGTCTACAAAGAGGTTTATTACCCGTAGAACAAATGTTTTAACCTTGGAATATAATGCCTCATGGTCGGGTTGCACAACTCCAATGAATTTTATTAATCAAAACAAAAGGTCTGATGTATTGCTTATTTGTACTAAGCAGCCATCTGGTTTCTAATTATAGCCATAGCTGTCACACCTGTTTGAAGTGGTTGGTGAGTATGGCGATTTTTTTTTTTTGATTTTTTTTTTTATAGGTACTTACGTTGTTTACTTTCAATCTGTTGTTTACTTTCAATATACTGGTTTACCTGATGACAGCCCTAGATACATTACTGATATTATATACTTTAATGATGTTAATACATAAAATGTGAAAACATTATCAATTGGTAAAGTAAAATTAAATTTGATAACAGTAACGAATAGGAGAACATAGGAAAACGTATGCTCCTATTAGCTTGCCTTTGAACTTTCTTTTATTGTACTTACCTGGTTTGATTTGATGCAAAATACATATTCATAGTGATAAAACTACACTGGTAATTGATTCTTTTATTGTAACCAACACTTCCTAAATCAAAACAAAGCCAGCATGTAATTAGGTTCTCACAGAAGTACTCTCTCTACTCTCTCTCTACTCTCTGGTTTTCAATGAGACAGTTGACTGACTCTTTTCATGCTTTCATATAAGAGAATAGGTATGTTTCGATTATAGAGTTGATACAAAATTAAAGGATTATAATGTGAATTTCACCTAGCCAGATATTTAATTAGTGTCTATTTCCTTCCATGTTGCCGGATGTTAGCATTTACCAGAATTTTTCATGGAGCACTGTTTATTTACAATTTACAGTGTATTAACAACTATTTCTCTATAAAAAAAAAAAACAAAACAATATGTGATATCTTTTTAGAAATTGCAAATTTCACAATATGGATTCTATCTTTACGGGCAATAATCACCATTTTCGATGATAAAAACGAGTTATATATCAAGGTTTAATTTACCAATTTACCATTTCTTATCACATTTTTCACCGTTCAACACATTTTAAAATATATTTCCTTTGAAAAAAATTGGGAGCCATGCCGGACACCGCGTTATAAGCTGGTTTGTGAGTTATCCTGGTGCGAGTTATTGAGAGAGTGATGTAAATAACAAAAAAGGCATTTTTTTTTTAAATCCAAAATTTGTCTGTTTGGCCTGAATATCTTTTACAACATCCCATTGGGCCATAACATTTGGATATTTGACATGTGTCAATTGTGATGAAAAGTTCATTAATGTAATTATGTATGTAATATTCAGAATTAATTTGTGATAATATATGCAACTGATTTTGTGGGTTTTCTTAAATTGTAATTATTATGTCATAAAAAATTAAAGCATGTTTCTAATATCCTTAAATTTGTAACAAGAATATTTGAGAATTTTCATTCATTCCTTACTGGGGCCCCAGTGGCCTAGTGGTCTAAAGCCTGCCCTTTATGGATCACTGCCATCTCACCTCTGTCTTTGTGCTAGACTCCCGCTAATGTAGATATGTGAGAAAGCTTGCCAGTAGCTTCTTGTGGGTGGGTCATGGTTCTTTCTGGTGATTTCTGGTTTCTTCCTCCACCATTAATACTGGTGGCCATGAATAGCCTATCATAGCCTATCGTGTGCTGAAAAATGGCATTAAGCCCAAAAACAACAACAACAACAACATTCCTTGCTGATGGAAAATACTAAAGAACACTGTACCTGTATAACAGAAAATACCTGGTGCATACAACAGGAGTAAACTGCAATATGGGTAATACCACACACCTGATACCAAGTGAGCTACTGTGGATATTTCAAAAAGAATTAAAACAAGCTGTTGCATTGTATAATGTTGATTATGTTTTGAGCTAGACATTTTAAAAATGTACATCTGACCCATGGATAATATGCCATGACTTGTCATATTTGTTTTGTCTAGTTTTCATTTATTGCATTTTATGACCATATATCATGAGTTTTGTAAGTACTTCACCTCTTTTTATGTCACAGTAAGATTTTAAGTTTATGTGTAAGTGAATTCCATACTTATTGTATGATATGTTGTAACATTTCCTTGACTTTTATGTATGTCTCCTTGACTATTTACTTATTACTGAAAACAAATGATGTAAAAGAGAAAATTCAGAATTTTTTGCTTTTGGCACATGACATTTGTTGATTATTAAATACATCATCTGAATAGAGAAGGTATGAATTCTGATTTGACTTGAATGGCAGAAATTGTTTTGGATATGTTTCCTTATCAGAGGTGAGAGAGGAAAATTCTGAATAGTTGTAATAACTTAAATTGAATAACTAAATATATTAGCAACCATTAGGATTCATGAATTAAAGATAAATTTTGTACTTTATCTGTTTACATCAGCTGGACTCAAAATTAATTCTAAAAACTATTGCTGCATTTCTTTGACAAGTGAACAATTTGCATTAGATTGATAGCAAATATGATTATTCATCCATCCATCAATATAATGACATTTTTCTTGCAGTAATTTGAATCAAACAGTGATACTAGATGATGCATGTAATTTTGTTATCATCAGAATCAATCCTTAAATAACTTGAGGTTTATGGTTGTTGATGCATGCTGTTTTATTATTGCATTCAAATTATTTTGCAGTTAATATCATATATGCAAATATCACTTTGACACCTGACCATTTCTGCTGTAATATTATAAAATATGTAAAAGCATGAGATTCTAAGAAGCTATTATGTATATATGTACTGTATGTATGTATGTATGTATGTATGTATGTATGTATGTATGTATGTATGTATGTATGTATGTATGTATGTATGAATGTGTGTGTGTATATGTATGTATATATATATATATATATATATATATATATATATATATATATATATATATATATACATATGCTTATAAGTGGGTAACTGGTCAGACCTAGATACACATTGTTCTCAGCAGTGATATTTTAGGGAGTAATTATGAAGCAAACAGAATGGACCCAAATCTGCCAGATCCTTTTGCGCTGGCAGATCATGATCTGTGTTGTTTGCAGTTGGACTTAATAAGTGAATACATGTTTATATGGTACCTCATAAATCTGCAAACAGACTAAGCCCAATAAGATTAGACCTTGAAAAGAAAAATAACTTGTACGAATCTAGAGAGGACAAAGGAAATTATTATTTTCACTTTTTCCATTATATCCTTGCATGTTTTAAAAACTTTTGTGATACTTTGCATACATTGCATGTATGTATGGTCTAAATGTGAACAACATAGATATGCTTGTGCATAATTCGCTGTCAAATCGAGGTCTTTATTAGTGTGTTCCCCTGATTAGTCCTCAATAGCTGCATAACTCGAGACTTTCTGGTGCATTCTGGGTCTATTCATTTTACAGTTGGATGCAACTTTTAAGAGAATATACAATAATTTGAATTGAATTCCCCCCCATAAGAAGTGGTAATTTCAATTTGGCATTAATCACAAGTAGATCTGATTGTATCTTTATGAGCTGTGGCAAAATTAAAGAAGCAAGGAAGAAGGCTTCTAGATCAAATGATAAAATCAGCCATATTCCTAAAACAGTCATGTTTGAAATGGGATTTTCAACAACATATTTTGATGATTACAATTGTTGGCACTAATAGAAAATAAAAAAAGATTGCAGATAATTATTTCAGTATTGACAGAACATGAAAAACTGAAAAGCACGAAAAACATTACTTTGCTGTTCCTGTGGGTCAGTGGTTCTTTCTGGTGATTTCCTGGATTCTACCTCCACCAAGGATACTGGCCACCATGTATAGCTTATCTTGCACTGAAAAATGGCATTAAACCCTACAACAACTACCTCTGCAGCAATAAATTTTGTTGCATTATATAAGTTTTAATGACAAAGTGTCTGTTCTCATCTTTATATACTACAGAAAAAAATGTTCATACATGTACAGTCATTGGTTTGCTGTGAGTATTGGATCCCAACATGCACTTTACGTACTACAACAAATTTTGAAGTATTGGTAGCCATAATTTATGTTGGACCGTTTACAGCATTAGTGCCACCCCCCATAGAGTGTTTGAGGAGAGCAAAAAATAAGCATGCTGATTGACTTGTTCCTTAATAAAAAAAACAAATTGTACACCAGGCTATTAATATGAATCTTGCAAGCAATACCTGCATTTCTCATGGTTGATCATTGTGGTATTTTGCATAAGCATGCCAGGAGGCAGATCATATTATATTAGGATGCTATCCATCCATCTGTTACCAATTTCATTTCTGCACATTATTTCGTTCTCAAGAATCTACAGTTGCCAAACTTTGTGGATAGCCTGCATTTGGGGTAATAAGGAAACCTATTTATTGTGGTCTCAAATACTTTCAAGGTCACTGTGATTGAAAGAAGGAAAATGGCTTCTGCACAGTAACTTCAGCTTACAGCCATCTACTATTGCTAAACTTTGTGGATGGCTTGAAATTGGGTAAGGAAGAAACCTATTGGATTTAGATTTGATGCTGTCAAGGTAACTGTGACTGAAAGAAGGATAAAGGTTTCTCCAGTTCTCCACCAGTTGTAGTTACAAAGCATTGTAGATAGCTGTGAAAGAGAACTTGTTTTGTATTTTGAGGGATGACAACTTGTCAGGACCAAAACATCAGAAGATTAAAATCTCAAAACTTAGTTTCTGTTTACAAATTTCCTTTATTTTAATGAAGTCAAATCACTAAACTGAAAACCTGAAATGGCACAATTTTTAAGATTTATTCCTGCAGGTTTTTGGTTCAGTATACAGTGTATATGATTCAATTTTATGGGCATGTGGTGCAGTTTGTAGCGATTGTTAAGTGAGTCCTGACAGGCTTTTGGTTCCTTGTATAGTGTATATGGTTTAATCCTGAGCTTTTAGTTGAGTATATATAGTGTAGTCCTGATGTTGGTTCAGTATGTATAGTCATATATTGAAGATTATGCTTTTTTCACCTCAAGATTTACAGACTTTTTTAAATAGCATTTTTCGTTGAGTCCAATTTTTGTCAGCATATGTCGAGATGTCAACTAAGGATGATCCCTTTTGAAATGTTAGAAGATTTGAATTTTTGTAAATATTTTTAATAGCTACAGATCCAAGGATTGCAAAATGCAAACAAAAAAAATCATAGATTGGTCACATTCCTCTACTAGTCTTTTGTTAAAAATTTATCATAGGTATGAGTCATTACATAGGTAAGTATAGTCAATAGTCAAAAAAGTATTTTAAAAGTCATGAAAAAAGAAACATTTTTTTAAAAAAAAAGTCTACAGATTGAAGAATAATGACTTATTATGAAATGCATAAAGAAATGTTATTTTGGTGAGGGAGAACTCTCCATCATCCAGTACTTTATAGAGCATGCCATCATGGAATAGTCTGACCATGGAGATGAATTTCTCAGGGCATCCAAACTTTGCCATGATCCTCCACAGACCTTCACGACTCACAGTATCAAAAGCTTTAGTGAGACCCACAAAAGTGGTGAAGAAACCGACGTTCTGCTCTTGGCATTTCTCCTGGAGTTGTCTGGCTGCAAAAATCATGTTCATGATGCATCAACCCTGCCTAAAGTTAAACACTATTACATAAACAATATTACATCTATAATAAATCCATTGATTCAAGATCAACATCTGCTTGGATATTTCTGTTCCATCATGTCCTTTAGATTGTGTGTGAAAATTTCCAATTGTTCATTGTTGTAACATTATTCTTTTCCACAGTTCTGTGTAGTAATGAGAACCCAGCATTATTAATATACAGTCAAACCCACTTATCTCGACCTCAGTTATCTCAATAACCTGCTTATGTCAAGCGTTTTGATCAGGTCCCGAAAAAATTCTTCTTTGTTATGCTATTTTTTACCTCTGTTATGTCGGGCATAAGTTTCGGTCCGAAGTAAATGCAACTTTGTAATGTCAATCTCACAGAAATTTTACAAGAAATAGTCAGCAAAAGCGATCGATTTTCAGGCACAATTTTGGTCTATTACGGCAGTAGTCACATGTTTATTTCATATTCCTTCTATTTTTGGTTTGTAAGAGTAGCTTAATCGATTAGTTTATTAAGAATATATCATGTTCACTACATAAAATATTCAAGGATTCACAAAGACAAGAGTGTGCACAAATTACAATGTAACTTTATTTTACGAAAACGCAGAATCTTAGATGTCAGCTACATGTGTATTTTATCATTTCCCTTTTATTTCTTAAGTTACATTTCAGATATGAATTATGTTCCAAAGTACATGTATACAAGAAACAACAATCAAGGAGATACAAGTAATGAAATATTATGTATATGTACACAATAATCAATGTGCAGATGGAAAAGTGCTGATCTGCTGAATATTCAGGTCATGAAATTGTTCCATATGCACATATCATGACGATTTATTGTATAGCATTTTATGACAAAATAGCCAACATGTCAGCAATATTTTCAAAAAATCTAGGAATTATAAACTGAACATAATTTAGTGGAAATACAAAAATATACAATAAAATTAACCTACACGTACATATACAGTAAACACATACTATATATGAATAAAAAAATGAATATGCATAAACTTTTTTCATTTTAAATCTATACATGTATAAAACACACAAGTACATAAATATATCATAATGTGCACTACATTATTTTTGTAGAAAATATGAAGTAATATCAGTCTGCTTTTGTTTACTCTGGTGCTGATTTGTAACAAACAATTCAAAAGCACTTACATTTTCATACATATGCTCGGCACCATCAACACTTGCCACAAACAATTTCATTTTTTAATGATTCAGCCATTTCACTGTAGCTTGGGATAGTGATAGGCTGATCATCATCATCATCATCATCTTGCTTGCATGATTGTATCTGCTTCGTTGTCACCGATTCGATTATTTCCTCAACAGTAAGTTCACCATAGGCATTGGCATCATCATCCATGTGAACATAATTAGAAAATTCATCCCAAGCAATGCCTATGGAGTCCGTAATCTCATCAGCCATCGCTTCAAGACCTATTTCTGATTGAGGCTCTTTAATTTCTTGTGCAATTAAACACTGCTGGTGAAATTCTTCATCAGAAATTTCCAGAAAAATACAATGGAACCAGCAGTTTTGAATGGTTCTCGGCGATACACTGTTCCAAGCAGCACGGGCATACATGATGGCGTCTAGCAGAGTTGGTTTATAGGATCGCTTTTCCTCAACTGCAAGCAAATGATTGCAAACTAAAGCTTTCCAATGATGGATTTTAAAAGCCGTAGTATTCCTTGGTCGAGTGGCTGAAGCTTACTGGTAGCATTGGGAGGAAGAAAATACACTGATTGCTTGTAACCCTTCTACATATGGGTGAGCACAGCAGTTGTCTATTATCAATGTGATCTTTCTTTGTTTTTCAAACTGTAAGTGGCTTACTTGCATAACCAGCTGGTAAAGATATCACCTGTCATCCAGCTATTTGACTGGCTTTTATAGTCAACGGAGAGAAGACCTATTCAGATTTTTGAAGCATCTTGGATTTTCTGATTTTCCTATTATTAATGGCTTGATCTTGTCACTTCCATCCATATTTCTGGCCAAAAGCAAAGTTACTCTCTCTTTGGATTTTTTTCCTCCATGGCATTTGTTTCCTTTGAAATCCAGCGTCTTGTTAGGCAGATATTGCCAAAATAGCCCCGTTTCATCAGCATTGTATATATCGCATGGCTTGAACTTGTATAAGATTTTTGGCAAAACTTCTTTATGCCATTCCTTAACAGCCACATCTGAAACAGATGCACTCTCTACACACACGGTTTTAAAACATATTATTGCGCTGTTTGAAACGATCTAACCAGCCATGTGATGCTTTCCATGTTTCATGTCCCAAGTCTTTTGCAAATTTCTCAGCTGGATACGAGGGCCATCTACTGGGATATTTTTGGCACAGACTTTTTAAATCATTTTAGTATTGCCTTGTCGACATCATTGAACTTTGCGGAATGCATTTTCTTTCTATTGGGACCAAATTGTCCAAGTTTATAAATAAATTTGATTTTATCAGCATTTTTCTTCCAGCCTGAAATAGTGTTTGATGGAATGTTGTACTTTTCTGCCAAATCAGCCCACTTTTCTCCTTGTTCAAGTTGTAGCAAAATTTTATACTTCAGTTCAATGTTTTAGTTTGAAAGCTTTCTCTTTTGGAACATTTTTTTTCTCCCTCATGAAACAGCATATACATGTACTTGTCAACAGAAAATAAACAGAACAGATATATTACTAGGCAGAATATCACCCTATATATATATATATATATATATATATATGCTCTTATATGTGCATGCCAATGGATAATCTCAGGCACTTGGCTTCTATACAATGGCAGTCATGGCCCCATAATTTAGTTCTCATGCTTGAGGTCTTCTTAATTTTGTTTTGTTTTCTTATTTGTAATATATCTTATTTAGGTCTGGTAGAAAAATTGGCTTCCATTGTTTTAATTTATTTTCAAAATTCCTGTGAATACCAGTAAAGAGGAACCCAAGTTGGCAAAAAAGAAACAGAAAAGAAAATAAGAATCAGCACACTTGAAAGAATCAAAAGTCAGTTTCCAGGGTGGTTTGCTTTGCAATAAAATAACCTTTGTATTTGATATCCTGCTGGTAAGTTCAAAGAATTAGTTTACTGCTCCCTATGGGATGTGTTTATTCACTAACCTGCATCTATTTATTTGCCATCTGGAATTATAATTGATACAAAATCACATTGATGGCTGCTGGGTAAGTAGTCTACTCAACATTAACTTGCTTTAATAAATACTCTTTGTAACCCATGCTAGGGAAAGGAGTGTCATTTGCACTCACAGTCAATGTACATGTAATAACCTGAATATAATACAATCTTGGTTATTTTGCACCTAACACTGTTATGTGTGAATGGCAATTGGTGGATGTTTCTCACTCTCTGTTTGTGATTTTCTTTGATCCATTTTTCAATATGATAACATATTCAAACCTGTGAGTACAACCAAACATAATTTGTTTTTCAATATTCACATCAATTATAAAAATGCTTCATGTGTTATCTGACATAAGTGATGCACACTACAGTAATGGATGCATACACTACATGTGATGTAAGGAGTTCATAGATATATTTTTTCTTAAATAAATTAATTATGATGATAAAAAAGGAATAAATGATAACAACACCAGGTTAGTTCATTTCATTTTCAGTTAAGCCTTTTGTTTATTTTTTTTTTTTGTATCATGCTGTAGGAAGGGGATTCCAGTAAACACCAGCAAGGGACGGGAGTAATGCTCAAGGACATTTTTAAAATTACTGGTTTATATGAATCTGGATATCTGAAAACCCAGTTATGTCAAGATTTTTTTTATACCCCCAAAAACATAATCTAGATAACATGGTTTGACCTTATAAATTTTCTGGTGAAATCTCTGCTCAGGTGGAAAGCTTTGTATTGAAACAAGTAAAATTATGACATAATGAATGCAAACTATATGAATACCTCTTCATGCTATGTGGGTCAATGACAGTGTTAGAGACTGATCAGCAGGCTCATATTTTGTGCTGAAAAGTCAGATGATTGGTGCAGATCACATTACAAAATCTGACATAAAAAAAATCAGATTTGGCAGAGTTTCAAAATTTGACTAACCTTTAATGCAAACCATATAGAAAACAGCAAATGCATTATCCAGTTTAAAGTGAAAAAAATATATTAGCTTTGGTTGCTTAGTGCTTGTGTGCCCATTTATCAATATATAACTTAAAATGGAGGTTGAGATGTGCCAGAGTATAGGAATCTGGAAGAACCCTTATTTAAAGGAGTTTGGTTTTGTTTGGTATTACAAGAATGTAAGTACTTTGACCCAGGAAGATTCAGTAGTTGGATTTAAACATGACTGATTTCAGTTGTGAGTCTGGCATGCTAGCCACTGTTTCAGCATAGATCATTAAAATCATAATTTTATTGATAATGTTGCATTTTTGGTTTCAGATGGGAAGAAAGAAGGACAGCAAGTGGACGAATTCATTATGTAAACCATATCAACAGAACTACTCAATGGGAAAGGCCTACAAGGTGAGATTGTGGTGGACAGGTCTATATGTGTATATTACAGTAAAACCTGTAATGAGTGACCACCCCTTCTGCCAAAAACAAAAGATCTGTCAAAATAGGTGGTTCTTTCATAACAGGTTTGTACAGAAAGACCATTTTCCAAGGTCCAGTTTCAGAACAGTTTAAAGAAAAATAACCACATATATTCTATACCGTTATTGATAGTTCTCAAATATTGTATGAATTCATCTGAAAATTATATAGGAATAAAGATATACTTCTATCATTTAACATGAAATCACATTTAGATTTGAAGATCACATGTACATGTATTAGCATATAAAATTCTTTCCAATTTGCTTCCTTTCCTTTATAAATTTTGTTTTACCGACATTTAAGCTGCTAAGTTATGAGTGGTCTGCTCTTTTTCACTTCTTTCAGTTACAGTAATTATTTTCTCCAATGTCAAAATTTGTCTTTTTTTTTCCTTCTTTTTTTGGAGGTTTTTTTCAATATCATCTGGAAAGATGGTTATGACTAGGCTTTGGGAAAAATATGAAAAACTTGTACATGTGCATTGTATATATAACAATTAATGAAATAAAAAGAAGCAGTTATCTTATCTAGAAAGGGAATCATTTACACAGAGACACAAGTAAATGGCTTAATTCAAAGAAGACATAATTCACTTTGTAAACAAAGTGTCTAACCTGGTTCCATCCACTTGAATAGATGACATCTTGATTATTGGGATATAATCACAGTTGCATCAGTGATAAACAACAAAACAACAAACATCATAAGCCTTTAACACTATCAGGCAAATCCCAAAAATCACTTGACAGTTTAATAGACAAAGACCTAATTCAACCCCTGGCAATATGGATTAACTATAAAGGCAAAACCATATATATGACCACTACTTTAGTTTTGGCACTGCAGTGGCAGTTTGTGGTATGTACAGCATCCTGGTTTAGAGACTGTACCATCTGTCACTATATACCAAATGGTAGCCAGACCCCTTCCCCATTTTATGGTCTATTTTTTTGTTTTGTATTTATTAGAACAATCTTGACTATACAAGTGATCATGATCCATAGTGGTCAGTGGTGTCTTGTAGAGGTAAGGATAAAGGGTTATATATATATATGGGCAATAACTATGATAAGGTGGGGAACCAGGCAAAGTGCTGGAATAATATAAATGTACTTTAGTCTGGTTTATAATAGAAAATATAAAACACTACAAGCAAACCTACAAAATTTAAGATACCAGTTGTCAGCCTATTTGTTTTGTAAGAACATATAAGCGGTTATTGTTACATGGGTTAAATACAAGTCGGTGGAGTTTATCCCCCTTTATGCAGTTGTTCATAGTGTTGAAATGCATATTTTGCCAATACATCATGGTTGCTGGTCATGATCACGGCAGAGCTTTTTTATAATAAAATTGATCCATGCATTATAGCAGAGGTCGCTTATAACAGTTTTTACTGTATATAGTTATGGTTCACCTCTTCTCATAATCAAAGGTTGTTTTATACTTCACAATAAATTTAATCAATTTCACCTTATTCTCACATTAAAATATGCTACCAATAATAAGCTTGCTAAAGAAACATACCAAAGCTTAAATAGTGCATTCTGAATATTGAGAGCAGACTTTTTATGATTCCAAGCAGATACAACATGTGAGATAATATGATTATACTTAGTACATACATGTAATTGGTAAAATGACTCGATCTTAAAACTTGTATTACATTTCTGTTGAAAGCAAAAGTGCATTATAATAATTCTTTACCATTTCAGAATTGCATGCCTGGTGTCCTGCTATCAAACTTGTGCACTGAACATAAAAATATATTTCTTTAAAATTTAGTCTGTTTTTGTAAAAATCAAAGCTTCAAACTGATATGATTATTTCATTATTATGTCACTTTTTATCATAAGATGTATCATAAGTACTATGAACTATGGGCAAGAATAGACATAAATGACCTGGTTATGGCTTGGATTTGTTTTTTAAATAATGAAAAGAAAAATGTTTGAATTACAATAACAGTCATATGAAAATGATAATGTCAACAGTGAATATACAAGACCACAGGAAAGATTTTGAGTGATTTTCGACCTGCTGTAAATTGGTCATGTGCACTTTCAGTTCCTGATAACCAATTTGATCTTTATTTTTGTCATACTGAAAAAAAATCTTAACTCCAAATACCCTTTTGTATGAAAAAGAGGAATCTGTGGTCTTCAGTCTCCACAGATACTATGGATTTGTATTCCTTTTCATTATATGGACAGTTTATGATATCTTTTCCCATACTTTTCATTGTAATGGCCCTTATATGGAAATATATACCCTACTATACTTGCTCCCTGTTGTCACATCATTTTACCAGAACACTCAATGCACAGAAGTGCTTCAACAGTGCAACATCAGAGGCCTTCCCAGTCAGCAGTGGAGTAAAGCAAGGTTTTGTCTTTGCACCAACCCTTTTTGCCATCTTCTTCTCCATGCTTCTCCAGTACGCCTTCAAGGACTGCAGTGAGGGAGTGTACATTTACACAAGGGCAAATGGCAAACTGTTCAACATCAAACATCTCCGTGCAAAGACCAAAGTCTCAGAGATTCTCATCCATGAATTGCACTTCGTTGACGATGAAGCTTTGACATCACATATGGAAAGGACTTCAGCAGCTGGTATGTTGCCTCTTCCATGATTGTAAAGAGTTCAGACTGACCATCAGTTTGAAGAAGATGAATGTCATGTCACAGGATGCAGACTCCCCTCCAACAATCACCATTGATGGGTACAACCTTAAAGTTGTTGGGAACTATACATACTTTGGGTCCACCATCTCCAGCTCGCTCTCCATTGATGCTGAGGTGAACAGCAGGATTGCTAATGCAGCAGCAGTTATGGCAAGACTGAACCAGAGGGTCTGGAACAATCTCAACCTCACTGAGAAGACCAAACTGCATATCTACCAGGCATGTTTGCTCATCACACTCCTCTACAGTAGCGAGGCATGGACCGCCTACAGTAGCCATGAAAGGAAACTCAATAACTTCCATCTGAGATGCCTGCGGCACATCCAGTGGCAGGACAAAGTACCCAACATGGAGGTTCTGGAACGGGCCACCATCCTCAGCGAGAGGCACCTTCAATGGCTCGGCCATGTCAGGAAAATCAGAACGTATTCCCAAGGACCTGTTATTCAGCGAACTAGCAGAATGCACACGACCTACTGGACAGCCACGTCTGCAATACAAAGACGTCTGCAAGGACATGAAAACAGTCAACATCAGCATCAACTGGGAGAGCTGTGCTAACAACCGCTACTAGTGGCAAGTTGCTGTCAGACAAAGCATTCAAAAAGGCGAGGAAGGGATAAAAGCAAACCTCGATACAAAGAGAGCCAAGAGGAAGGCGAAACAACAACAGCCTCAACAAGAATCAATCTTCACCTGCTGCTAGTGCAACAAAGATTGTAATGCAAGGGTCGGACTCTTCAGCCACTTGAGACAGTGCAGATATGGCACCGAAACAGGGAGCTACACCATCATCTCTTGAAAACGGACGGATGCCAACAACACTACACTATTTGTTTAACCCTTTCATCATGGCGGACCGTAAAACCGGTCAGTGGGAAGTAAGTCAGAAAACACTATGGACCGACTTTTCGGTCTGGGGCAGTGTTCTTCTTTAACATTATAGTACCCGACTAAATAATTTTCGGGGTACTCTAATAACTTTCATCTTGTAATGTAGATGTTATATTTGGATGATCTCCTCAGTTTAGCATGTATACAACTAGAAATATCAAACAAAGGAGGAACATGTTTTCGGAATGCTGACATTTGTATCCAAAATGGCGGCGTTTGAAGAAATTCTAGAGTTATTGGAGGATTTTTAATAATTTCGACCTGATAAATTGGATGAAAATGAGAGAAGACGTATGGAGAGACAATGGAATACACTTGTGGGTGACAATGATGACGATGAAGAGGACTTTGAAGGTTTGTACACTCCGCATGGTTTTGTTTGGACCAAGCCGGAAAACCAAAAAGATTTGTTTCAATTTTCTGACAGAATTGGGTACACTTGAGTGTTAGATGGCTCCAAGAAAGCTTCAGAATATTTTCAAATATTCTATTCAGATGAAGTTTTTGGAAAAATTGTTCGTTTAACGAACTTCAATGCGACGTTCAAACATGGCAGAGGCGATATAGGTGTGTGGACAGATCTCACCTTGGAGATCATTTTGGTTCATTTTATAGAATTTTATATATTATGGACACCATGAAAGAAAGACTTGTGCTGCTACTGTGATTATTCACTAGTACATCTAGGGTCAGATATCTTTAACATTGGCAAAGTTATGTTGTTTCAAAGTCCACAAGTCATTTTGCTTTACAACTCCAAAGTTACTTAGTGTTGAGGACTCTATGCCTACAAAGTTACTTAGTGATGAAAGGGTTAACAATCCAAGAGTGGTTCTCAATCTGTTGTTCGCAGACTCCTGATGGTCTGTGGGGTTATTTCAAGGGAGCCTAAAAGTACAACTATTACCGGTAGTATGTGGGGATCTGCAACATTATTTTTTTTTTAGGAAGAAGGGTTCCTCATACTCAAAATGCTAGGGAACTACTGCTCTAGAATACTGATGTGTTAATTCACAGAATTGTTTTGTCAAAATACATGTAGTTAATGGAAACAAGTAACTTACATTTTGCCAGACCGTTGTTGTTGTGTTTGATAAAACAGTCCCTTGGCTTACCAATTTAAAGATATAGGACCTGTAGAAGATGTAATTTTGTGTAAAGAGGAACAGATAATATATCAGATATTAAAAATTTATGATAATTAATGGAATGATAACTTGGCATTTCTTAAAGAAGTATTATGCAATGCTCATGTCTTGTCCCTTGTCTTCAACTGAAAATAGCCTGTCAAGAAATATTAGGGATTCCATCTTAATGCAATGTATTTGCATCATATGTTTGCAGTCTGTTTTGTGTCAAACAAATCAGTCAGAACATCAATTTTACATGTTTTTCATTGTTAAATTTAATGTTTGCCCAAGAAATTGTACTTTCAGGTTTGTTAAAGCTTTACAGATATTGTTGATGTGACAAATTTACCACTAACCTAAATATTTCATACTCTGATATAAAGTTTAGTTGATCTTATTTAGTTTCTTTTGGTTCTTAAAAAAGATGTTTCTTGTGATCTAGTAAATATATCTTGGTAGCCATTTTAGATTTTGAATACATTTTTAATGTTTCATATGACTTTTATATTTTGCTTTTTTGGGTGTAGGTGGGTCTTTTCTTTAGCTAATGAATACTGTATATACTCACCCAAAAGTCTAGTCTAAATGTAAAGTATACAGACCCAGATCTGTGATCTTATAATGCACCAGACAATCTAGGTCTATGCAGTTTGTAAGGAGTAATCAGTGGAATAAGGAACATAGACCCTGTTTTTCAAGTGCATTTTGCAAGGGCAAATTGGAATCTATGTTGTTTGCAGTTGAACTCATCTTAAAGTATATACAGTATGTGTGGTGCCTTGCTAATGGATAATGCTAAGAGATTTCCAAGTGAAACTTATCTTGGCACATGATTATTGCTATAATTATTATAATGGCCTTTTGGATATCATGCAATAAAGAGGAAATAACTGCTTGCATTATGGTAATAACATTTTTTGTTGGGTACATAACATCTCAATTATTTTAGCTTATTTCTTGGATGCCATGCAGATGTGAAGTAGTTAACACAATTGGACTCAGACTGCATTTTGTTTATGTCATAGAACAGAACAGAAACTTTAGATTTTCTCCTATTTCTTTCTCAGATCTCCTTTGTCTATATTCAGGTTTTATTTTTATAGCAATTTGGATCAGATAGCAAGTTCACCAGGCTTGTGTAGAATCAAACTTTCTACCATTGAAATTTGCATCACTAGATTTAAGTCTACCAAAAAAAAAGTCGATCCAGTCCTTACAGCCCATATTTACAGGCCTGTGTTAAAACTAAGTTACTACTTCAGAAATCTAAAACTAGCTTCACCTGTTACAGGACATTTGTGCCCAAAGCAGCAGGGCTCCTATAATGACAACCAATATCACCAGGCCTGTGACAAAAGGTACTACAGCTTGCATGGGCTTCACCAGAAACAAAGGTCTGCTCAAGACAACTTGTTTCTAGTTGAGAATCAACATGTCTAGCAACCACTTGTAGCTTTGTTGTGTTGATGCACTTGATTTATAAGTAAAATTGCACTTGATTTTTTAATATTTTTTTACTTTATATACAATTTGGCTACACATTCACAAATTAGAAATTCAGGAGTCTGTGAGAAAACAAGCTAATTTTATAGACTTCAAAATTTATCTTTACCTTTATGATTTACTATCATGAAACTGATATATTGTTCAACCCAGTATATTTGTTTTCCAAATTTTTGTATTACCGGCTGGAAAAAATGACTATTGTTCTAGATATTGATGTGAAAGAGACTTGTATACATATGATCAATCAGATACCTACCCTCTCTGTCAACACAAAATCATATGACTGCTATCTGAAATATCAGGTCTAGAGTGCATATTTTCCCTGTAATTATTGTCAGAAATTTTGTAGTGATTAGGAGTGGCTAGTAGAACAAACAACATAGACCCTGATCTGCAGATGCATTATTTGACAACAGATTAGAGTCTGTTTTGTTAACAATTCTGCATGGCTTAAAAGTAAGTATATATGGATAATTATATCAGTTGAGAAAAAGAAAATTATTATTGCTCAGAGTTAAGGTTAAGATTACTGCAAATTAATGGGTTTAAACTTTTTGTAGTTTAGGGAACAATATCTTTTTGATACTTGATCAATTCATAGATTGGAAAGGGTCACTACCTTTACCTTTTCTATAAATAACCTTTAAAGGTTATTTATAGAAAAGCTTTTCAGAAAGTCAATTTTTCATATTTTTTATAGAACATTATGTTTCTAGAACATTATGTGTATATTAAAAATCTGTTTCTCAAGTAATATTTACTCCAACACCATGGAAATGAATCAAGAGCTAGATTGTTATCTGCCTTGAAAGAGGCTTGCTTTGATGTTGGGTGTAATAACATTCTATAATGTGCTGCACAGCCACTACTGTTGAAGTATAGTAATTGCTCGTTCATCAAGAATAGAAAGACAAATTTTGTGTATTATATGGTCTCAAATTGTTATCAAACATTAAAAAAAGGCTTGTTTACCTTTTTACTTTTTTAAATGTAGATACTGAAAATATGGATCTAGAAATGTGTTTGATGGTGAAGTATTATAATGAGACTTTCATGCAGGCTGTAATGTTCATTTGAGTTTTTTATCGATCATATTACTAGCCAATCAAAGAGCCCCGAGTGACCGAATGGTCTAATTCGCTCTCCATTACGGATCACTGCCATCTCACCTCTGTCTGCGTTGGTTCGAATCTAAGATTCAGCAAATGTGGATATGTGAGAAAGCTTGCCAATAGCTTCTCGAGGGTCTGTGGTTCTTTCCACACATTTCTTCCTCCACCATTAATACTGGCTGCCTCGTATAGCCTATTGTGTGCTGAAAAATGGTGTTAAGCCCCACAACAACTAAAACTAGCCAATCAAGAAATGGATTTAAAATGTATCAATTAGGTAATAGTGGGGAGGGGAATGAGAGGTGAAGAATACTGAAAAATAATGAATTCCCTTTTATATCATACAGACACTAACTGCAGACACATATCTTTATTAAACCTCTTCTTGATAGATTTTTTTATGTTCAAGTAAAACATGGTGAAATGTTATAATAGCAGATAAAGCATAACATTTAAAGTGAGTAGGAACCCTTGTTTACCACTTCAGAGAACTTCGGTTTAGTATTGAAACATCATTTGTGATAGTTTTGACAAAAGAATAAATATCTTTTGTATTTATTTCTCAGCATAGCTTATAAAATATAAAAGTTGGAAAATATGCAAGTCATTCTTCTGCAGTTGAATACAGTATGTTTTGTTTGATAATATTGACCATACTGTATGTGTACTACCAGTCATTTCATATTTCCACAAGATCATTGTTCATTTTAATGTGCATATTCCCTGTTCTATAATCTAAGTGTTTGCAAGTTCTTTGTTTCAGTGATGCTTTCACTTCTATGAATATCAGGGGAGGTAATATTTGTGCATGTTTTTATGAGGTTTTACTTTTAAATGTAGTTAGTCATAAATGATGTAATAGAAATGTACAGTAACTTGGTTCAGTGTGGGGGTTTTTTTTCGGGCTCATCAGAATGCCCAAATTTTTTGGGGACTTGACTGCATTTGCAATTTTTACAATATTCTAAAATCTTGAAGATATGTTGTCTGCTTGTAAAAATATTCCCTAAGGAAGAGATTAGTACTTAACACTATACAGAGTCTTTACAAGGGAAACTACAATTAATCTTGTCATGCAGTTGACAGGGAAATTAAAGTAATTTGGATTTTCCCATTTTCCCACCTATAATGTGAAATTAATGATGTGATATATGCAACATATCATGGAAGAAGTTTTAAGATAATTAATGCAGCTACTCAGAATGTAAAGAGTTCATTTTATTCCAGTATATTGTGGTCAGATCTTCTGAAATATTTAGCTGCCAGATAAAACCACTTGATGAAGTGTACAAATGTTTTGCCATATCATGTGTGGGAGTCGAGTTGTCCCATTAGCAATTTTCTTACAACTTAAAAAGTTTTGTGTCATTCCTTGTGACAGTTATGAAGTTAAATTAATTAGGAGGCAAAACAAAGATGTATATAGACAATTTTGTGTGAGTGTGTAACTGCAGAAATTTTTACCTGACACATAACACAGTACCTACTATGTGGGTGAAATATGACTTAGACGGACCATGATAAGAGGGGTCACACCTTTACCAGTGGTTATAAACTGCCCCTGTACTGGCATAAGAAGGTTAGGTGAAAAATTGTTTCAATCCTCCTTCCTCAGAATTCTCTAGAAAATCATTATATTTATATTGATCTTTAGATGCATGGCCCATTATTAATCACCTTTTTATCAGTCAGTCCATCAGTTTGTGCATCTGTGTACACTTTTGTAACTTTTAAAATGATGTGCATAATTTCATGCTGTTTGGTAGTGAATTTCCAGTTGCATATAGGCCTGCCTTTTGTAAGGTTTTGTCTTTTCAGGTCCAGTTTTGATGGAGATATAAGCCTTTTTACTTTAAATTTAAGGTTTTGGAAATTTCTTTAAAAATTGTCAAGGAATGGCTAATTTTGTAATTTATGTGCAATATTGATGCACAAATTATCAAATATGCAAAGAATATTCAAATTTGTGAGGTCATCAAAATTTACTGATTAATATCTTCACCTCATCAGAGCTTTGCAACCAGCATGGTTCAAAAACGATTCAACATATAATATTGTTAGTTGTATACATTGTCTTGTAGACCTAGATGTTCTTTATATGGTGTTTGTATTGTTAACTGCATTTTTTGATCGTGTTAGACCACTCTGGTGGTTAGAGCATCTGCCTGAACCGCTCCAGTGGCCTAATAGTTAGAGCATGTTTCTCAGATGCAGGAAGTCGTGGGTTAGATCCCCGGTCAAGTCATATCAAAGACTTAAAAAATGGCGCTAACAGCTGCCTCGCTTGACACTCAGCATTAAGAGGTTAGTATTAGAACTGGTTGGCCTGGTGTCAGGATAATGTGACTGGGTGGGACATCATGCTACATGTCTGCAGCATGATGCCCTAGTACCAGACATTACTATAAACTTCCACTCTGCAGACATTTTATTGATATGACTGACATTTTTTTCAAATCTAAGTTAAAAATCATAATCACATCACATCATATAGTATCTGCCTCACATGCAGGAGGTTGTGTGTATGTGTATGTGCACAATTTGGATTATTGGCCAATTATGCCAAAGACTTATAACAATGGTACTAGCAGCTGCCTCACATGGCGCTCAGCATTAAGTTTTAGTGTTAGGACTGGTCAGGTTGGTGTTAAGATAATATGACTGGGTGGACTTGACTCTGCATGTCTGAAGCTTGCTGCCCCAGTGCTTGACATCACTATAAACTGCTACACTGAAGACATCGTGGGGATATGACTGGAAAATTTTTAAAGCTATATTAATAATCCAACTCGTGCACATATACACACACGTGCACACACACACACACACAGATTATTATACTTTTGAACCATCTAAACTGGGACCAGAGTATGGACACATACTTAAAAAATCACTGAAATAGCAAATGCATGCTGTACAGGGTTAAGATGTACTCTATTGATATCCAGATATTTTCTATACACACTAACAATGAGCTATTCAGTTTTAAAATCTTGACATTAGGGACACTAAACTTTATTTGTGGACACCATGTCCGTGTTTGTATTATTGTGTAACAAGTTGTGAACTATATGTCCATAAATCTTATGACAGAGCAGTATATTATAATAAATGTTAATTCACATAATTGGTGATAAAGTTCTAGCTCTCTTGGCCGTACCTCAGAGTCCCCTTCAGACTAGGTATTATGGTTTTTATTCAGTTCAGTGAAACAGAAAGTAATGTATATAAATTATGTCATCGAATGCCAGATATGCAGAAAAGGAGACAACTCTACTAAGTTAAAAATGTGAAAAAGGACTCACAGTTTGTGAATATAATCCAAAAATTAATCCTGGAATCTAAAAATAGAAGTCCTATCACTAAAAAGTTCCAATCCAAGTTCAAATCGCATTAAAGTTCCAATATGGAAGGTGATGACATCTATAATCTGCCTTGGTTTGATGTGCCAATAGTTCCTTGTTGAGTTTTATGAATCAAGAAAAATTAAGTTCTAGAATTCCAAATAATTTCCACTGAATGTGTTTGTCCAAGAATCTTTGTAAACAAGTATTTACCAGGGTGAAAAAATTATTTTAAATATGAAAATCAACCCAAATGGCAACAACACAAAATACATCTGAGCTCTGAAGGTGTTATTTTATGACTGACTAAATCTCTACAAATTACCTGTTTTAACCTGTGATTTTAGATCACATGATGGCTTACATGGTCACTTAATTTGAAAGTGGCAGAAAGCCCAGAAGACAATTGACACATGCCATGGACAAATTTTGTTGTATATAACAAATCTTACTATAGGATTCATAACTAAACAAATAATAAAGATCTGTTTACAACAGATCTAACACATGTGCCAATCATGACCTTGGTAATGACCTATCATTTTTACTCATTGTTTAGATCTCTGAACCAAAGTCAGCTAAAAATAAAAATGTAACAATCAAATTGCATGACTATCAGGTCAAAACAGAGAACTGAAATTTTCAAAAAAAATGTCAAATCCAGTGAATAAAATCATCCTTATAATAATGTAATGAAATAAAAATCAAATGAAAGAAAACTTAAAACTAACACATAAATAATTAAATTACTTATACATAATAGTGTTGTTGTAAGCACAGTGTTTAATTGTTGCCCAGTCTCAATTACTAATTTTTTCTATCCCCAAAGCCTTCTCGCTGTTCTATTTTCCCTGGTATTTTCAGAAGTCTGACAAATGTTTCAAAATGACAATGTATTGCAGCATTTTCATCATTTGTCCAGAGAACTCTTTTTTTTTTTTCATCCAGCATTCATTGTCCTGAAATGTATTGCAAACCTCAATATGTGTATGTGCAGTGAGTTGACACACACTGGCTGCTGAGTGGAAATGTGGAAATATACACACTAATGACAGGAAATAGTTCATAATGTTGGTTTGTACTTTTGCTACTACCATCACCTACATGAATAATAGAATACTTTACTGGCATGTACCTTGTGGACACAAACTTTTGGTGTCCACATTGTAAAATGCATCCACTTTGAGTTACGGCTTTTAACAGTTAATTTAATATCTTCACATGGGATGTTGCTGGTAAGCAGCCTAACAAGAACCATTCAACAAGTGGTGGTGCAATTTGGTAGGAACATTATATCATTGACATAGATGTGTACAGCAGTACTTAAAGGGGACAAACATGCAAAACTGAAATTTGCGCATACTCCGTATATAATTTGCTATATATATATCATTTTCTGAAAATTTGTACATTTTTTTTTAACTCGTTACGAAGAAATTTATGGAAAACTGATCATCTCTCCCGATCCGTCTTGAATAAATTAACACACTTCACTCCCCCTGAACAATTAGCGGATGTGACGTCATTTGAGACACTGTACACGCTAGTATTGTTGATAATAGCACAGGAGTCTGCAGTTTTATCAATAAAGCACGACAAAATTTTTGACTACATGAAATCACCTAACGGTATTATAAAATAATTATTTTATATTACTGTTAAGGTAATTTCATGTAGTCAGAAATTTCGTCATGCTTTATTGAAAAAAAACTTGCAGACTCCTATGATAATACAGTCAATCATTCTATGAGTTGGCTGTACTTGAATGTTTAAATTATGTCGACTATCAGTGATGTTGATGACAATCCAGAAGTAGAATATTTCAAGAACATCCAACATTATATGTATGAACCCGAGACAGATTCGTGTGACAAAGATGTACAGGGATCGTCAGGTTCTAACAATGACGATGATTATAAACTACCTTTAATTTTAAATACCAAACTAAATAGCAGTAAACCGGGTAGGGAGAGGGCTATAATTTTCTACCGATTACGATTTCTTTCACAATTCATTTTTTGTTTCATTAATTCTTCTTCTTTCTTTTCATTTTCTTTTAAGTAAAAACAATTTAATATTACAGATCAAAGTTTTTCTTGCCAGTTTTTTTGGGGGGTAGGCTGGAAATTTTGGTTTTCACTTTCTATAGCCTGGATTAATCCAACAGCTATTGATATAGACTTGTACAGGTCATAGTTTAATGAATGCTCATCAAAGAAATTGACATTTAAAATATCAAGCAGGCAACAGTTTTTTCAAATAATTTTAGCCTTTTTTCACACAGGTGCTCGTGTTGTAAATGTGTTCCAATGTCCAACCAAGAATGGAATATTTGTTGCCAATCTCAGTGGCTCTCGGAAGAGAAAATATGTGTGTGTGTGTGTGTGTGTGTGTGTGTGTGTGTGAGAGAGAGAGAGAGAGAGAGAGAGAGAGAGAGAGAGAGAGAGAGAGAGAGAGAGAGAGAGAGAGAGAGAGAGAGAGCACATGTTACACCCCCACCTCTTCCAAGGCTCCATAAACCAATCTGTTAAAAAAAATAAATACCACGTAGCCATGTATAAAGTGATTGAATTGTTGTGAAATTATGCGTAATAACTATACTATTCAGTAAATTATTTTGTCCTTTTAGACTCTATCATATAAACAATTTTTCCGTAGGATATAAAATATACTAGGTAATAAAATATAAAAATATTACCATCATGTGTAGTGAGCACGATTCGCAAGACCTTCTCATCTGAAACCCTCACATGATTCATGCATTCTCGCTTCTGACTGATGAATCAGAAAACTTATGACAGTTCTAGAAATATGTGTGAATGTATGTGTATAATTGCAAAATAAAATATCAGAAGCTACTGAGGTTTTAAACTTTATTGGCTGAAATTACACGTTCAGGTATTGAAACGTTGATGGTGCTCCTGAATTATTGAGTCCTTAATGCTCCCACAGGAGTCTGCAGTTTTATCAATAAAGCACAACGAAATTTCATGTAGTCAGAAATTTTGTCGAGCTTTATTGATAAAACTGCAGACTCCTGTGATTCTCCCTGGTATATTTCGACTACGACTCGCCGGCGTGCTTCCAGTCTTATGTTTTGTCATCAGAGTAGAAAAATATTTTTTTTAAAAAAAAAGTCGGCACTGCATCAGGCTTTAAACGCTAATGTTTTGGTTCAGACCCAATAGTTTGAAGAGTCTCTGGTCTTTTGAAAAACTTTCATGCTCAAAATGTCTCGGTCATAAATCCCTTCTCTCTTTAATTTGATCGCCCATACAAATCACCCTTTAGGGTCCTATAGAAATGTGAAAAAAAATATTTGTCGGGAACTGTTTTTATTCACACAATTCAGAGCTGCGCATTGAAACATCATTTCTACTTGACGCTGAGTATTTATATGTCAGTTGTACGGGAATCATCTCAAATGACGTCACATCCTGCTTGTATGAAAGGGAGATAACAACTTGAGGGTAGGTTCTATTTGATCTCGGAATTCAATGCATTTTTATTATTAAATATTTGTACAAATACAATAAATGCAAAAAAAAATAGGATAGATTATATACAAAAACTACTACATATCCTTCTATTTACAATAAAATTTTGCAGTTTAGGGTGTTTGTCCCCTTTAAGGTTATATGGTGCTGAGGCCAGCATAGTAAAATACTATGACCAATGACTTGCTATGGAAGCCATTGCAGACTTATCCTATGGTGGGCATTAAACTAATGCAGTTCTGTCATAAAACTGCCATATTAACCATTGAACTACCTTGGCTCCCAAGTGAACATATGGGTAAGATGTTTAAAGTTACAATGTCTGCAGCATTATGTTCTAACTTTCTAACTTGATTGACACTTATTATCAAATAATACAGCCATCTCTGTGAAAGTTGGATCATGATAAAAAAAAAAAAATAATAATAATAATAATGAGGACTTTATATAGCGCCTAATCTTTAGAAGCTCTAAGCGCTTTACAACATGTGTCAATGTTTAAAAAGAATAAGAAGCATATATAATGAATGATTACAAAAATAAAAAACAAACACCACAAAAATTAGAAACATAAAAAATATGCAGTACATTTTTAAGGTAAGGATACAGTCTAAGGATACATTATTAGGTCATTATGACTGTTCATGCAGTTGAAAAAGATGGGTTTTAAGGGCACTCTTGAATGAGATCACTGTGTCTTTGTGTCTAAGTGCAGTGGGCAATTCGTTCCTTGCTGCTGGGCCCTGGTATGCAAAAGAATGTTGTCCATATGATTTCATCTTCATAGTTGGAATATTGAGAATGCAAATGTCAGAAGAGGATCGTAAGCATCTTGCAAGATGTATACACATGGGTGAGGTCAGACAGGTATGTCGGACTGGAGCCTGTCAGTGAAACATAGCACAGATAACAAATTTTGTGGTTAATTCTGGATCATGCAGATAGCCAGTGTAAGGTACAGAGCAGTGGAGAAGCATGCTCTGATCGTGGTACTCTAAGGATGATCTGAGCAGCAGTGTTTTGAATTTTTTGAAGTGTCCAAAGTAGATATTAGATGAACCAGACAATTGAATTACAATAATCCAGTCTTGAAAGTACTAAGGAACACAAGTGTTTTAGTGGCATCAGCTGACAGATACTTTCGAATGGAGCTGATGCATCTCAGATCAAGATATGCAACCAGGCATATGTTTATGGCATGTTGATGCAATGAGAGAGTACTGTCAAGAGTGACAACAAGGTTTCGTACTGACTGCTTGAATTTAATGTTGGTGCTGCTGATATTTATTGTCTGAGGTAAAGGATGTGAATGAAAGTCTTTGTGTTGTAATCAGGATGGCTTCAGTTTTATCATCATTCACCTGCAGCTTGTTACATGTCATCCATGATTTCACATCAGAAATGCACATCTCTATGTTTTGGATGGTAGCTTCAACTTCAGTTGGTTAGCTAAATTTGTATATTTGGGTGTCATCAGCATACAATTGGTGTTACACTGGATGATGATCTATGATACTTTAGGGTGGCTGTGTGTACAGAATGAAGAGAACAGGTCCAAGAACAGACCCCTGTCGAACACCACAGCATAGATCAAATGGGCTGGAGTATTTTCCATTTGTAGACACAATTTGTGTCCTGTTGACCAAGTAAGATTTAAACCATAGTAAGGCCATATTGTGAATGCCAATTACATGCTGCAGACGGTGAAGTAACATATCATGGTCTACAGTGTCAAATGCTGCAGACAAGTCAAGGAGAGTGAGGACTGTAGTCTTGCCACTATCCAAAGCAGAGAGAAGGTCATTGACCACTTTCAGATGAGTGGTTTCAGTACTGTTGTGAGGTCAATATGCAGACTGTACATTGCTAGAAAGACTGTTTGAATTCAGATAAGATACAAGTGGGGATAGAACAACTTTTTCTAAGATTTTTTAATTGAATGGGAGATTAGAAACTGGGCGGTAGTTCTTTAGATCATTATGGTCAAGTGTTGGTTTCTTCAGCAGAGGTTTTACAATGGCAGTTTTGTAAAATGATGGGAATTCCCCAGATGAGAGAGATGTGTTTATAACATCAGTTAGTGAAGGCAATATTGGATCCAAGCACTCTAGCAGCAGTAACATCAGAAACAGATCCAGTTCACATGACTTTGGTGCACTCTTCATCACAATTGTAAATGCTAAATCCATAGAGACAGATTCAAAAGCTGCTAATGGTTGCCACTGAAATTCTGTATCACAACTGTATGATGATGATGAGTCAACTGAATATGTGATGTCAAATTTATCTCTGATAGTTTGTACTTTGTCATGGAAGAAATTTGCAAACAGGTCAGGAAGGTTGACTCGAGAGAAGTTAGCTGGAAGTGGTGTACATTTGTTCCTTTACAGTAGTTTTTTAGTAATCTCAAAAAGCTCTTTACAACTGGAATTTTCCGTGATCTTAGTACTGTAGTGGGCCAATTTCACTGCATGGACTATGTTTGTGACACTCTTCTTAGCTGCATCATAAATCTGCTTATGAATAGTGAGTCTGGTTGAAAGCCAAAGTCTCTCAGCTATATGACAGTCTCTTTTAGCAGTTCAAAGCTGGTCTTTAACACTACTATACCACGGAGAACACTTCTGAATTGCTACTTTGCACTTGGTTGCTGGGGTGTGTTTGTCGAGCAATGAACACAGGCAGTTATCAAGTTGTTCTGCAGTAATAGGTAAGCTAGTTGTTAAGTTTGCTTGGATGTCTTGCATTAATTTGGATCTGTTTATCATATGGAGGATTCTCTTAGTAGCGAATAAAGGTGGTGGGTTAGGGACTGATACGTCAAGATGGCATATAATGCAGAAGTGATCTGATGAAAGTTCGTGGGACACCAGGAAGGATTGAAGAATATTATCATCAGGTCTGTAAAGAATCCAATCTAAAATGTGACCACGTTTATGGGTGGGTTGGCTAACTGACTGTTTGAGGTTGATAAATGTTTGCTTATTTAATGAAACAAAATTTCACACACACACACACACACACACATATATATATATATATATATATATATATATATATATATATATATATATATATATATATATATATCAATCTACAGAGTGTTCACAAAAGTGAAGAACCATAATTTTCTTTCTTTGCTTTGACAAAGAGAAATGTGCAAGATCTTTCCCTGACGGTATAGAGAACTTTAGAAGCTTTATTAAAGTTAGTTTTGGAACAGTATCAAATGCTAGCCTCACAGGATGGCTGTTGATTTGTCCAGCAGATAAACCAATGCTCACATTTTGCTTTGTAATGTGGGTAGTTTTAAACTGGGCTTTTGTTGTATGCATATGTTAAATGCTAAACTTAACAGCAGTGTGCTTCATACCTCATTTCACTTAGCTTGGTGAAACATTCCCAAGTACAGATCATATATTGAGAGGTATCAACATGTTTTGAAGTACACAATATTACAGGGTTAATAAGGCAAAATAAAGAAAAAAAATATGCAAATGAATTAGAAAGTTATCTAGCCAAACATATGTATCATTTTCTAATTATGGTGGCAGCATTCAACAATGCTAATGTTAAATCCTATTTTAAAGTTATTTTTTTTAAAAAAATAACATATATACTCACTGATAGGTCAAGTCTAACTTTAGACTGCATAGACCCTGATCTGTTGTTGCATATTGTGTCAGCAGATTCTGGTAGCCTGCAGTTTGTTAGGAATAATTAGTAAAACAATACAAGAAACTCTTATCTGCTGGCACATTATGCCATTGCGGAGAAGGGTCTATATTGTTTGCAGTTGGACTCACCTTATAAGTGAATGTATAAGGTACTTTACTTAGATGAAACCTTTGATTTTACATTACTATGTGGCTAAATTTTGTAGCTAGTATTTGTACCCTAGTGTGAATTTCATGCTATACCATTATCAATAGAAACTGCCTCTGAATATTACTAATAAAAGAATCATCACATTTTTTTACCACATAATTTCTGTGTTTATTTGCATTAAAGAAACAAGCAAAATACCATCACAAATAGCCAATTTAACTGACAATTGTCAAAATTGTATATATCAGTATGTATGTATAATATTTATTATTTGCACTTTCATGGGAATTTTTCAGAAATACTAGTGTCACAGCATTTGTATAGATCTTGTTAAAAAGAAAGTTACTTAGACAAAATATAAGAGGCATTTGGCAGTCTTAAGTGGTAATTCAACACAATCAAGCATTGAAAAAAATGGACTTTTGAAAACATTCATACATTATGTTTTTGGCATAACCATTATGCTTTTTTCACTAAATTGCACCTTATGCTTAAATGTATTTGGATTACGCTTTTTCAGTATATCTATCCCTCTTCCCCCCAAAATAATATTTGTTTTCTCATTTTTATTAACATCCTACTAATCACACAGGACGTATTCTAGAAAAGATGGTTTCTCAGTAACTATGACATAAAAGATAAAAGTACACTTGTCTGTAGACTAGCACTGACTTTCTTAACAGTATTATGTTCTATTTATGTTTTATTGATAGCAGCTGCCCTATTTCCAAGAAACATGCTGGATTGTAATATAAAACTTTTGACCTCGGTTTCTATTTGTAGCAGCTGTCTGGCTTAGGAGAGAAGGGACTGGTTTTCTACTTTTTAATCTTAGCTCACATATTCTTTGTTACAAATTATATGAGGTACAGAACCATTCTATAGCAATTTGGTGGCAAAAGTCAATTTCAATTTATTCTAGTCAATGTTTATGTTACATCAAAAATGTTTATCAAATAATATAATAGATGGATTAGAAAAAAAAATGGGAAAAAAAATGAATACATGAATTACACAATACAGTGTTCACATTCTAGGGTAGCTTCACGCCCATTGCAGGCTGTGTGGAAAGGATTTTAATATTGGTCATAGTGTAAAACAAAAATGCCTTGAATTAGCTCGTTTTGTTAACTCAATACTAAGGTAACATTTTTTTACAGCAGAATTAATTGTGGAAATGAATTTTATAATTGCAGGGGCATTATTTACCGAGTTCTTAATAGAACACTGACTACCCCAAGTGGTAGAATAAAACTTTAGTCCTTTATTCAAAAGGATGCTTCATGATGCCAAAATTGTGGAAAATATGCATGTGCAAGAACAAAATAACCTGATATTGTTAAGTGTTTGGCAGAAGGTACATCACTTAAAATTGCACAGGCCATGAAAATCGGGCCCTTTATTATTGCAACAGACTGGAGCAGTGATTACAATGACAAAAAGTTTTGCCCAGTCAGAGTAAGAGACTTTGACAACGAAAATGGGCAAGGTCAGATTGCTCTTCTTTCATTACCAAAATTAACAGCAGATTCCACTGGATAAAACATTTTCTAATTGTTTGATAATGTTTTGAATAAACAGAAGTTGGCAGAACTGTCTGGGGTTTTCAGTTGCATTCTATATTTTGAAAAATTGTCTCCATCATTATACATATCAGGTTTGCTGCGTTTTAAAGCTCATAATATGAAAACTTGAAGCAGTAATTGATGTTAAAAACCAGAGGGATAAATAAATCATTTTTCTACATATGCACATTGAATTTTGGTATGTTATGTATGGTTACTCTTTTTCTGCTCAGATTATTTTTTTTTTTGTCCACATGGATTACATTACACATTTTTCTTGCCAGAGGTTGGCATGTATACATATTTGCACAGCTAGAATAAAAATTAAATTTCTACTAGATTTGAGTATATGCTCTTATACTTATGCAGTAGAAGATAGGGTCTATATGGTTTGTAGTGGGAGAGAACATTATAAGTGACTATATACTATACTGTATTTAGCTTAAATGATTGGTAAAGGCCAACACTTTAGACCACTCAGGCACCTGGAGACCTGATAGTTTATTATGTATTTTGCAATGACACCCACTGTTTTCAAGGTTAAGGTCATAACAAATGATGTAAGTTGGTAGCCTTTTTTTTTTTTATAAGACTGACAGTTTATCACCTCTACAAATATTTGATGAAACTATACTGAGGTTCATGCTTTATCATACAGCAATGAAGCCCCTAGTTCAAAGGTCAAATTCATTAGTAAGGAAATGATCATCAGACAGGTATATCACGTGTCATTTTCAGCTGTAGGACATGGACACACACAGTCATTAACAGATTGAAAGTTTCTTTTGGAGGTAGAGGGACTAAACTGTTTTCTTTAAAACATTATTCAAATGTCAAAGTAAACCAAAGCGATTAACACTAAAGTACCAACTATATTCAAAAGTTTTTTTTCTTGTCATCTGGGAAAGTACTGCACAATCCTGAGCATAAAAGGAGTAAATAAATACAAAAAGTAAATCAAATTTCTTCTTTTTGATCATATTTCTATTTGATTTTCTCATTATAGAGTTGCAGTGAAAGGTAATGTTATATCTTTAGATTAAATATTACAGGCCATTGCTCTTGAAGAACTGTTTTCCTGATAATTGTAGATTGGATTTTTTTGTTACATGCTTATACGGGACTAGGCAGACACACAGTACAATTATAAAGGCTGATTTGATAACCTGTATCTATAACTGTAAGGGAATTAAATTTCCAGTCGCCCCATAATAATTGTGTTATTGTTTATGATTTACCTGTTTCATAGATTATTTACCCCATGTTGCAAGAAATGTACAAGGTGTGGTGTCTACCATACTTTAGGGAAAGATTTTTTTCAGTTCTAGATATTGCTTGTTTTCTCAAAGTTGGTAATGAATGCTTGTACTTAACACCCATATCAATTCATTTTTCCTCCTTCTGTATCTATCCTCATATTACAAACTTGCTCACTTATAATATATTTCAGCCATTTAATTGTACCATGACGTTATTCTGAAATTTCCATTTGTTCGTGATTTATTTAAAATAGTTTTTATTTCCATTCTTAAGTGTAGAAAATATCTTTTTAATGTCTTTTTTTTTGTCCATCTGTTCATAAGTATCTCATCAGGAGTAGAATTCTCCAGAATTACAGATAGGTTTACCATGATATGGTTATCATCTATGAGAAGGATATAACTTTGGCCCCTCTATTGGGATCCTTTTAAGAGGATCTGAAGTCAAATATACATAAATCACTATTGCAATAACATTTTTAAAATAACTTTTAGTCATACTTCATGTATGCAGTCCTAGCAAGTAGACAATATGTTTAAAAGATTTTGGATTATGTCCCCTTGGCAGTAGTTCAAACTTTGAAGAGAAGCTGGGGTTGGTATGTAATCAGAACCATTACAATTTGCCATGTCAGCACTGAATACACCACTCCCTCAATAACTCGCGGACATCGGGGTCCAAAAACATCGACCGCAATATAAGCGAGGGCACGAGTTATTGAGGGACCTATAACAAACAACAAAACTAACAAAGGGATCGACATATAGGCAAAAGGGGGTGGGGTTGGCTTGGCATGTTACAGTGTTGAATACTCAATTAATAAACGTGCTAAGATTAACAGTGAATAAATATCTCTTCATATCGGTATATAATATTTTTTTTCCTCAGAGTAACATTAATTTCAGGATAACTTGCAGTATATTGATCATCAAAACATTATTCCATGTGGTTTTCATTCGCTTAGCACATGTACGACTTCACGTTTTGACCGCAGATTTGAATCACCCACGCATGCGTGCCCCAGTTATACCACATGACCACGCAGTCGCATAAATGTCATTATTTTGGAATTATTATTCTTAAGATAGTTATTGGTAAAAATGTAGTAGTATCGCAAATAGAAATATCGGTACATGTACGATGGCTAACTTTCGAAATTCGCAGAGCTAGTCGACTAAAAAAACGAGCAAAGATTACTTTGATGCGTTATGAAGATTTCAAGGTGTCTAGGTGACGATTGTTCATAATATACTTTGGGGATTTCTTTGACATGTTTGTTCGGAAATCAAAGGTATCCATCTGGATTTCTTTAAAAAGAGCCCGCAAAGTACCCATCATTTAGCACCCACATTCAATAGTTATCATCTACAAAGAGGTTTATTACCCGTAGAACAAATGTTTTAACCTTGGAATATAATGCCTCATGGTCCGGTTGCACAACTCCAATGAATTTTATTAATCAAAACAAAAGGTCTGATGTATTGCTTATTTGTACTAAGCATCGATCTGGTTTCTAATTATAGCCATAGCTGTCACACCTGTTTGAAGTGGTTGGTGAGTATGGCGATTTTTTTTGTTGATTTTTTTTATAGGTACCCACTTTCACGTTTCAATCTCCGGGTTTTTCTATACGGTTTACCTGATGACAGCCCTAGATACATTACTGATATTATATACTTTAATGATGTTAATACATAAAATGTGAAAACATTATCAATTGGTGAAGTAAAATTAAATTTGATAACAGAAACGAATAGGAGAACGTATGCTCCTATTAGCTTGCCTTTGAACTTTCTTTTATTGTACTTACCTGGTTTGATTTGATGCAAAATACATATTCAAAGTTGATAAAACTACACCGTTCTCTTTTAATTGATTCTTTTATTGTAACCAACACTTCCCAGATCAAAACAAAGCCAGCATGTATTTAGGTTCTCACAGAAGTACTCTCTCTACTCTCTTGGTTTTCAATGAAACGGTTGACTGACTCTTTTCATGCTTTCATATAAGAGAATAGGTATGTTTCGATTTTAGAGTTGATACAAAATTAAAGGATTATAATGTGAATTTCACCTAGCCAGATATTTAATTAGTGTCTATTTCCTTCCATGTTGCCGGATGTTAGCATTTACCAGAATTTTTCATGGAGCACTGTTTATTTACAATTTACAGTGTATTAACAACTATTTCTCTATAAAAAAAAAAAAACAATATGTGATATCTTTTTAGAAATTGCAAATTTCACAATATGGATTCTATCTTTACGGGCAATAATCACCATTTTCGATGATAAAAACGAGTTATATATCAAGGTTTATTTTACCCATTTACCATTTCTTATCACATTTTTCACCGTTCAACACATTTTAAAATATATTTCCTTTGAAAAAAATTGGGAGCCATGCCGGACACCGCGTTATAAGCGGGTTCGTGAGTTATCCGGGCATGAGTTATCGAGGGAGTGGTGTATTGAATTTGCTACTTGATTTAAAAGTTATCACTGCTTAACCAGAAATCATTAGAAAGTGTTGCATACACATTGATTGTCTTATCTTCAAGGTTAAGGTTATAGTTTAGTATTTTGGGGTTTCCATTACCCTTTTGTTTGGGGTTATGGGATTGTGCTGTTTGGTATATCAACAACTTATTTCAGGGGCATATCATGTTTTTCTTATAACAAAGGTTTTAAATTAACCAATCGGCCAACAAGAAATTTTTTTCCCAACTGAAAATCTTGTGGAACAGTTTATTTTGGAAAATGAAAAAGTCATAACTGGTTTTGAAGTCGCTTGTAATTGGCAAGTTGGTCATTTCAAAGGTCTTTGACATCCCACTTTTGAATGATTGATAATTGACATGCTGTCTCTAGTTCAATACCTTTTGTCCTGCAACTTGCACTAGAGTATAGTATATATAAAAAACAAGTAGAGCTCTGTTTAGTTTATTTGTGACATATATAGACTTGTTTTGATATAGGTATATTTGATTTTGAAGGAAAAAAAAAAAACAATTGCAATTTTAATAAAACTTTATCTTGGCACACAAGGTCATGGAAAAACCTTGAAAACTTTCCATTAAAAATTTTTTGTCATGTGGTAAAGATAAACAAAACAAATTAACTCAGCAGATCCAAATCTACTTGTTTTAATTAGTCTTGCATACTGGTGGGTGAAACTGAATCATAATTTCTATTATATGCCAAATATTTCATGCCAAAACATAGGGATTCTCAGTACTTGATTAATACATGGTTTCCTTTGTTTTTTCAGGCCTGCATCAGAATGTGTGGTCACCACAGCATCCATAACACCCTCAGCAAATGCAGCAAACAGTCAGAACAGCAGCAGCAACTGTCAGAGTCCCTCTTCTTCTTCCTCTACATCCAACAGGAGCAACTCATCAACACGTCGCAATAGTTCTTGTAATCCAAATCGGAACAGTAATTCACACAGCAGTGAGCGCCATGTTTCAGGAGGTGGCAATCAACGGACTGTCTCTAGTGCTAATGTACCAACTAGTTCTAATAGTAACAATAATAATAGCAATAGTGAGGACAGTAGTCCATCAGACTCTGCTAATAACAGTGCTTTGCCACGCAGACGTTCTACACGGCATCGAAACTATTTGAATAGGGCACAGCTTCACAATATGATACAATTACCTGAAGGCTATGGTAAGTACTAATAGAGCAGTAGATGTGTGTGTTTGTGTGTGTGTGTGTGTGTGTGTGTGTGTATGCATGCATGTGTGTTGATCATGCATGAATGTTTTTATGGCACATGGCATAATCTTGGCATAATAGCAGTGAGAAAACAGAGAAACAGTAAAGTCAAAACTTTTGCCCAAATCTCTATGAAAACAAACCTGACTGACAAATCTAATTAGTCCCCATGAGTCAACATAGTCACAGTAAAGATATTGTGAAAGTGGGCCCAAAAAGCATACAGAAAGAAGATGAAGGTAACAAAGGATAAAATCCTTCATATAAACAGCCCCCTAAGGCCATGACAGGAGAAACATTATTCCCTGACAAACATGTTGCCTTAATTGGTTGCCTCAGAACAAAATGCCTAAAAAGTACAAGACCCATTCCACACCCCTGACACCACAGGTGGATTTACATGTAATGTTTATAACTATAGAAGGATTTACCTGTAATGTTTATTACCACAGGTTGATTTGCCTGTAATGTTTATCACCACAGGTGTATGTACTTGCATTTAGTCAATTTATTTTCACTATTCTGCTAGGAGCAATGCCATCAGTGGAATTTTGGTTAAATATTGTTAAAGCCCAGTAAATAGTACATGAATGCACTGTTTATTGGCAATGAACCATAGAGCTCTACTTCTCTGGTCTGTACCACTGCAGTATTTTGTTCAACATGCACATTTGTGCAAATCACTGCAATGTTATATGAACATCCCCCCATTATAAATGAGTATGCACATGAAAATTGTGCACAGTAAATTTGCTGTGAAGTAATGAAACATGTAACATTCATTAATATTAAACAAACAAAGTCTTATCATGTAAGTGATTTAGTTTTAGATTAGACACCATAATCAAGTACTTACTAAATTACTTCTTGCATTTGAGCATTGAAACACTTTCATTGATTAACTAGTCATTAAAAATGTTTTACTTACAGTACTTGGATTAGTTAAATAATTTTGGTATTATCTTCAGTTTTAATTGCATTCAACAGTTTGCTATTGCCACGGACACAATCATAGCCACTCATGCAGATCTCTTCATAGCCACTCATGCAGATCTCTTCTAAGTTAAATAAATAACCCATCCTTCCCAGTAATGAAGGTACACAACTCAAAGTTATATTTTTAATCATGAATATTTATGTATGCACATCTCTATTGAAATATTCTAGGTGGGGTCTATTCATAAGTATTGCTCTCAGCACCCCACAAAATAAATGAAAATTCTTCCTTACAAAAATGAGACGGCAGCAATTCTCACTATATAAAAATCCTTGAGAAATCACTGCATTTGATCACTTTGTTTAAATCTCTCTATATGAAAGTCATAGAGAAATCACTACATTTGATCATCTTGGTTAAATTAAAGTTCTGCTGATGCTTGAGCATGCCTGTTTCTTTAAAACTTGCATATTTTGCTCTCTGAAAATGTTCCAAGTATCATAAATAGAACATGCATTGGTATATTGTGAAATTTAGTTTAAAATTGGATGAAATATCAAAGTTATAGAGTTGAATTTGTATTTGTTATTAGCTCTGCCGGTTATAGACGTTATAGACGTGAAGAGCTTATGCAGTAGTCTGTGGTCTGTTCATTGAAGATTGTCATGAAACTTGCACCCATATATCCTAGGTTCTGGTTGGTCCTAAATGAAAATGGTGTTGCTTGAATATATGAAAATCTTGTTATCACTACTCCTGAATGAATGGTCAAAGAAAGAATGGGGTTTTAAATGTAATCCACTTCATAATATTTAGTTAGTTGCAGATGAAAATTATGCTTGTGTGACTGCTGATATGGCCACCATCCCAGCTCTACATTTTCCTAAAAAAACTTCTGAATATTGGTTATTTACTTTCCAAGGTTACAGTGACTATTTACAGACAAAAACTTTTGATATATGTCCAAGGTTTTTATGCTCAGATGTCTGAGATTTCCTAGGACATTGTCTGAGGTTTCCTAGGATATTGTCCAAGGTGTCCTAGGACTTAGTCCGTGGTTTCCTAGGATTTCGTCCGAGGTTTCATAGGACATCATCTGAGGTTTCCTAGGATATCTTCTGAGGTTTTCTAGGACACCTCTGGCAAAAAATGCATCAGATCAACAATTTATAATGAAGCAAATGATTATTACATTATTATATTTTTTTTATTTTGTGCATCACAAATTAAATTTTTAAAAATATCCAGAATGCCAATCATGTTCCTTTAGTGCCAAATTTTACATTTCAATCTGAAATATTCATCCATTTCAATACATACTAATCACAGAGAGGTATAAGTATTTATTCCTATTATAAGTGGCAAAACGGTGTGATTTAGGCATACAAAGTTTAAGCTATATATTACATGCCAGAATTACAGTATGTATGAAATATATTTTCCCTACTTTCATGGTTCTGCAAAATCCACATGGATTAGAACCAGAATGCAAATGCAACATATACTGAAAAATTATTTATATTCAGCATTCACTTCAATTAGTACACTTCCTAAACTTTTACTGAATGATTGTAATGATCATGGTCAGGTGCTCAGAGTGCAGTATTTCATGACTCATATTCTTTTTCTTTCACATTAAAAAAATTATACAGATGTTGTAATTATGACATTCAAGGCAAGAAATATGGGAAATAATAATAATAATTTATTTAGAGACGGTAACTCAGTTACAGAGCTAATCTACTGAATCTACTGTGAGGCTTTTTGTCTGTGATGTAAAATATATACAGTATATACAACTTGTGAAGAATCTGGCTTGACACTAAATAAGTGATTTTAAAAATCAAGTATCAAGCCTGGAACATATGCACATGCATCTGTGAATACATAAACATATAACATATTATCTTTCATTGAAAAATTCAACTGTGAAAAAGATGCAAAATTATAGAAAAGCATCCATTTGAGATGATGATTGTGAAAAGAATAAATGCTAGGAGCCTGCCTTATGTCACTGTTGTACTGCAGACTTGATTTTTGATTAATATACAAACCATGATGCTGTTGTGGTGTCTTGAATTAATCCTTGTTCCATAAACAAACATTTATCATATTATTGCTCATCTTACATTGAATTATAACACACCTAGAATGTTTTGATGATATACACAATAATACCACTCATGATATTGGAGGATTCTACTTATGGGCCAAACAAATTCTGCAAAGATATGGCTATCTTTGATAGACAATACCATCAATTCTCACCAGTGTTCTATACATTATCCCTTCTTAAAACCTGGAAGTTAATCAGTTTGAAGTTATATAATTTTGAAATCATCCTGGTTCAATTCCTTGTCACATTCAGCACATTAGTCGCTATTGTAAAGCTCTTTAAAGCAAATGCTAGTCCTGCATATCCCAAACCAAAATTGCAAGCTTATTTTTAAGGTTGCAGCAAGCTTGTTTTGTAAGTTTGCAGCAAGCTTATATTTGAAACCTCGGCTAGCCAATTGCAAGCTTGCGCAAGCTAGTTATAGGAAAGCTTGTGACAAACTCACTGATTAGAAAAGATTGTGCAACCTTGCCAAGAAAGCGGACCTAAGTTGCATCAGAAGAACTGATATGGCATTGCTTGAATTATTCTAAACATGGTCACATACCTCCATTTTTGTAGCTCTTGATGTGCGAAAAGTATGTAATATCATATATTAAAATAAAAATGTTAATATGTGGTGAACATAAATTAGAATGAGATCTTTCTGTCACAATAAAAAAGATTGAAGTCATCGAATCATTTAATAATAATTAATCAGATGAAAATAATAGCATATAGGGATCTGTGTGTACAAACTCCTTCTACTTTTGTTATGTATTGCTTTGGAAATGTTACACTAATTTGCTTCCATGTAGAAATCCATTTGGGGAAAGGATGGTGTCAAATAGATTCTCTCTCATCTGTCATGATGATAAACTATTAGGTGAAAACAAGAATGTCATTAGAATTACTCTGAATCACTTCAATCTGCTAAACAAAATCCTCAGAATAAAATTCTGCATCCTCATCAGCTTCTTGTGTGATTCAGGTATCATTCACTGAAATGGATTACAGGAACATGTACTATGTAATCAGGAGAAAAAACCCGAGTGTTTGCCTTGTTGGCAAAAGCATTTCAACTTTAGTTCATTATTCAAAAATTACTTATCAGGTCCAGGAATCATCAGTAAGTATTATTCAAGATCATCCTTTAATGAGCCCTAAATTTTAGTTTTACTATTCATTTTGAAAAGTCTACGGCACATCAGATGAATGGCACTTATGAGTTTCGAACATCAAAAATCCTATCAAACTGATTACATACCTTAAGACATTTTGAAATAAAATAATTTCCATCTTCTTTGAGGATGAAAAGAATTAAATATAACCTCTGAACAATTTTTGATTAGATATGCGAGAGGAAAAATACCCTAAGAATAAATGAAATAAGATTCCTAAGCGTGCATTTGACTTTATCATAGCGTAACCCTATTGTCGATAACTGATAGCACTTCATTGATTTGGCAAGTGTAGCAATAAATAATAATGATCTGCAGCGTTGTCATCTCAGTCATTGGGTGAAGCAACATTACAAAGTCATTATTTTGACATATTTAAATCATAAAAGTGCAAGAATGCTACCGGCAAACTAAAGTCATGAAAACTGGCAAAATATGACATAATTTTGAATTTACTCACCAATATTGTAACTCCATAATTTCAGATTATCTCTTTGATTATAGGATTGGTCACTGCACATTTAATGGTTCAGGGGGCAATGAAATGTACTAAATTAACTAGGTAAATTGTGAAAGTTCAACCTTGAAAATTGTGCCATATTGAATGGGATGCTACTATGGTTTTATTGTCTTGTTTGGACTCAAATATGTTATGTGTATATTTACAGTTTGTAAACCAGTCTGCTAAAAAAAAAAAAAAAAAAAAAAAAATTGTAAACAGGGGATGTAACCGCTTTTTATGACTCGATACCAATTAAGTTTGTTGCGGAAAGCCACACTTCACCTTGCATGCTTTTATTTGATTTCTTTTTAAACAAGCAAAATTCACAAAGCTCATTTATTCATAGAATGCTGGCAGAATGGGATGCACCTCTCTCTCAAAGAAAAAAAAAACTATATATTTGTAAATTTTATTTAGATATTAAATAACTGACAACTTTTTCTTTCCTTCTGGCAGCAGATTGTCATAAAAACAAATATATAAGAGTACTTTCATAAACTTAATGCTAAAAGTTAATATTACAAGATTTACTCAGACTATATTTGATGGTGCATACAATATTGGTAAATAGATTTACAAGTACTTGTTATCAAATATCTTGCTGTATCAAGTTAGTCTGTAATTAACTTTGCAATCAGCTCTATGTCTTACTGTTTTACAGGATTTTACTGAATGGAATCTTTACCCACATTTTCCATTACCTCACAAAATGACTGCATAGCTAATTGAGTGTTCAATCACATAAAGAATTTCCTTTATGCCAAAAAGCTCAATATTTTCTCTAACATGTATAATATTTGTAAAAATTGAAAATGAAAAAAAAGACATTTGTAGAAAAAGTAATATTTCATTTTTTGAAATGGTCAAGAAATAATTTAATTTAATTTGACGTATATTAATAATGTTCATAGCTAATTCAAACATAGAGAAATGTTGGAATAATATATTTTATTTATGTACCAGCTAAGCACAATACAAGTTCTTAGCATTTTGCAATACTGAAAAGATGATATAAATAAAAACTAGATTACTAGTAACATCTTTTAATTTGACAGTGTAGTTTCTTATACTGAGTATATGATCTAGTCACAACATATATTCAACATTTCAAGAAGTACTGATCTCATGCAGAACTTTAAATTTCACAACTGATTTTTGCAAGCATGTGCAAGCTTACATCAAGTACTTTAGATTTTGCATGCTTACAGACTTTTAAAAATTCCTTTTGCAAGCTTGTGCAAGCATGCAGACTCTGAAAAATTCCTTTTGCAAGCTTGCAGACTAGAAAAATTCCTTTTGAAAGCTTGCAGACTTTGAAAAATTCCTCTTGCAAACTTGTGCAAGCACCATTACTAGCTTGCACAAGTTCACCTAGCTTGTCATAAGCATGCATTTTGGAGTTGTGAGTTGGGGGATGTTGAGGGAGAGATATCCTTGATTCTTATCAATCAACCATCACTGTGATGCCTATGAACATTTCATGGAAAACTTAGTTTTCATTCTGTTTTATTCTGTGACTTGGAGAAGTAATTTATTTTATGGTCAGAGTTAAAACTAGACCAGCATTCTATTATCACAATAATTATATATGTTGTGTCAAATCAAGTACAACTTGTTGAAGTTTATATCTCAGAAGTTTTGGGAGATTGCTGGTTCAAACCCCAGCCGAGTCATAATGGAGACTTATAAAAATGGTACTAGCAGCTGCTTTGCTTGGAACTCAGCATTAGGAGGTTAGTATTAGGACTGGTTGGCCTTGTGTCAGAATAATGTGACAGGATGGGATATGATGCTACTTGTCTGCAGCATGATGCCACAGCCATGCAGACATCACTATAAGCTATTATCTGCCACACTGCTGACATGGTAGTGATAGGACTAAAACTATTAAAGTTATATTAAACATTCAAATACAAGCACACACATTTAAGTCCTTGAGTTTGGATTATTTTCTTTAATATTCATGACTCTGCTGTCATATAATTTGAAAAGTGCACAGTTTCTTAGAGATGTTAGATTTTTTTATAGCTCTTCCCCCACCCCAACCCCATTGTTTTAATGGACAAAAATAGTTTTCCAAGGTATAAGTTCATGCAGATATTTTTTTGTGTTGTACTTTTTCAGCAAGAATCTATTAAGTGATGATCTTTCATACTTCATATTTACATTTTGTTTTTATATTTTAAATTTCAGAACAACGAACAACACAGCAAGGACAGGTTTACTTTTTACATACTCGAACAGGTGTCAGTACATGGCATGACCCCAGAGTACCCAGGTATGAAAAAAATCTTACATGTACACATTGTATTATACAGCTGATCAATGTACAAAAAATTGTTTGCTGTTCACAGACTATCACATTAATTGTTTTCTTGATTCTACTATTGAAAATCAGGATTAACCACACCATTCTGATGTTTAAGGAGGTCCTGGAATCCAGTTGAATTTGAATTCAACGAAACTATCCTGGATACCTCCTAGATAATTTACTTTTTTTGTAATAAAATAGTGTCCTGGATCTTGATGTTAACAAGTTTAACTAAAAATTTAAAGAAAATACATTATTTTTCCAATGCAGCTTTGCTGTGAATGATTTTGCAATGATTGTCATATTATATTGGTAGCCATGGTTGGGACTGGTAACTAAGAGATTTTAATGCACTTGCCTTCATCTGCAGTATTATGTCTTTAATCAAACTGTCAGACTTTAAAAATGACTTGAATGACCACAATCCAATTGAATAGGATTGGGTTGTGGGGTGCAGAGAGATTATGCAGTGAAATAATATGGGTATTTGTGATGGTGAGGTGTTGTAGATAAAATAATGTCAAGGTAACCATTTTCATTTTCATATGCACTCCTTAAGGCAGAGCATATTGGTATGATAGCTGTCTAGCGGATGCTCATTTTGTTTCTGCCCAGTAACTGTAGTTCACTTCCCGAACAAGTGCCTTGTGATCCCATGATATGACCTTGGTCACATGACTGATCATAACCATGGTCACATTCATATGATCAGTTTGGTAGTAAACTTTTAAAGAAAGAAATACCAAATATACAGAATAATTACGGTTTTCTGAACAAAAGTGTTGCAGTTATCATTCCTTTGCAATTTGTGAGCAATAAGTTTTTTGCAGATTGGAATGTACCTTTGCAGAGGCAAAGTTTTGCAGGCTGTTTCTCAAATTTTGCAAGTTTAACTAAACATTGAGTTTCAATAAAAATTTTTGGATGCAAACAGTTGAATCGAATCCCAGAGGTGACGGGCCTGAATGAGTGAAATACTCAGAAAGAAAAGTAACCTATAGGAAAATATCACATGATTTCGGCACATCTTCCACTACAGTTTTGATGGGGATATGTTTGCCATCTGCAACTGCATTCCTAGGTGTAGACCTAGCAAGGCACATTTTGGGCAGCTCAGACAAGTTAGCTAGTTCGGCTGTTACAACTACAACCAGACATAATGTCATTTATGTGGCTCTTCTTGCTCAAATCATATGACTTCCACCAAAAGCACCAATAGGGCTACTCCAGACAAAGTATTGGCAGTATAATTTCGGCTGTGAGCGCAAATAAAATGCAGATGTGCATACATGATTGACCACCTCCACAAACAGAATCTTGCTAGTAAGACACAAGTGCTGACCACATTAATGGATTCTGTGGATACATGACACTCAGATGTTGATATAGGTGATGCACTCATCTCCTGTTTGGATATTAAATTCCAGACTTCAATATTCATTCTAGGCACCTTTAAAATATCACAATTTTCTAGTTTGGTATACTTGTAAGTGATATGTATTAGAGGGTTAATTATGCCACACAGAGACTCAAAAGAGATTAGTGTGAACTATGATGATTTGCTTGCTGAGGTTTAAAGTTTCTTATTGGAGCAAAAAATAGGGCCCAAATGTGGATGAAAAACTAGCTGAAGTTGTCATTGATGGCTTGCATTCCATGTTAACTCGAGATAAGGCTCAACCTTTGCAGGAAAAGTATACTAGACTAGGAAATTGTGATATTTTAAAGGTGCCTAGAATGAATTTTAAAATCTGGAATGTAATATCCAAACAGGTGATGAGTGCAGACATTTCATTGCAAATCTTCAACTCGGCTGGGGCCCATGTTGCTTCCAATTTTCAGAGCAATTGAACTGTGTGAACAGCATAGGAACAACCAACAGAAATTACACTTTGATTCAGTCTGGGATATTATCAATGATGTTTTCAAATTGTCATCTCTTTTGTTCACTGACTTGAGCATTAAGCTCCATGAGCTCATAAAGCCAGAGCTAACTGATGTCTATTAGCCCAACTGCACCACAGTCTGAAACTTGTCACAAACTTGCTTTTTGGTGACAACCTTAATGGGCAAATTACTAAGCTTGATGAATCTCATACCTCAGCTGCTTGGAAAGAAACAGAAGGATGCAGTTAAGGAAAAAGTGGCCTCTAAGCAGTGTGCCTTTTGTAGGACAACCCAATTCACATGAAGAACACTCCCGAAGCTGGAATTTTCAGTGGCAGACCATTAACGGCTGGAGGCAAAGCTGCAAAAAAGTTTGGAAACAAGGAACAGAGGTTCCCAAACACCAGAATAATCAAAAAGATCTTCCCAGGTAAATAGTATGCATCATAATGCAAGTACTCATGATGTTTCTTGTATGAACACCACAACCGACAGTATTGTTAGTGGGAAAATTTTGCAGTTTTTGAAGGATGGCAGAATATTACTTCAGATGGTTGGATTCTGAATACTGTTCAAGGTTAAGAAATTGAGTGTAAATAACAGCCTATACTGACATATTTACCAAGACCAAATTAATTTATTTTTTAATGATGAAAGAGCAATGTTGGAATTCACAAAAGATATTTATTCAGAGAGTTAATTCCATACCTTGATAATATATTTCACACATTTTCATTTGATCTAAAAGAAGGTCTGTGGGATATATCCAAGATTTAAAGCCTTTAATCCAAATGTAGAGAAGATACATTGAGAGGAAACAGTTTCACAATAGTGGCATACAGTGACAATATTTGTTTCTTAGAGGATTCTTATGATCAGTGTAGAGATTATGTTCAGGATACAGTTTGAACACTTTTTGGTTTGGGATTACCTATTCATCTAGAAAAGTCTGTTTGAACCTATCCCAAAAATATATATTTTGTGGGTTTGATGCTGGACCCTGCCACAAGGACAGTCACAGTAACTAGAGATAAAGCAGTCAGTTTAGTTGCTATGTGTTGTGACATACTGCTTAAACAGAACATCACTATTGGTGAATTGGCTCAACTTTTGGGAAAATTTGTTGCAAGTGCACCAGGTGTAGAGTATGCACATTTATATTATCAAGATAGTACTTCTAGATAAACAGCAGTGCCTTTGATGCTTAGTTATCACTTTCACCCGAGATCAAACAATGCATATCTTGGTGGATATCTTACATACAATATAGTTATAAGGTAGTCTCAAATGTTTAACCGTAAGTTGTTTTGACCGCCATTGTTGGTTGGGGAGGGAGTAAATCCTACAACTACAGTTGAAACATGTTCTCTTTGGAATCAAGAGGAAAGATCTTTATCCTACTAACTTTTGACATCAGAATTGCTTTGTTTTTAGGTGAAACACACTCATGTGCCATTTGGTTGGACAACTCTAGCAGTTTCATATGTGAACCAAATGGGAGATCGCATTCCTATCTGGTATTATCATGTGACATCTGGCTGTGGTGTACAGTTAGAAATATCTGGTTTAATGCTTCTCATCTGCAGCAAACACTGAATTGGAATGCAGATCAATTGTCTATAAACATAAATGAAGATTCTGACTAGAAGTTTAGTTCTGCTGTCTTTAATGCTATAATATGACTGTATGGGCATCGTCTGGATGAGGAATTTTATTTGCTCTGAGGCTGAATCACAAAGTTCCACATTATGTTTCATACAGACCTGACCTGAAAGCAATAGTTGTTGATGTGTTTTTTTTTAAAATTTCTGTTGGTATTAGTGCTTCAAAAAAATGACCCAAGACAAAGCAGAATATTATGGCCTAAACAACTTAGACTTCCCAGCTTCCTGTTTGCAGTTAGTCAATCTTTGTTTTATGCTGTCCTACCCACAAGAGATTCTGCACTTGGCACACAACCCCCTCCCTTTACAAATTGAAGATGGGTGATTTTCACTTATCTGGACAATCACCTTTCAAGGATAATCAAACAGTGCTGCCTTAGTTCTCCAGAAGTGGATGTTAATTTGAATAAAAGACATTAATCCACTTGATAATAGCTCTGAGCTCTGGAAAACTCTCAATAACAGCCACAAAGATCAGTTACCCATCTTTAAACTGACAAAGATGGTTATGCATATGCCCTTTCAGAAGGAAGCACAGAAAAATATTCATACACGTAAAGAACAAAGTATTTTCATAAATAATTAACAGATTATTACTTATACAACTAAAGATAAAAGATTTTTATTTCAGTAGAGGTTGAAAAAAGTGGGAGTATTGAAGTGTTAGGTAATTATCGAATCAAGACTGTTTCCTCCTTTACTCCTTTTCTACTCTCCCCTTGTTTTGATGACAAAGGGTGATGTTTCCCTTTCATGTTTCCTGACTATATCTCTCCTTAAATTGTACATCAGGAACAAGTTTGAAATGTCTCCTTCTATGCAGATATATTTAACTAGTGAATGAAGGTGCTGATGGAATAAATAAAATTACCACAGAATCAGCAAGGGGCAGATTTCAAACAGCTGAAGTGTATCACCAAATGTTTTTTTTTTTTAAATTATAGAATAGGACTGGGTGTTGTTTTCCTTCTTCACTAATAAATATGTGGCCATGGTAGTCTTTTGCATATACAAGAAGTACAATGTGGTAGATTTTGTTGGTATTCATCCTCATTCCCATGCCCAGATTTCATTCTAGACAAGATTTTCTTCGCACAAGGAAATTACATGTAATGTCTTCCATGTTAAAATTAGACATGAAATTGCTAATAAGATGTTTTCTACGCATTCATGCAATGCAAAAGAAAGGGCCTGGTGGCTAAAGTGGGTTAAAGTTAAATAGAGCCACAATTAAAGGGATTATTTGGCAGTTTAGGCCTGTTTGAAAGCATTTCTGTTTTCTTATCATTGGTGATAATTGCATATAAATATATGATAACTATATCTCTATCTGTAATATTCCTAGTACTGGAAATACAACCAGATGTCAACATATGTTAAGACCATCAAGTGTATTGATATGTACCATGTACATGGCAAAGGTGTATCATTTCAACCCTAATAATTATTACTAATATAAGTGGTAAAAATCATAATCATAATCTGAGCATAGGAAGAGCAGTCTATAGATTACATGCCATAATTACAGAAAACTTTTTGAAAAATATACATTTAGTTTTACTGCTTCTCTGGATCTGCAGTTAAAATGTTGTTGTTGTTATAGGGTTTAATGTCATTTTTCAGCACAAGATAGGCTATACGCTATACATGGCGGCCAGTATTAATGGTGGGGGAAAAACCTTGGAAAATCCCGGGCCAAAAACCACCAACCCATGAGAAGCTACTGGCTGGCTTTCTCACTTACCCACATTAGCCAAGTCTGGACTCATGCAGACAGAGGTGAGATGGCAGTGATCTGTAACGCTCTGTGCTTTAGACCACTAGAGCCCCAAAATAAGTCACAGATCTAGTAGTTACAGTAGTACAAGAGTTCAGACACAAATTGATAAAAAAAATTAAGCATAACACTTACTTTCACTAGTCTAAATGTCTGCAGTAACTTTCGTGAATAATTTTCACCAATGATGAATGTTGTATTACATCACTATCAAATTCTTATTTCAAAATTTTTAAAGTGCTATTGATTTTACCTTTCTCAGATGCAACATGTTTTTTTTTTAAGTTTAACAAATTCACTCTCCTCTAACAGTTTTCATTTGTATAACATCCAGCAGTTACATCAATAAACTCCTTTATTCCAATATCTGGTGTAATTCATTTCAATTTTGAGTTGTCCGCTAAGTATGAGGTATCAAAACAGATTGAATTTGTGACGCATGGTTCAATATTCAAGAAACCTTTCTGTTCTTGAACCTGTATTATGTAGATTCTATCAATAGAAAATAAGGAAAGTATGGTATACAGTTTAAGAATCAGTCATCACTTTATGCTATTTCAGATTACCAGCAGTAAGGAAATTGCATCATTAATGCTAAAATGCTTTTTTCACAGTTCTATGGTGAAGAGTGATACAGAAAGAGGGATGCATATGTATTCCATTGCATTTTTCTTGTTGCACCTTGTGATCGAGAGAGAGTGGGTTCAGCTCTTTGTGGGGATTTTTCTTTTTACCATATTGCCTCCTTTTATATGAAGCTTTTGTCAAAGAGAGAAAATATTAATAAATGAAACAGTAAACTAAATTGGTCACTTAAAAAAGGAGAGAAGCATCCGCCCTTGTATTATTATATAGTACATGTAAGACTGATATGATGATGAATAAACATGAACATGACACAAGTCTCAAACTGTAATCATTATTCTGTGGCTCATCTGAAACTTGGAGAAAAAATATTTTCACGGGTGACTGGCTGTCTGTTTGATTACATGGGTTATTATTAATGGGTAAGTACTTGGATACCTACTGGTACCTTTACTTATGAACAGTGGGGTCCAAAAACATACACTGCACTGTAAGTGATGGTGCATGTTACCTAGGAATCTAAAAAATCTTTAAGAAAGGAATGCCATCCATGCTCAATATTGAGAAAACCCACTGGGGGAGTAGCAGTGTCAAAAATGCTGCCAGGGTGTGAGTTGCACAAATCTGCAAAATTTTTACACATTCATGAACTTGGAGACACTTATGCACAAAAAATCCCACAAATCATTTTAGTCTTGCAAGTGAAAATGTAATCTGTGCAGTATACAAGTTTTATTTAACCATTAACCCTTCAAGTATTTGTCACAGTATAAGTAAAGTCAGAGGTATCATAGCACTTGTAACAGCATTGTCTTTTTGTCATGTAGGCAGTTATTTTCACATCAGGGTTATTCATCTTGGCATGAATAGTTGTTAAACTATATTTGACTGACACATTACATTAAACCCAGGTAGTTCAGACCTTGCATCAAGTAAATTTTACAAAATGCATGTTTAAAAAAAGTTCATCATCAGATGAAAATTTTGTTCACTGAGCAAATACTGGCTGATGATAGTGATGATGAAAGTTATGAAGGATATCAGAATATTGAAGCTGAGAAAGTGTTGATGGAAATATTACTGATTTTAAGCCCACAAAAGGTGTTTAATACAAGTCCTGTATGGACTAAAAAAGATGATATATATGATGGTCAGCCCAGACCCCTTCAGTGGTATTTTGAAATTAAATGGAATAAAGGCAGAATACCATTAAAATGCAGACAATTTAAACGTAGGGTGCAAATTTCATTTCTTTGCTCAAACAATTTAATCTTGTGGTACAAAACTATTTAGCTCTGTATGGGTAAAGTTAAACTGAATAATTAAGAATTAGAAAATGAAGTTAGCAAGAATAAGAAATTGAAATTAAGAAGTAAAATATTTATTTGATCAAAATACATCTCTTTGAGAGTTGATGGACTTAAAACCCTAATACAGCATTATGGAACATGAAAAATCAGATTGTTTCCTCTTCCCCTCCTTTTTCCACTATTATCCCCTTATTTTGGTGGTGGTGGGGGCTCCGCCTTTAAATAAAATCCTGGCAGCATCTCAGCAGTGCTTTAAATAACTAGTCAAGTTAGGAATAATTGTCAATAAGAGCTTTATTCATCTGAAATTGTTAATATTTTTAAATTTAAATTACCTTTATTTTCAAGATACCCAACATCAGAAAAATCATTAACATCATTTCTCATAAGGTTTCAACAATCATCACAAGTACGCAGAAATACTGTGTATTATATAAATTACTTTTGTTGTTGGTGTTTCATAACAAAACAAGACTCTTGTTTTTCAAAAACTAAGGACATTTATTTTTTGTGAACCAAATATCAACATCAAAACCAGATTTTTAATTTTTTTTTCTCTTAGTCAAATATTGATATTGATGATTGATTTCATTGTAAATAATAGTGAAACTTATCATCATGGAGCAAATCTCTGTGTGCCATTTCAGAAATTTTAAGATCACTATAAACTTGAGAACTTTCTTCACTACAATGAACCATATTTATGTAACAAAGTTTTTTATTACCAAGTACTCATTTAGACCATTATGGTTGAAGAGTCGTTGTAACATCTGCCTCATATGTGGGAAATTGTAGGTTCGAGCACCAGTTGAGTCATACCAAAGACTTACAAAAATGGTACTTACATCTGCCTTGCTAGGTTTTTAGCATCAAGAGAATAGTAGTGTTTGGACTGGCCTGCCTGGTGTCAAGATAATGTGACTGGGTGGCACATAATGGTGCATTTTTACGAAATCATACCCCAGTTAATGACATCATTATAAACTTCCACACTGCAGACATCATAGCGACATGACTGAAAAATTGCTAATACTTTGTTAATAATCTGAAACACACACTAAGTATTTCACTTGGTTGCTTTTGCTACATTTGATCATATTTGTGAATGAATAGGCTAATTTAATGTAATTTAATTTTGTTACATAAAAATATTCATAACAGTGACCACAAGTTCTTATTCAGATAGTATTTGCATGCCTTTGAATGTTTCTCGTATTCTATTAACTTTATTTTATTATGATAATACAAAGCATGTCTGCTTTTAATTTAGTGTAACAATACAACAATTACTTCCACAAGTTGGGGATCAGCATTTAATTAGGTTCATGCAGAAATGCTCAAGAACATATCTGTGCTGGTTGACATTTTTCACATTTGAATACAAGAGGGTATATTTAATTTATAATGATTACACTGAAATTGAATTACAAAATAGAAGTAAAACATGAATTTCATGTGGCAAAACTTATTAAATTGGTATTTATTTAATAAAGTGTTAAATTTGACAAAATATTTAGTCTTATTAAAAATTGGTAATTTATATTTATTCAAATTTGTGGGTATAAATTGCATTTTATCAATAAAACAAGTAATATATCAGTATTTCCTTTATCAGTTGTGATCATAATTTTCTTCACATTCAGGCAAGAGATTTTGTGATATTAACTTGTAAATAAAATGGAATTGATGCCTGACTGCACGCTATAAGTGGGTTCCTGAATTATTGAGTGAGAGATATTCCTTGACCAAAGTTAACTGATGGCTTGTACTTAGTTAAGATTGTTATTGATTTTGGGATCAAAAGATCAAAGGTCAAAGAGTTTTTTGTGACTAGTAGAAAAATTGGGGTTTTGCACAACTTTTACCAAACTCTGTAGAAGGCTTTTATTAAGGTAATAAGGAAGCCTATTGATTTTGGTGTCAAATTGTTGATGGTGAAGGTCATAGTAGGTTCAGTAAGTAAATGATGGTTTCTGCACAGTAAGTTTTATTTAAGACTGCATACTTTAACCTCTTTGACAACAAATTCCATCATCAACCATGTCATACTTGTTTGTGCCTGCATATAGGACTACTAAATACAGGGTAGGCTTACTTATGTACCTTTCATTCTTGTTAGATTGTACCAGTAAATTGTAATTTGTTGCAAATCAAAATAGAATGTTATTTGAAACAAAAAACAAAACATTGCTTTCACAATCTCATGGTAATGTTTTGTATTTCTTAGGGACATCTCAAACCTTGATTTGCGTGAGGAAGACCTGGGCACCCTTCCCACAGGCTGGGAAGCCAGGTACACAGGGAATGGGAGGGTGTATTTCGTTGATCACAACAACAGAACAACACAATTTACTGACCCTCGGCTTTCAGCCAATATCAACCTGATCCAGCAGAAATTGTAAGTTACTAATTTCTTCTATGTTAAGGAGATGATTAATCACAGCCATGGAAGTCAAGCAAGAATATTACTCATGGTTATTTCAGAAAGCTTGAAAAATTATTTTAAGAAAATATAAGTTTATGCCATACCTTCTTCAACATATGTAATTACATGTATTACCATATTTTAATGTGTATAACACACTTTTTTAAAACTAAATTTTTATATTTGCAGAGGAGATGCCATATTATATTAACAACAAATTTCTTGAAGAAAATATTTTGTAAAGGTTGATCAGATTATATGATGATTGCACATGAGCTACCTACACATGTCAGATTTACTTTTAGTGAAATATTTAATTCATTTAAAATTGTATTGTAACTCAATTGTTTCCATTACTAGTCTTATTAAAGAATTAAATAATAACTTAACTAACCTCAGTAGTATGTTCTTGGATTGCTTATTATAATAAACTCATTTCATTTCACATCACTTTGTAGCATTGTATTCAGTGACTCAACTGGGAATACATGTACAGTATTAAGTGATCATTAGTGCACTATTTACATGACATGTATTAAGTGATGACAGTGCACTATTTAAATGACATGTATTAAGTGATCATCAGTGCACTATTTAACCCATTAACCCCTGGAGGTTTTTGTCATTTTCACCTGAAATGTGAGTAGGAAATCGATTTTTGGAGATATTTCTGAATGCAAGACATTTTCGGGTAACATAATGCCTATTTGTGTTAGAAACATCGATTTTCATTGGCTCTTTCGCCTTAGCATGAGCAGTAGGGTAAAAATTGGAGGGTTTTGGGTTTTTTTTGCCTAATGGACCCATCATTTTCGTGTCAAGACCACTCTTCATTCTAAATGCCCATCTTATCATACTTTCTGCAAAGGTTCACATGTCTGTGTGCAATTCAGACTGGCCTGTCTTAGATCTAAGGCCAAAACATCTAAAAACCAGATCATGACTTTGGGAGAATTTAGGCTGGAAAAAACTCTGGTCCAAAAAAGTGATGTTTTTCCATCTGTATTTTGTAGTGCAACTAGAACATCCATATTATTGATATCATCGTAAAGCTACATCTCTCTACCTTTGTATAAAATTCCACCCACTTTATTGTTTCGCACATGACCTTAACACTACAGACCTCAGAAGTAGGCTACCACCTCCTGCCCCATAAACGCAGCACTAGTGGTTTATGAGTTGAATTGCATGTATTAAATGATCATCAATGCACTATTTAAATGACATGTATTAAGTGATGATCAGTGCACTATCCAAAATGGCCAACTATTGTCACGGTATGAAAATGGAACAAAATTATAAAGCTTTTAAAATGTATTATATCATATCATTACAGTTTAATGAACCTAAGATTAATCTTTTCATGGGATATTCTTGTAGCAGTTCATTTCAGTATAAAAGTTACAAGTATAAATCCTCCATAATTTCAATTTTTAGCTTTACTGGTAATAAAATCAAAAATTCAAAGTTATGATCATTATGACTTGAAGATAAATAATGGTTGCTAATTAGGTTTTAAATGGAGCCAGTGATGTCCAGTATAATAGCCATAATAAGGTTTTGAATGGAGCTGATGATGTCCAGTATAATAGCCATAATGAAAGTCTTATTATTACTTCTCATTCTGAATATATGGTCATGTCAACATGTGATTTTCACCAAAACACTTCTTATGTCTGGTTGGCCCCAAAAGAAAATAATATGAATCTCATAAAATATAGTCACCACAATCTTGAAATTGTCTGAGACATGTTGAATGATTTTCTCTCATGAATTTAAATTCAAGGTCATTGACCATGACAGAATTGTGTCCATCACTTAAGTTATCTTGTGAGCATGTTTGCTCAGATATGTAAGGAAATATTTTTGTTACCAAATTTGGTATATTGATGTTTTGGGAATGGTTTCACTGTATAGCAGTTAGGAAGAAAAAAGAAATGGTCTTGTGATAGATTCATTTAAATTCTTTTCAACCAGTGTAGCATCAGCCCTTTTTTTGTTCCTCTTGCTGAACCTTTCAATAGAATATATTAATTTAAATAAAAGAGAAAAATCAATAATTAATGCTTAAATTGACTCATAAATTTTAATTTAACACATTTATTTCACAGGAAAAGTAGTAGTGATAAAGAGAATGACACTCCAGTACCTAAGTATAAACGTGATTTAGTCCACAAAATGAAGACTTTAAAACAGGATTTGCAGGCAATACAACCTCAGGGAGGTCACTGTAGGATGGAGGTGTCCAGGGAGGAAATATTTGAGGTAAGTAATCTGCACATACTTTGAAGAATCTCTTTTTACATATCATGTCAAATTCATCAAAATGTATTTCATACAGAGAATGAGGAAGTTAATGATGCACAAAATATGGCCATAGTAATAGTATCACTAATTGTAAGATAATGGCATACATATTAAATCTATTTGGATTTATTCCACAAGTTAATTAATATATCCTCCTCTTTTATGTGACCTGAAGTATCCTACTGCTAGATGGTGCATGATTAGGATTTACATTTTTTTCATTTGGGTCATTTTAATTTATCATGGCTGCCCTGGGCCGTTGAGTAGTCTAATAGACTTGTCTTTACAGATCACTTGTACATCTCACCTCTGTCATTGTTAGTTTGTGTCTCGACCAAAATGGGTATGTGAAAAAGCCTACTAGTAGCTTCACATGGGGTCGTATTTCCCAAGATATTTATTTTTTTTTTACCACCAGATATACACTGGCCATCATGTATGGCCTGTGATGTGCTGAACAATTGTGTTAAATCCAATGATATATCTTGGCTCAAAATTTCCATTCATCTGTTTTTATTTATGAGCAGTGGTTTGAGGAAGAACAATTTACTTTTTTTAAAAAATGTACATTTGCAACATAGAATGAGTAAACTTGATGAAGAACAAGTAGAAGTATATAGCCACCATCCCAACAAGAAAAGTACAGGTAGTCATCAACTTACGACCTATGCAACTTATGACCATTCAACTTTACGACCACAATCGATAGCCGCGATTGTCTCAATGTTCTACAATTATTTGATGTTGCCGCAGCAATAACAAACAAGTATTTGTTTGGTCCTTCAAAGGGAGCCTTTAGCGGTGCCTTCAATAACACAAGCACCTTCATCAAAGAAAGCAGGTGACCTTTGATCAAAGAAGTCAGCAAGAAACTAAAATAGAAGCATTGCTTCAGTTTTCATAGTGATTAGAACATATTTTTGTGCCACAAAACTTTCCTCTTTGCTCCTGTGTGGGCGATTTTCTGCGTCCAAATCAAAACTGCGCCCAAATACGTGTAATTAAGCATTTCCGATGTCTCTGCTATGGTACATAGACCAATAAATGCACAATTTATGTGGTTAGGTTATATAAACGTGTGAATAGTATCTTGTTACCGGTATATATAATTGAGAGATCAAATTGCTTAGCATTTTTTAAAAATTTTAAAATTGTTACTATGCCAAAGCAAAAATCATATATGGCCAACTTTAAATTAGATGTCATCAAGTTTGCCAAGGAGTGTGGCAACAGAGCTGCTGGAATAGAATTTGGCTGCAGCGAGAAAAATGTACGTGGAGATTATGAAGGTGAATCCAAGGAAACGAGCTCGTAGAGGTGGAAATGAAAGATGGCCGAACATGGAAGAAAATCTACCCAACTGGGTTCGTTCGCAACGTGACTGTAACCATGCCGTTTCAATGATAGCTATCAAATTGAAGGCTCGAATTATTGCTACAGAAATGAAGATCAGTGACTTTGGCAGCAGTGTCAACTGGGAATTTGAAGTCCATAAATATAAGTACCAGTATATAAAATGCGGGTTTTGATGATTTAAGACACACCCATATATAAGATGCACCATGGGTGCAGGGTAAGTAAAACTTTGTATAAGACATGTCTTATATATGCAAAAATACGGTACTGACAACAGCTGCCTTCAAAATTTAATTTCAGACAGACTAACAGATGACAGACAGAATTTTGGTATGCAGGCTGCTTTTATACAGCAGTATAATTGTTTGCCCAGTGGACATAGCCACCACGCATCCACAGTTACTTGCAGTAACAAACCTGACAAATGTAAAAATAAGAAACAAATGGTGTAGAGATGATACAAATGGCATAAAATGAACAAAGAAAATTATATATACATGATGTATAACAATAAGGAAAGAAAATTATGATAAAATACTACTTAAAGATTTTTATAACATCATTTCGCAGTACAGTATATATAGCCTACTCAACTTATGACCGGTCTGTCGGAACCAATCATGGTTGTAAGTCAACTACCTGTAGTCAAGTGAAAATTCGACAAGTCCTCTATTTGAAGCAAATATAATTATGTAAAGCAATATGAAGTTTTACTTGAGCAGTGTCAGACATTTCAGGATATGGTGGAGATAATAATGGAACATTTATTAGTGTAGTAAATACGAACTCAAATAAGTTTAGGTTAAACATGTACCTATTTTATTACTTCATTGAAACCTCTTAAAAGTTAAGACCTCACATAATCAAAATTTACTTTTCACTGAATGTTTCTTATGATATTGAATTTTTTCTTCATTAAATTGATCAAACTGCAAGAAAGTTTGAGTCTCAGTTGTAAATTTTACACTAAATTGAAATTAACTGAAACTTAATGTGACCAGCCATTGGTCTTTAAACTACCATATGCCAATCAAGCCAACAGAAAATATCTACAGACTTCAATGACCCAGTCTGTCATCAAAGAATGCACACGCAGATTTGGGTCTATGCAGTGTTTTTTTTTAGAACACAAAACATAATGGCAGATTTGGGTCACAGTTGTATGCTATGAAATTCTAATTATCACATAAATTTTAATGGCTATTGATATATTAGCAGAACAAATATTTACATGCATGTAAGAGGTCACACATGTTCATATCTTATTATTAGGTGAAAATAGGAAACCTCATTAAACTGAAAACCATTAGTTAAAATAGATAACACACTGCCAATGATGGGGAACAGAAGAGTTTTCTTTGCGTTCCATGATTCAAGCAGTTGCATTGCTAGAAATATTGTATATAATGATACTTTCTTACAATGATATTTTCTTACTTTAGGACTCATACAGACAAGTAATGAAAATGAGAGCCAAGGACCTGAGGAAGAGACTGATGGTAAAGTTTAAGGGAGAGGAGGGACTGGACTATGGCGGCGTGGCCAGGTGAGAATTATAGAAATTATCAGTAAAGGAAGTTTGGACTGAGAGTGTGGGTGGGTGTAAATTTAATATGCAAAAATGAAGTCTTCCTCATGATACTTCTGTATGGTTGTTAGGCTAAATGTTTTTATGTACAAAAGACCAAACATTGATATAATAAAGTCTTGTGACAGCAAAAAATGTTGAGGATATTTATTAAAAGAATAATTAATAATTCTGGACTGTGCAGAAGATATAGGGTGGGTGACTGAGAACAAAAGAGGTTAACACATGTACTCTTAAATTTGTATTAACTCTATTGTGACATTTTAATTTTTGGATTAAAATAAAAAAATGGTTGTTTTATTTTGAAGTACTTTTGCAAAATTCATTTATTATAGTACACTTTTTTAAAACTATTTTGTCTTGCCTTATTGAATTAAAGTTAAGAGGTCAGTGCATATATGGATGTAATTCCTCCTCTAAAGCCCTTAGTATCCGTATCTGATGAGAGTTTGTAAATACTCCTGATTGTGAAAGCACCTCTTTCTTGCATATAGCTTTATGTAATTCCAGTGTCTAAATATCTGGGTCAAGGTCTGGATTATTTTGAATTATGAAATTATATAAAAAGGTAGATATTTTTTTATATTTTTGGCATGTAATGGTATTTCTGCATACCCAGAACTCATAACACAGATGCTTTCCCTGAAAACGGCCAGGCTGTTCCATAAATAAGACTATTTGCTGCTCATTTAGTTATGCAGCAGCATCTGCCAGGATGTGGAATGCCTGTTTAACTGCAGCTTTAAAATTAGTAAAATTGGTAAAAGCTGGAAATAGCATGTTAAGTTTTATTTTTATGCTAGTCCATGAATTTGTGGATTTTCCATGATAAATAATTTTGACAATTCACTGGAGTGAGTTTTCACTTTTATTTTTTCCACTCAGAAACTTACTTTCAGGAGACATTGATACCATTATGAACAAATAATTTTATCTGCTGTGTTGTCATTAACTTGGTGCAATGATATCATGTTAGATTTCAAGAACCATGTTCAAATCTCACTAGGAACTTAATTGTTTTTCTTTTGGTCCCCAAGTATGTGATTTCTGAACTTGAATTAGGAAAGAGAATTATGATACCTCTCATATTTTCAGTGTGAATATACACAACACACCGCAGAACATGAACATTGGTAACATTACTGTGTGAGATACCATAAGAAATCTGCTATTTCAGTCTGTGATACACTTTAGCTATCCCACATCCACAAGCACAAAATGGAAATAAAAATTTGCTTATTTCTTAGTGAATAATGGGTATTATTTAATCTTATGGTGAAAAACTCTAGTACTGGATCTTATTACTCAATTAAATATATCTGCTGTTTACTCTATAGTTCTTCTTTGCATATTCTTTAGTGTTAAACTTGTTATATACTTTGAATTCACTATGTATGTTGAGTTTTCAAGGAAATCATGATTGCAACAAATCAGGAATTGAAAGATGTGATAATAAATAATTTTATGCAAACAATAAGACTTCTTTTGCCCAGCCACATTAAATGAGATGATGTCTGTCACAAAACCATGAAATAAATGAATTACATTGTCCTCCAGTTGCTGTTAAGATATTTGTGATTTTAGAATGTAACTTGAAGGAGTACCATGATGCCAGTATTTAACTGATCTGCTTTTAAACTTATAACACATTTATACTAGTAAGATTTATGACCAGATTTTGTTTTTGTGTTGTGAAGTACCCAGTCATTGCAGACCTTTTAAAGCAGTTTCTCTTTGTTATGTTTCAGAGAATGGCTGTACCTATTATCTCATGAAATGTTGAATCCCTATTATGGCCTTTTCCAATATGCCAGGGATGATATCTACACACTTCAGATCAACCCTGACTCTGGAGTAAATCCTGTAAGTCTTGAGGAAAACCTTGGCATACTAGTGTCTCACAAATCAAAGTGAGACACTTCAGATGATGTAGAATGGGCCATTAAACTGTTTACATTATTATCTCTTTGAGTGAGACATTAGTGTTGATCTTCCTACAGCAGTGAGTGCAGTTGTTTTTATCAAAGTTACTGTTGTTATCAAAGTTAAGATTGTGTTTCAGAGATTTTAAAGTCTTGTATCTTATATTTCATTTGCTGCATTCATCTATACCTGAGATAATGGTACAGTACGCATGAATTTTACACTTTGACATGTTTGATTTTTCTCTTACTTTGGGATAATGGTACAGGATACCTAAAGTTCATAAAGAAATATGCTAGAATTTTCTCTCTTGCTTGCATAAGAAGAAATCTAGATGATTGTCTTAAAATATGGAATATTGGTACAGTGCTTTAAATTTATACAGCAATATGCTTTAATTTTATCTTTTGTTTGCATGAGAAGAAATTTAGATGATTATCTTGAAATATGGAATAATGGTACAGTGCCTCAAATTTATACAGCAACATTGCTATAATTTACTCTCTTGCTTGCATAAGAAATCTAGATGATTATCTTAAAATATGGAATAATGGGATGGTATGCTTGAAGTTTATACAGAGGTATGCTAGAATTTTCTCTCTTGCCTGCATAAGAAGAGATCTACATTGTTATCAAACTGTTCAAATTGAAGATCTCATGTTCTTTAAAATCCATGACAAACTTAGGTCAGAAGCAGATATGTTCAAGTTCTATCTTGTCATTGTTGGAAATTTTTTTACAAAGTCTAAATAACTTGAGAAGCTTGAGCATACATGCCAACCACGCTTTTGGCATAATCATTATGGTTTTTTTTTCACTAAATTACGCCTTACACGTAAACATATCCTCCCAAAAAATAATTTGTTTTCTCATTTTCATTGACATCCCAATAATCCCACAGACCATATTCTAGAAAAGACAGCTTCTAGTGAACTGTGAAAAAAGAGTATGCTTCTCCGTAGACTGACATGCACTTTTCTAACAGTGTTACATTCTATTTATAGTAGCTGCCCTATTTCTAAGAACATGCTGGATTCTTCTTGACCTAGGTTTCTATTTACAGCAGCTGTATGGCTTAGTTAGGAGAGAACAGACTGGTTTGCTGATTTGTAATCTTTGCTCGCAGATTCTTTGTAAAATTTCATATAATGGTACAGAACCAGTCTGTAGGTATTTGGTGCTAAAAGGAAAGTCATATTTATTCTAGTCTATGCGTGTGTTAGGATAAAAAATGTTTATCAGATAATTTCAGAGATGGATGAATACATAAATTACATTATACAGCGTTCCATTCTAGGGCAGTTTCATGCCCATTGCAGGCTATTAAAGGATTTTAATATTGGTCTTGGTAGTAAAACAATGGAACCTTGAATTAATTTTACTAACTCCAAAACTAAGGTAACTTTTTTTTTTACAGCAGAACTCAATTGTGGACACAAATTTTATAAATGCAGACCCAATCACAATAAGATATAAAATTTAATGTTCTTTGTTAGGTTATGAAAGGAATATTGGTTCTTTACCATTGTAATGCTGACTGTGAGAGATTGTTCATAATTGTTAACAAAAATTAAACTGAATTCAGATCTAGGCTCAGTAACACAGCACTTAATGCCCTACTGGTGTGCAAAATATTCATAAGTTCAGCTGGTACAAAGTGTTCTGAAATGTAGTATTAGACACTATTGGTTTTTAAAGCTCTAATTGCTACATATCAAAACTTGAAACAATAATTGATGTTAAAAGACTAAAGGGGTAAATCATTTTGGACATATGCTCATTAAATTTTATCATGCTATATGTAGATTACTCTTTTTCTGCTCAGATTACTCTTTTTGTCCACTTGGATTACACTTTTTCCTTGCCAGGGGTTGGCATGAATGCTTGAGTTTGATTAGGAATTGTTTTTTTGATACAGTTGCAAACAATTTTTTTTAATTGTATTAGCTACTACTAAGTTCGCAACCAGCATTACCAGAGCATTTTGGCAACTGTTTAAGTCACGACTAGCACTTAACAGGAAATTGGTTATTTTATTAAAGATTTAAAATAACTGAGAATTGGGAAGTTCTTGCTTTTTGTTTTTTTTGGCATGTGTTGTGAATCCGTGAATCACTGAAAAAGTTGTGAAATTCATGCCAAAATCGTGAGGTTGGCAGCTATGAAATAGGTTTGCAGATCATTTACACATGTTGGAGACTGCTGCTGCTGAATAGTTTGATAAGATATTCAGATCACAAAAAGATGAGAAAGTTATGAAATTATATTTCAGGAGCACTTGTCATATTTCCATTTTGTGGGGAGGATCATAGGTATAGCCATATTCCATGGCCACTACCTGGATGGCGGCTTTACCATGCCATTCTACAAACAGATACTTGGCAAGCCAGTGACACTGGATGACCTAGAGACTGTGGACCCAGAACTCCACCGCAGTTTAAACTGGATGCTGTAAGGTTTTACACATATTATTGAATAAAAGAAATTTTCAGTTCCAAAGTATAGGAGGATCACCAATCACATTAAAATCCAATATCCACTGTTCTTGTTGAAGATCTGATAACGCCTGCTTAGGGATCATGTTCTGGTGACTTTTGAGTTAGCCAATGGAAATGCAGCTTTCAGAAATTTGAAAGTGATTCAAATCGTTTAGCACACACTGATGCATTTCAGCTATACTAACCATTCTTCTAGATGCAAAGATATAAGACTTAATCTGATTGGTTGATTTGATTAGCGATTATGGTAACAACATAGGCCACCATCACATGACCAGTAAGCAGTCACTGTCAGCTCTTCAAGTAGGACATTGGATATCTGATTTTAATTGATTGGGAAGATCACACTATAATGTGTTGTTATAACAAAATTTGGATATCAAATGGTCATGGTGTGGCTTCTGAATTTTTCATGTTCACCAATTTTTTTCTGACCGATACCTGAATTAGGACCAATGACCAAGTTTTATTGCCACAGTAAACAAGTATTATTTGTTAATCTGTTGAAATAGATTATTTAATGTATAAGATTTTGGAAATGACAATTTCAACTTGCATATACTGTCATTATACACTGAATTGGAAACAAAACAATTTAAGTTGTGGGATTTAGAGGTTTGCAGCTGTAGTCAAAGATAATATTTCATGCATAGTTTGTTACACGTGTTGATGGAAGGATGGATACATTCGTACAGACATAGGTCATCACAGGCAAGTTCATTGGTGAGTTATCAAAGCAAAGAAACATTTGAGTGCCACATATCCTAAATTTAATCCAGAAAGTCCCTTCTGAATGTTTTCTGTGAGTGAAAAGAAACCAGTTATTAAAATGGTATTTGTTTACAAAGGTTGACCTTGAACAGGCCTACTCTTTTAATGGAAATCTTGTTTGGAAGTAACTTTGTAACCTAATGTATTGTTTAAATATTTCAGGGAGAATGACATAGAGGGTGTATTAGACCAAACATTTTGTGTCCAACATGAGGCTTTTGGCCAGCTTCAGAACCATGAGTTAAAGCCAGGAGGAGAAAACACCAAAGTCACAGAAGAGAATAAAAAGGAATATGTCAAGTAAGAGCTAGCTTCCTTTTTAGTGGAATATTTTGCATAGCAAATGTTCGTTAACTGATGCATGGGCTCATTCTTTTATACACCTTCAATACCTTGGACCATATTTGAGCTACATTCATTTTTTAAAAATTATCATTTTAGATATATCTTAACAAAAGCTCAGATGTACTAAAAATATGTTACTGTAACCTAATTTTAGTGCTTACTTTTTAAAACTTTTTTAAAGCCATATATATGTGACTTCCTCAATATCTTTGACTCTCTTTCACCCACACTCTTGAAAATTGGTATCTGATTACAGCATGATAAAAGTAACTCAGCTATACAAAAGCCATGTCATTATGCCTAATCTTAATGTACAAGTGGGTATTGTTTCAACTTTTTTTAATATTAGACCTTATGTTACCAACGCTCATGAAATTGATTATGTGTTGCATCTCAACAAAAGTAAATAAATCATGCCAAGTTACAGTGACCTATTTTTTTTACTTTTGAAGGACTTTTGTATTTTCAGCAATAATATCTTGGATCTTAGGTTATCTACTCAAAAATTTGTGGATGCATTTCAGCAAGAGTATTTAACCATTATAAAACTAGGTCACTGTGTCCAGATTGTTATGCTTGAGTGATTTCTAAATTTTTCAGTCACTTGCATGTTACATTATTAATATTCAAGACCCAATTTCACCTATACAGGTGAAAATTGGTATGGGGATTTCAACTAGAGTAACTCAACTGTACTAAAACAAAGTCATATGACTACATTTTCATGAAATTATGTGGTTTTATCTCAACAAAAGTAGATAGATCATGCCAAGTTACAGTGACCTATTTTTTATATTTGAATGACTTTTGTATTTTCAGCAATAATATCTTGGATCTTAGTTCACCTACTCAAAAATTTGTATGTGGATGCATTTCAGCAAGAGTACTTAATCATTCTAAAACTAGGTCACTGTGTCCAGATTGTTATGCTTGAGTGATTTCTAAATTTTTCAGTCACTTGCATTTTACATTATCAATATTCAAGACCCAATTTCACCTATACAGGTGAAAATTGGTATGGGGATTTCAATTAGAGTAACTCAACTGTACCAAAACAAGGTCATATGACTACCTTTTCATGAATGAGTTATTTGTACATTTTCATACTTATGTTTATTATGCCCTCAATATATTGAACCCAAATTTTACCTACATGCACGAAACAGCTATTGTGGCTTAGTGGTTATAGCTTCCACCGTTGGATGAGGGAGGTTGTGGGTTCATTCCCTGGCCAAGTCATACCAAAGACTTAGAAAAATTGTGCTAACAGCTGCCTTGCTTGGCACTTAGCATTAAGAGGTTAGTGTTAGAATTGGTAAGCCAAGTGTCAGAATAATGTGACCGGGTGGGACATCATGCTATGTATCTGTGGCATGATGCCCCACTGCTTGACATCATAGCAATATGACTGAAAAATTTTTAAAGCTACATTAAAAATCCAAATCTCATACACACACACACCTACATGCATGAAGATTGTTGATATTTTCAAGAAGAGCTTTGGGGTTTGAGTCATTTTGTATTTAAGATTTTCATCTACAGCATCAAGGAGGGTGAACCCTACAAAAAAATAGAGGCCTTATTTACAAAAAATAAAGGTTTCTACAGAGGCTGAAAAAAAGGTCAATAACGCTAAACCAAAGTCTCTAACTGATTATATTTCCTTACGGTTAAAAACCAGTAATATAAATCGCCTGACAAAGTCAGGAGGTTAGCTCAGTTTTGTTATTCTATTATTGAGTTATTTTTGTTTACGATTTTGTTTACTTGTAAAGCGACTCAATTGTTGTCCTTACCCCTCCCTGCTGCTCCTGACTGTCAAGGGAGTTAACCAAATATTTTATCCAGACCAATCTACGAGCGTATGTATATATTAATATATAGAGTTTTGTTTCTTAAGTCAATAATATTTTCATCTTGATTTGTGACTTTGAAATTCATTCTTGACAATAATGGATTATGTACACACAACTTGATTTATTGGCTCAGATACGATAAGCCACCCTGGGGGTGTTTGAATGCTGGACAAATATAATATATATCCCTGCTGGGCCTGATTAGACTTAGAGAGGTTGACATGGTAACTGCTGTCAATTATATTGCATACTAAATTCAGTGCAATGGTAGATGTTATATTAACAATATTAGGTGAGATATGACGACCTGTTCCATATGGGTCATTATTATCTTTGAGAACTGTTGTTAGTGGTGTTAATTTTCTCCATGAATTAAGTATTTTTGGAAAATATTCATCGCTATTTATAAAATCAGGAATATTTACTTCAGATGCAAGATTATTTGATATTGCTTCTTTGTCCTCATCGGAAATAACAGCTACAGATCTAAGATGATAACATACATTCCTGACTAAAATATGCTTAAGATAATTTAAATCATACAATATTGAATTTAAATGTCAAATTCCTTGAAGGATAATTTCTTTTGTGTCATTACTGTAATGTTGTGTTATACTGGTAATATGATTTGTAACAACATTGAAAGACTATTTAAATTCATCATTCATTGCTATTTACAGCATTGATAGGTATTTTACTATAAAGCCATTTTGGAGGTCCTTTTGTGTAGATTTCCATTAGATTAGGAATATTTTCAGTGTTGTCAATGAAAAATTTATTGACTGTCCATGGGTACATTTTTTTGTAATCAGGAAACTCCTTAAACTTTCTGTTATCTGTTTTGAACTCCTCGATTTTGGGCCCTGGTGGACCTTGATAAGCTGGTGCAACTTCAGGCCATCCTAACACTGATCTAATCAAACTCTGATAAATATCTACGGCATAGTCAGGAGAATGTATTTCAATCACAGACGATAATGTTGGTTCATATACAGCAATTGCTATCTTCGACTTTTTCCCAGTAATAGACTTATTTCTGCGCTGGAATTCCTCATTAATTTGCTCTATTTGATAACTGCCAGTTGGAATACTAACTACTTGCCAGTCGGGAGTTCCATTACAATACAGATACAGTTTTAGAAAAATCGCCAGTTGATGGAGATGTAGTGGATATTTTAAAATTTTCAACACCAAGTACGGACATCCTCTATATACCAGTGATCTCAGCAGTGTGTTTGATGGTTTTATTTTCTGGTGTCCTCAATCCAAACCTAGCTGTAACTGTATACACAATATTTCTTATCTGACAGTGAGGAATTTTAATCAGGTTTGTTTTTTAAATAATATCTGGAATTCCACCGATTTTATCGTTGAGTTTTGTGTTAATATCGGTAAGTTTTATATCAACATTTGGTGGACTTCCAAAAAATTCGTTATTAGTTCTGTTTATGTTTCTGCGAAAACTCAAAAACATGTTCAAGTGACCTGTAAAATCAGTTTCGATTTTGGCTATTCCATTACTGATTGAAATTTCTTTATCATCGACGTATTTTTTTGTAGTAGCATCAAACTCAAATTCTGGCATTCTTAGATTACTAATACCATTATTATTCATGTTGAGAAAAGCACGCATTATACCACCGTTGGTTAATATGTACTTAGATTCCTGATTGTCAACATATTTTTTTGTAGCAGCATCACTATCTGTGGTTGGATATCCAAGATCTGTAATTTTATTTTTGTTCATAATAACGTCTCCACTAAATACACCGCCAGTCTTGACATAATCGTTAACTGACTTACCGGAATCTTGTATTTTACCTTGATCAGTAAAAGTAATGGCAGTAGGAATTCGTAAAAGTACGTCTGGTAGTTGTATATTACTCGTCTTTAATCGTCCTTGTTTGTCCTGAAAAATAACCACTTTTATTTTGATCCCCACTTGCAATATTAAATAAATCATCAATCTCATTTCTGAGCTGATCGAGGGTTGCATATTTAGATAAATCACCTTGCTGCTGAGCTTTGCCACGAGCAGATCGTCCCTAAATATCTACCATTATATTTACTGATGTCTGTTTAAATGTGACAGCATGGTATATTCATGCATGACTTTATGGGGTGGTTTTCCTGGCGGTGCTAGGGATATAGCATCAAGTACATTAAGTACTTCTCGACCACATATTGGAGGAACAGTTAATGTTTGTGTTGGTAATGTAGAATACCAGATTGGAGCAGTATTATTACTGACATAATGAAGAAATTCTTTTGGTGGTACTAATTCATATGAATCAAAATAAATAATTCCACGTGGATCTTTTGCATACGCTACCCTTTGGGTACCTGGTCCAGAGTTCTTATCGAGATTAATAATACCTGTTTCAGTATTGTTCGGTTGTTTCGGTAATTGATCGCACATAAAAACACTTCTAAAGTTTTTTATTTTTAATTTTTTAGCAGCATCGAGTAAATCAAAATTAGATATAGGCGAGATCAGTAAACTGTCCCTGGAAGTCTTAGACCTTTTCCGTACCATGAAGGCGGGTCCCTGGTAATCTGAAACCTTTTCCCTTTTTTTTAAAATTCCATGTCCAGTTGCTTTCTTGAATGCAATTCCAGCAGGCTGGGGCTGCAGTGGCTATTAATGCTGGTATAGCTGTTAGAAGGGGAAATATACCACCCGTTTTAAAAGTATCTTTGATAGCGCCTGCAGAAAGATTAAGTTTGACGCCCTTATTTGATTTTTTTTGCTTCATTAAAGTTTTTGAATTGACGATCGGTCAACGATAATTTATTTGAACTGCTCATCTGTTCTCCTCTTTAGCTATATTGTTATTCCAGTTATTGTTTGATGCCAATTGCAGTCTTTTGACCTAACCAGAAGTCAGGGTAACATTAGCGTGATGATATGACATTTATATTATTTATAAATGATCTAATTACGTGTTACATATTTTTTACTGGGGCATCAATGACTCTCATTCGTCCATCAGCACCTTCAAGGAGCATTGATTTATCACTAAGTATAATAGCAATTGCTCTGTAATTATCAATAGCTCCTCTTGTTACACTAGCTCAAAAATGTATATCAACTACAGATTGTCTGGCTAAATCTAAATGTTCGAGCGAAAAGTAATAAAACGGATATAAGGTTGTAAACTCTAGTTGTGATATTTGTAATCCAGTATCATGATTTTGATCATGGCCCATAAACGTCATAAGACGATGCTACATGATTTTGATCGAAATTCAGTAATATATTCTTGGATGGTTTTTGATGTCCATTTATCCTTAACCCTTTCATCACTAAGTGATTTTGTAGGCATAGAGTCCTCAACACTAAGTAACTTTGGAGTTGTAAAGCAAAATGACTTGTGGACTTTGAAACAACAATAACTTTGCCAATGTTAAAGATATCTGGCTAGATTAGGTGTAAAAATCAAGGTTAAAAATCAAATTTTATGACTAATTCAATAAAATGTGCATATCTATTACAACTGTTAAAATGCAGGTACAAACAGGTAACAACAGGTAAAATACAATTATTTTATTACCTTTTAGAAAACTTAGAATGTTCTCAAAACTTGTTCAATTGACCCTAGATGTACTAGTGAATAATCATAGTAGCATCACAAGTCTTTCTTTCATGGCGTCCATAATATATAAAATTCTATAAAATGAACCAAAATGATCTCCAAGGTGAGATCTGTCCACACACCTAAGTGACCTATATCGCCTCTGCCACATTTGATCGTCGCATTGAAGTTCGTTAAACGGACAATTTTTCCAAAAACTTCATCTGAATAGAATATTTGAAAATAATCCGAAACTTCCTGGAGCCATATAACTCTCGGATGTGCCCAACTCTGTCAGAAAACTGAAACAAATCTACTTGGTTTTCGGGGTTCATCCAAAAAAAAAACCCACGTGGAGCGTACAATTCCTCTGGTTCAAAACCTTCAAAATCATCTTCATCGTCATCACTGTCACCCACAAGTGCATTCCATTGTCTCTCCATACGTCTTCTCTCATTGTCAAACAAATTTATCAGGTCAAAATTATTTAAATCCTCCGAAAACTCTCCTCTAAATAAAAAAATCCTTCAAACGCCGCCATTTTGGATACAAATTTCAGCATTCGGAAAACACGTTAAAAGTTCCTACTTTGTTCGTTATTTCTAGTTGTATACAAGCTAAACTCACGAGATAATCCAAATATAACATCTACATTACCAGATGGAAGTTATTAGAGGTACCCCGAAAGATATTTAGTCGGGTACTATAACGTTAACAAAGAACACTGCCCCAGACCGAAAACTCGGTCCATAGTGTTGACAGCCTTACTTCCCCTGGACCGCATATGCGGTTTGCCGTGATGAAAGGGTTAATGAAACCCCAGAAACACCAAGACTGTCAAATATCATAATACTACGCGTTTGATCATTTACTCGTGTAGCATATTGTAATGCAATAAATATGTGTCTTGGTGCAGAAACACCTTGCTGAGAGGCTATTTGCCATGTAAATAAACCGTTAGTATTACTCTGGATAGCATCTGTGGCAACTGTCAGCCATGACAGCATTGATTTACCCCCTTGACTCATGAAAGATAGTAACCGTTGTTCTTCTGATATTGACGGAGTCATCACTGTCATCCACAGTGAAACTTTTGTAAGAATTACTATACCAGCATCACCGGCGGGTCTCCATATTGCATCATTGTCTGTAGCCTTTTGTACTAGTACAACTGTATGTTTGGCTCTGAAAATGACTTTTCTGACATCTCAACAGAATCCAAAGATATGTGATAGTGGAATTGCACATGAAAATACTCTTCTATTTCCTTTTAACATCGCTCGACGTGATCTAAATCCTAGTTGAAATCTGGATCTACATTAATAATCATATTTTGTACATTCGCATTGGCATTTCTAGCAAAATTCTGTGGTCGTCCTATTTCATATTGTTGATATTCTGGAAATTTAGAAGTATCTTTTACAAACATCATTGATGGACCAGCTGATGTTGAATAATCATCACTGTATCTTGCAAGACCAAGTATTGTTGTAACAACGTCAACATCTTTCTGAATTGATTCAATATTTTTTCAGTTGATCATGTACATAGCGATATCAAACAACGCCATTGTACCATTATTAACAAAACCAACACTGACATTAGCGTCATATTCAGTATTATCCACTTTTAATATCTCACCTTCTATTTCAATAAATGCTTTTTCTGATAAAGGTATATCAGCCAACTCTGCTAGATTTTTGATTAGCGACTTGATTAATTTTTTTACTAATATTTGCAGGCATTAATTCAGTGCTAGGTAAATTTACCGGCTGAGTTCGGACCGCTTGAGGTCTTCATATTAATTATGCTAGTCTATCTTTGATGGCTGAGAATGCTTGACTAGCAACATTACCAACAGCACCTATACCTTTTTCACGAACAACATCAATAGCTTTCATACCCAGCTGCTTTGCAATTGGTATTGCTTTTGGGGATATTCTTCTAAAAAGACCCTGCATAATATCACCTAACACATCTCTGTAGGTTGCCCTGTAAATCTGTATTCGAGACTTAATTGCTCTGACCATGGCTGGTCCACGTTGAGTACTATGTACTATCATTTTATTAATAGTCATTATGTTTAATTACATAATTAGTTCAGTGACTTAGTCACTATAATAATCATAGTCGATTTCATTAATGAGATAGTCACTATAATAATCATAGGCGATTTCATTAATGAGAGACTGATACACATTAATATCCATCATACCACCTGTAAATAATGTTTTACAAATATCTGCTGCTTCATTAATGATTTCTGGGGAATTATTACCAGCTCATTTTCCGCCAATCAGAATTTCTAGTCATTCTACATCAGCAAGGACTTTTTTAGAACATTGAGTAATAAGACCACTTCCCTGTGTGGTAAGACCACTTCCTGAAGTCTGATGGCCAATATTCTTCTTCACTTTTCTTTTGTGATGGTCATTCAGCTACATCAGAACGTGGTGGTAATCTCTTAACTACTTCAGATGGTGGTGGTAACCTCTCAACTACTTAAAAAGGTGGTGGTGGTTTAAAAATTATTTGAGGAGGTGGCCCCCTTCTGAAACGCCGTTCTAGTTTTTCCTTGAGTTCTTGCAATTCCTCCTCTTTTTTCCTTTTTTGTATTCTTTTTTTTCCTTTTCTCGTCCTGCTTTTTCTTCTTCTCTTCTTGATATACCCATATCATTAATTCTCCATATGTAACTCTGATATAATTGATCATCAGCTCTAGCTTTTTCAACATTCATGCGTATGCGATATAATGCTTTTTGCCACTGATTACGGTTTTTAAAATATTTAGCTTGTTCAGGTTTCATTAATTGATCTCGCTGAGCAAAACTGTCCAGAGCAAATTCAGCAAGTTGTTGTTCATTTTTAACACTCTTAATTGCTTCAACAGTTTTTTTCATCAAATTTATTCATCAATTCAGTAGTACTAATAAATTTACTATTTTGTTTAGGGGTTGGTGCATCGGCGCCTTCAAGTGCTTCTTGTGCTGGTTGAACAGCAGCTATTTCGACTGGAAATTCTTTAAGAATCTTTTTTTTGTTCTTTAGTTCTTTCTGCTATTTTCTCTAATACAGGTTGAATATCCTTAGTGGTCTCAGTAATAGGTATAAATAATTGTTTTGTGTCATCTTCAAATTCAATTTTTGATTCCTGACGCGACTGAAGTTGATCTTTAACTGCATCATGGATGGGCTAATCTATCTGAGTGGGGTTCTCCAATATTCATTATTAATAATATTTATAATAGATATTTAATTGAATTACAAGTAAACAAAGCACGATAACTATGCTTTGAATCTGTGTTCAACATAGATAATTATTTCCCTTTGTGAATGAATGTAACATATTGTCCATGCTTGAATACGGACAAAATATATCGCTTTCCAGACAATTATTACCTAATTATATGTCATTCACAGACAATTAGGTGTTGGCGAACAACAAAGGTGTAACACGAACAACAAAGGTGTAACACGGAGAAATACTGGTACATATATCTATCTCTATAACCTAAAATTCCAGATCACTTACATATTTAGGTCAAAAGTTATTTATATCTTCGTAACAGTTCTTTAATGGAAGATAACTCACATAGAAAAAATGTGATTATATTTATAGTATATTTTTGTATTATGTTGGAGAATTAAGTCACATATATATTAACTATCTGAACAGAATTATGTAAGATAAATTCATAGTCTGATGGTGTAAACGTGTGACTGTGGTACAAATCTCCGTGGCAGCCAGTAATGGCATCGTTTGGCGATTTGATGCCAATTTCTCTTTTAAAGTGGGGATGAAGTCCAGAAAGATTAAATACACTCACACACCATACACCAAGTGGAGTGGTAGTTTTTGTATCACTCACAGGGTTTATGTTGGGGTGAGTGTATTTAATCTTTCTGGATGTAGGTAAATTCCCATTAGGATAAGTTTATGTTTGTGCCGTCCACAAAAATAAAAAATCATATTAATCTGTATATGTATTCATGTTCATACAATCGTTATCATATTCATCTGTGTGTATATATATATATATATATATATATATATATATATATATATATTCATGTTCATACAATCATTATATGTGATCTCTGGACTTTATATATTCATGTTCATACAATCATTATATGTGATCTCTGGACTTGCTCCGATGTCAAAGGGCAACGGATGAGTTCAAATGAGGTTTGTGTGCGGTCCTTAGAATTAAGTTCTTAGAAATAAGTTTATCAACACCACATGACCTTATGTATATAGTTCAAGTTCATACAATCTTTATCATATTCATCTGTATATATATATATATATATATATATATATATATATATATATATATATATATATATATATATATATATTCATGTTCATACAATCATTATATGTGACCTCTGGACTTGCTCGGATGTCAAAGGGCAACCAAGGAGTTCAAATGAGGTTTGTCATTCGTCTTTTGAATTTCCTCTGGTCTCACTAAGATGTTGTTTGGCACCTTAGGAGATCACACAGGGATTAATTCAAATGCCCCTGAACTTACCAGCATGTTATATGACAAGCTAGGAGTTCATGGGGTTGTGGTGTGATTATATGTTTTTATTTTTTTAGTTTAACTAAATAAATAACTAATTATATAATGAACAGTGAGAATATTCCTGATATTGTTTCTGCTATTAAAAAATTAAAGCATGAAGGAATAAATTTATCTGATATACTTGACTCTGAAAAAATTATGTATGACTTTGAATTTTTACAGCAGAGAAAATTTCAGAATAAATTCATGTTATCTTCCAACCACAGATTCATAAAATTTATATATAATTTTATGTTAGAATCTTTAGCTATCATAGATGACAAACAGGTAAGGCTATTCACGCTTCTTGTGCGTTCAATCAAAAAGATAAAAAGTGCACTGTGTCACGAATATTAGATAAAAAAGAATAGACAATCGTGTAATGCAAATGAAAAAGATTGTGTTATTTCTGTGATAAAAGACAGCGAAACTGAGGTAATCGACGGTGAAAGCAGGCCCATAAATGTAATTGTGGCTAAACATAACCCTTGGCAAGATTGATTGAGTCGAACTTTATATAAAGTAAAATAATATTTATTTTTCTGAGTACACAGTTATTATACGTATTCAAATATAATCCTTTGGTCATACTTTATTGAATATGCAGCTTTTTATGTTTTATTTGCAACAAATTGTATCGATCATGGTTGAATGCTAAAATATATATATACAGTGGAACCCCGCTATAACGCGCCCCGCATTAACGCGAATTCAGATATAACGCGATCGTAGCATGGCTCCCGAAATTTCGTATATTCATTCACACATGGAAATTTTTTTTAGAGAAAAGTAAAAAAAAAACAAAAAAAACCCCACAAGAAATTAACTTCATTTTGGGCATGAGATTAGTTGTGACTTTTAAAATAATATTATCGTGGCTTGGTTCCTGAAATTTGAAATTAATTTACGTGTATTTTTATGGGACTGTGAAAATATTTGTTTAACGTACGAGAAATAGTGTGTAAAACGTTTATTGTAATTTGGTGGAAGAATTTGCGTATTGCTTTTAATAATAAACGATCGGAACTTAACAATTTATCCAGGTTCTTTAAGTGATTTTGGAGAAGTGATCGTGTATGAATTCTAAAATAATATGATATATATAACGTACGAGAAATAGTGTACAATGCTTAACTTCTGAAATTTATCAATTTGAACAGGTTGTGGTGAAGCTCCGTATTCCACTCTAGAAGAGAAAACTGGTTTCAGTAGGTTTTTGAATTGTTAAGCGAAAGTAAACATTATCGGAAGTGTTACTTATTACGGATCCTTGAGTAAAGCCAGTAAATCGTCTTTGTGATTGTCTTCCGTGAATTCTGTAGACAGTCGTTGCTCAAACAATAGCCGACATGGGCTTCTTATTTAGTTGCAATCACAGCCAAGCCGCAGACCAAGCGGTGGTTGATACAAGAGTCGCACAATTTAATAAATATCAAAGGACGAAAGCCGCCGACATGTATACTGTGCTTGGCATTGTGGTCAAATAACAAACAGTTCAAAGTAAATAATATCCACTTTATTATCTGTAAATTAAAAGGGCTTGAAATTGTACCTTCATTCGGCTTAATTTTGTTTTAAATAAAAAGTGATTCATAACCATTGCAGGCCTTCATTACTTATTTATCGAGCTTTATCTGTGTACGTTGTTTGCTTATATATAAAAATTTTTTTTACTGTTATGGAAAAGCAGGTTCAAAAACGCAAGTCGTTTTCTGCTAAAGAGAAACTGTATGCCCTAGATCAACTAAAGAAGGGCAAACAAAAAACTCAGCTTGAAGACGACGTACGTTTAGCAAAAGAAGCACTCCAAAAATATATGAGCACAGACATCATGATATCCTTAACTTGTATTCAGTAGATGACATCTGCCCTATATATGAACACATATCAGATGACAAAATTTTTACAAATGTCAGGAAGAAGAATGAAGCTGTACAATCAAAACCTGAAACCAGTGACGATAATGATAACGCTGACGAGGGCACACCAATCCCCCCCCAAAGTGTCTGACGCAGTAGTATATTTAGAAGCAAGTTTAAGGTATCTGGAAACACAAGATGTTGACAGCGTCAAAGTCATTCAATCAAGAAACACTCTTGACTTTGCTAGAACCCAACAGTTCGCGGCAAAGAAGCAAACGTCATTGAATATATTTTTCAAGAAATGATGAAATTTAAATTTGGGACCACACTGACTTTGCACTTTGGGCAACGATTAATTTAACAGTTTTCACATGCTTCTTTTGATGTTCACAAAATCTGAAATAAAAGTTATTTGCACGCTGAAATCATGCTTTGATTGTTAATTATTCTTGCAGTTGTCGCATATGATAAAATTTTAGTGGTATGAAATTTGTACAGACACCGTATGTAGACCCGGGAAAAGCTGCATGCAATGACCGTACGATATCAGACGGCAAGTAAATGGTTTCAATAGTTTGTTCATCCTATATTTTACATAATGAATTCAGACTATTACAAAATTATTGAATATTTAAATCTGTACAATTTTCAATGAAATTACATCCATTTTGGATGAACTGTATGCCACGACGGCACGGTAGCATACAGTGTTGATACACTTTTCATGATATAGCGATAGTCTGGCATTATCGATAAATCTGTATTATCGTTCAAACAAATAAAAATTAGTAAATGTTTTTCATGCACAGTAATAACCTATAAATATCTTAGCCATCTATTATTTTGAATATATCTTAATTAATGCAATCCAGTTAATATTCATCTGATGATAAGCAGACTTTTGATCATTGTACATGTATACACGTACATGTATAGTTAAATATTGTAAACCCCGCATTAACGCGACCCCGCTTTTAACACGATCCAATTTTATGGACCCCGATCATCGGGTTATAGCGGGGTTCCACTGTAGTTGCTGCATTAATTGATGGAAAAGTTATTTCTTGGTCTGTTTCTGTGTTTATGGATTTAATTGCTCTCTTTTTGAATACTTTACACTTTACTGTATTTCCACGTCTGGAATTCTGACTGCGTAATAGCTTGCTTGTTAGATAATTCGTTATTATGTGGACACCCATCAGTGTGGTCAACTACAAATCCATCTTTAAGGACCCCAAAATAACACTCGAATAAATAATAATTTTTGCCTCCACCAACACTGATTTATTTGTCTAAATCATTATTTTGAAATCTGGTTAGATAATCCTTTTCAGTCTTTATAGGGGATTTACCTGTCAATGTATTTTTTTTTTTGTCATAATAACATTTAAGTTCTCTAAATTTTTTGCCACCACAATTTGCACTTAGCTGTTTTTCCTCTAACTCCCATATCACATTGAACTCATGGTTTTGGCCCGGTACTTCCATGTCTGATACTTTGCATATGGTAACCTTTACGCATGGTTTATTACAATAAGAAATATGTCCAATTTTCAACCAAATGCACTTACTTTCTGTTTGAATCATTACATATATATATATATATATATATATATATATATATATATATATATATATATATATATATATATATATATATATGATGGAGGAATTACCTGCAATTGAACCATCTGCTACTAGATTTGACATTTTCAGACTGCTAGGATATAAATTTAGTGTTTTGATGCAAGATCTAGCTTTAACGAATGTAGATATAACCAAAAGGTATCCATGAGGCTAAGAAGGAATTTCGTGAAGATGGTGCTGTATATGTGTGGTCATCTTTTAGAGTTGGAAACATCATTAATATGATGAACGACAGACAGAAGTAATTATTAACCACCTTGATGATCAAAAATATTATAATAAAATTTATTGTGAAGACAAACAATAATATTTGGATAATTCATGATAAAAGAGACCCGTTCATATACAGTCTGGAAATAATATCGTTTTATTAAATAATATATCCAAACCTGAAATACTGACTGGTATTGATAGACCATATTTTGAGCGAGGGTATCCAGTTACTGCTGTGGAATATGGATTGTATTTAATGAATGATAAACCTAGTATTGCAGATCTCAAACCGATGAGATTGTCAGAGTCAAGAATAAACTGTGTGGCTGAGTGTATTTTAGAACATTTTACAAATGCGACGCGTGGTAATGGCTTAACAGATTTTAGATGTAAAAAAAATGTGAATGGGCAGAAACTGTTAAAGATTCTGGTGCATCTATTAAGGATGTTGCTAAACTAGAAAAGTCATTAAGATTTCCAATAACAGTAAAAACACTAACAGGAGAGATATTGTACAAACCAAAATATATAAAAAATGGAAGCCATATAACAATCATTGATCATAATGCACATGCATGGGCTGATGTTGTAACAATATTTCCATGAGACTGAATGATTAAATTTTATAATGGTAATGTATTTGATTTTGTTAAAAATATTATAAAGTGACCCTGTATCTGTTTGGTTATTTCAAAGTTCGGAACATGATTACGATCAGTTTGTATGGCCTAACAGTAATATTTATCGTACAGAATCTATGAAGAAATGAGAAATCTCGCACTACTTCTGACGATGACAAAATTTGACAACTACTGAAAAATTGTTTTACCGTACCCCATGGAAACTGACAAGATCAGAATTTATTGAGGATATACAAAAAAGTTGCATAGAATATGGGCACAGTGGATTATGGATAATAAATATGATTATAATGATGTTATATCAGTAGATATGGCTGCATGTTATCCTGGGAGTTTTCTTGGATACGTGAGTGTACTAAATACTTTAACAGATTAGGATACCCTACACATGACATTGCCAGAGTTTCGATAAATGGACCCTTACCAGACTTTGACTTAACTGGATTTGCATATATAGAATCATTTGAGTTTGTAAAAGATCTCCATTCGATTATATATGTTTGGTTTGGTAAACATTTTTCAGAAAAATGTTGGACCCCAATAGTGTTATTAAGATATATGCTTGATGCTGGAATATTAGTATCATTAAAGGTAAATTAAGCGATTATATCCTATAGTCCACAAAAACAAATTTGGTTACCAGAACCGGACAGATTTAATATAGAAGATGCCTGGAAAGAATTTTCTGATCTTGCCGAAGATGACATTATTAAAATTAATAATAATATATGTAAATGCAGAGATGAGCATGATGAAAAACATGCAAAAGATCTTGGTAGAAAAATAATGGGTTAAGTTTGCTCAAGGCAGTTCATACGGTCATAAAAACACATTACAAGATTGATTATGGACAACGCCAAGTTAGAGTTATATTTTATAATCGCTGATGCAACAGAGAAAAACACATTTATGAGCTGAAGTAATGCTTATTTATCAGATGGGACCAAACTAAGTACTATTGTGAGCTATATTGAGGGTGAATCACCAGTTTACTCATTTAAGATCTTTGAAGCTAGCCTGTTTCTATAAATCTACTGTCGATAATAAATAGATTTCCTCATCTTGCTGTTAGAGTCACTATGGATTCATTTTATATAAACAAAAAATATAAGGATTTATTAGATCTGCTACTCAGTAATGGTAAGTGGGGAACATGGAGGATAAAGCAAGAAAATATACTCAGTTTTTCTGAATTTGCTGACGTTGAAATTATGGAAATATATTACAGAAATAATAATCAAATATCAGAGTCATCTGCACCATCTGTGTATGATCCTGTGGCTAGACTTAAAACAACTCGTGTGATTAAATTATTTATGAACAACAATTCAAATGTGATTGTTTTGACACCTACACATAAACTCAACAGAGAGATAAAAGAAGGGGGGTTAAAAACATGCACATATCATAGTTTCTTTAGATGGTGTGGAGACATATGGACTCCTTGAGCTAATGGGTGATAGATATATACCTAAGTATATAATATGGGACGATTTAGACATGGTGTCATTAAAATGCTAAAAACATTTCTTGAATGGTTATTGACCAAAAATACTGCTGTGATTATGAGTGGTGAACATGGTCAACCACCGCCTTTTGTTGGACAGTCTCTACATGAATGGCTAAAGAATAATGTAGATTATTATGAAGAAATACAGGATGATCATAGAGCTATTGATGAACCACTGAAAGAGTTTAATCAGACTACAACCAGATAAAATACAATGTGAGATAATGTGTAAGGTAATTCCAGAAACTACCATGAATGATTTTTTGACTTTATGGAGACACACTGATTTGATAGTCGCAAGTAGAAAGATAGTTGGTGATGAATTGCAAAAAAAATTATTTACATTACATAAAGAAAATAAAGAAAAGTTTTCACATTTACCTGTACCATTATATTATGACCAGCAGATACTCGGATGACAAAAATATTGAAGTTGAAATTCCTGGCAGTGGAGTACAGCATCTGGTATTGAATGATATTATTTTGGTCTCAATTAATACAGTTGTTGAAGGGGCATTTAGTATGGATAAATCACTGGACATGCTATGATTCATTCCTTGCAGGGATTAACTATCTCTGATACAAATGTCTGGATTGTAGATTACTGGATGAGTGGTCAAACTTAGTCTATCTTGCAGTATCTTGTGTCAGACAAATAATAGGGTTATTATAGATTACATAATAACTGAGATTACTAATGATGATGCTGTAATAAAGGAAAAATTATAAAGAATGTGACAAAAAAAATAAGCCTGACTTTGATATTGATACTGAATTTATTATAACACTAAAACAACTACAGAATAATCACTGTGCAAGTTGTAACAATAATGTTATTGCAATATTCAAATAATAATCCAAGATAATTTACCATAGACAGAATTAATAGTGATATTGGTTACACAGTGAAAATATATTGCTGACCTGTCTTGAATGTAATCATGCCTCTGTTTTAGTTTACATAAGTGAAGGTGGTGGTAATTGTGTATCTGTAGGAATTACTTGCAATTGCACATGCACAAATCCACATTGAGGGGCAGTAAAATCTAGTCTGTATATGGCAGGTCTTCTGGTGGATCTAACTAAACTAGAAATTGTATGTATGGTCACACTCCAAACAGGGTCAGTATCTTGTCTTTTACCACCCCCAACTCCCTTGGTTCATATAAATATCTCACAATTACAGTACCTAATACTGGTTGTTGTACTTATATATATTTTTTTGTTATTGCTTTAAAAGGTTTCATGGAAGTTGCAAGAGTAATTTCATTATTTAATGCAGATATTACACTTGGTAACCTTGCAACCCATTCAGGAGATTGCTCACGGACTTTAAGTCAGTAGATATTTCCTTTGCTTATTGATATCCAAATAACCCTCAGCAAGTGTTTGATTAAATTGTTCAATGATTGCTTGATCACAATGAATTTCAGTATGCCCTCATCTGATTTTAACGTTTTTTCATAAAAAATGATACTGCACCAAGAAATTCTTTACCAAGATCAACTTGCAATACCTGTGGCCATCGTAGACTACCACGTTGGTTGATAACGCTCAAATGCAGTTGCTGCTTCTATACACTGAGTATCTTCAATTCAGTTTTATTTACTCTCACAAAACATGGTATGTTGATGTATCTCAATAAGAGTCACTCATCTAGACTAAAACTTTTCACTGAGCTGATTTTTATATGTGCATGGCATGTATTTTCAGCTGTTTGTTACACCTTCAATTTATTGGACCCCATTTTATGTACACACATTAAAATATTTTTTGGGATACATCTCGAATGGAGTAACTGAAACAGCAGGGTCACTGTGACCTAAATTTCATGCTAATCAGATTTTGTTTTTTGTCTCACACTGATTTAACTTTATTTGTTGATGCTTATTAATGAACTGTATAATTTATGAATGTTTCCTTCCATCATATAGTGTAGTTAATGAAGGATTTGTGTTCATAAATACCAAGTTGTTTTTATATTTTACTTTCAGCATTTTTTAAAATAATGTTTCCTTTTTCCCAACTGCTCCGGTGGCCTAGTTGCTAGAGCAACCGCCTCAGATGTGGGAGGTCGTGGGTTTGATTCCCAGTTGAGTCATACCAAAGACTTACAAAAATGGTACTAACAGCTGCCTCACTTGAGGATCAGCATTAAGAAGTTAGTGTTAGGTCTGGTCAGCCTGGTGTCAGGATAACAGGACTAGGTGGGACATCATGCTACATGTTTGCAGCATGATGTTCCAGTGCTAGACATCACTATAAACTGCCACACTGCAGACATTGTAGCAATATGACTGAAAAATTGTTAAAGCTATGTTAAAAATCATAATCACATCACATCTATTCCTTTTTCCCATCCAGGTTATATGTACAGTGGAGGTTTATGAGGGGCATTGAAGCACAGTTTTTAGCTCTACAGAAAGGTTTCAATGAAATCATTCCACAACATTTACTTCGACCATTTGATGAGAGAGAGCTAGAGGTAGGTTATGTAGTTATGTTCCACATAACATACTTTTCATTAAAAATTTGTTTCCTTTTGATATTAACTTTTGGCTTTATTTTTAATTAACTATGACTTTTTGGATGCTATATACCTCTTATTTATTGCCCATTATACAAGTTAGTTTTCTCAGGGTTATGTAAATCTGTCTTAACCTAGGGATGAATTAATTCATACACTACCTACATAATATAATTCACTTGATGTCATGGGTGCATGTCTTGTAATGCATGCTGTATGCAGAATTTTCATATTCTGCAATCTTTGCCAAAAAATCATTTATGTGGTGGGTAAGGAAAAGAATCTTCCTTACTCATTGTGGACAGCATATAGATATTTTAACCCACAGGAAGTAAAGACTTTTACAGGAGGCTGAAAGAGTTGTCTCTGACAGAATCTTACCCCTCTGACAGGCTATATTTGTCAATCATAACAGCCCACATAGATGGGCAAGATTGTGTTAATCCATTCTGACACTGTTGTTACAAATTTCTTACAGCTAATGATAGGAGGACTGGGTAAAATAGACATTGATGACTGGAAACTTCACACCCGATTAAAACATTGCACACCTGACAGTAACATAGTCAAGTGGTTCTGGAGGTCAGTGGAAGGCTTTGATGATGAAGCTCGAGCCAGACTTCTCCAGTTTGTCACAGGAAGCTCTCGAGTACCTCTTCAAGGATTCAAAGCTCTCCAAGGTAATCTATTCATTAGATATGTAAAATTGACTGTAGAGATTGAAAAAGTAGAGTATTTATTACATTTGGTACTTAGAGGTTGTTAAAAGAATTAAAGGTGCAGGAAAAAATATCAGATGCTGTGCAAGTTTAGACCCCAACAAAACTGTAAAAGCAACATGTTTGTTGAACAAGTTTTGTGTTTTTAGTGAAAACTGCATGTGCATTGCTTGAATTGCTTGCACTTGTTGACGGTATTTAGGGATATAAAATTTGACTGAACACAATGAATGGGTGGAAAACATGTATCCCAGTAAGCAGAGAAAAAGTAGATTTGAACGTTTGTTTTGGAAGACCACCTGTCTTGTAAGACCAGACTCCAAGATTAAAAGTGTTCACATTTTTTTTACTTGGCTTGAGATTTTGATGTCTGATTGGCTAGTATATTAAACCACTGATCAATCCGACAGTTCTCACCCTCTATTATGATATCAGATTGGTTTTCAACTCAGCATTCTGATATCTGAAAGGCTAACAAGTTAAACCACTGACAGAATCTGAATTGTTTGTAATCTTGATGATCTCTTAGTGACCATCTGATCTGATTATGCGTTTTGAGGGTGGGAAGGCAGCACAAAAGTGGTGCTCTCATAAGACAGGTTTGAAAGTATTCGGCTGGTTTTAGAGCTAAGGACATAAATTTAGCCTCAGATACAAGTCTCAACAATATAAACAATTTGCAAAATCTTAATGTATGTTGGTGTAACAATGATATTTGTGTGTTCATTTAAATGTGTATGTATTAAAAAAAAGTTACATGTATGAAGAAGTTTCAAGTGTTAAGTTTGAGTAATACTTGTATAGTATAGAGTGGTTTTATATGGATGGATAAATTGGATGGATAAAATGAATGGCTGTTGAATATCTTATTTTAGGTTCAACAGGGGCAGCAGGACCACGCCTGTTCACAATTCATCAGATTGATGTCAGCACTGATAACTTGCCAAAAGCTCATACATGGTAAATATATGAAAAATATATATTACAGCAGAATAGAACCCACCATTTCCATATACTTCACATTGATATACATTTTCTTTTATCTTTGGCATTAAAATATTATTGCTATAACCTGTATTATTTTTATGTCCTTTTTTGTTATTTTTGTAAAATCAGACAGTGAGAAATAAAACTTTTTTTATGTTGACAGCTAAGATAGCTAAATTTCTTAAGGTGATGTAAATCATAGCATTGTTTATAGATGCATCTTATGCAAAACCAATGTGAAAAATTGTACATGATGAGAAAATTTATGAGGATTTTAAAAGTGTCCATTGGTAGGTCACAGTGCAAAATATAGATCTTCTTACATATTTCATATCCAGTACCATAGAGTATTGCCATTAACAATAACATTCAGTTAAATTCTGATATTTTTCATATGGAATATTTCTCAGAGCTTCTTCATACAAATAGAGGAGTCACAGCGAGCTTTGAGGCTGAGACACAGAGGTCACTTGACACCATCAGTCTTTTATTATCATAACTTGAGTCTGTCTTGTATGGGTTTTCTTTTTTGGCTCTACTAAAGAACTTCTGGGATGATTTTGTTTATGTCATCAGTCCATTAGAACAAGTTTATTGGCATTCTCAACTTACTTGAGGATTGTCTTGAAACTTGACACACAAGTTCATAATGGTGGACATCAGCAATCTTTAAAATCTTATCTCTACTCCAGAATTGATGGTCATATTACATATTAACATGGGTTTTCACTAAAAAACTTCATCCAAGATCTTGCAATTGCTACCCCTCCTGAATGCATGATTATATCAACACAGTGCTTTCACTAAAAGACACAATGATGTCTAGTTAGTCACAAATAAAAATGGTGCAGATCTTACATCTAATGTGGACAACATATTGCATATTGGCCATCTTGAAGGTTTTTTTTTAATCTCTACTCCTAATTAACATGGGGTTTTCATAGAAAGATTTGTGATGTCTTCATGTACTAAATAAATATGGTACCAATCTGGCAACAATGCCATCCATCTAGAAAATTGTGTTACCACGATTTCTCCAGAATCAATGGTCTTGTCAGCATCTTTTTTTTCACAAGACATCTTACATCTAGCAGGTCAAATAAAAAGGATGCCAACCTGACATCCGATGTGGCTGCCATGGTAGCCATATTAGAAATCTTGTTATCTTTGCTCTGTTTGAATGGCAAGTAATATTAATATTGGGTTTTGAGAGAAGACTTCTTATTATGCCAAGTTAGTAATAATTAAAAATAGAGCTCATTTTAACTTCCACTATGACAGCCATCTTGAAAATGTTGTTATTGCTACTCCTGAATGGATGGTCATACATTCTAAAATGTGTCTACTCATATACAAATGTATGGCTATTTCAGGATGATGTTTTCAGCAATAGTTTTCTTATGGTCCTAAATAAGAATGATATGTCAGTTATGGCTGCTATGATAACTGTACAGTATTAAAAATCTTCTTGTCCCTTCTTTTGAATGGATGATCATTATGATGATATTAGGTTTTCACTAAAAGACTTCTGATCCTGTCAATGATGTCCTAATGTAAATGGTGCCAAACTGACATCAGTATGTGTACCATTGCAATTAATTTGAAAATCTTGTTATTGCTGAAGAATATAAGAGTTGGCTTCAGCACTCAACAGTTAAAAGGAAGAAATGGTTTTTTACTGAAATCCTGGAAATTAATTTCTCCAAGTAGGGCATTGGGCCTTTTAACCCTTTCATCACTAAGTAACTTTGTAGGCATAGAGTCCTCAACACTAAGTAACTTTGGAGTTGTAAAGCAAAATGACTTTTGGACTTTGAACCAACACAACTTTGCCAATGTTAAAGATATCTGGCTGGATTAGGTGTCAAAATCAAGGTTAAAAATCAGATTTTATGACTAATTCATTAAAATGTGCATATCTCTTACAACTGTTAAAATGCAGGTGCAAACAGGTAACACAACAAGTAAAATACAAGTAATTATTTTATTATCTCTTAGAAAACTTAGAAAGTTCTCAAAACTTGTTCAATTGACCCTAGATGTACTAGTGAATAATCACAGTAGCAACACAAGTCTTTCTTTCATGGTGTCCATAATTTATAAAATTCTATAAAATGAACCAAAATGATCTCCAAGGTGAGATCTGTCCACACACCTATATTGCCTCTGCCACGTTTGATCGTCACATTGAAGTTCGTTAAACGGACAATTTTTCCAAAAACTTCATCTGAATAAAATATTTGAAAATTTTCTGAAGCTTTTCTGGAGCCACCTAACATTCGGGTGTGCTCAGCTCTAACTGAAACAAATTGCTTTGGTTTTCCAGCTTCGTCCAAACAAAATCACGTGGAGCATACAATTCCTCTGGTACAAAACCTTCAAAGTCCTCTTCATCATCATCACTGTTACCCACAAGTTCATTCCATCGTCTCTCCAGACGTCTTCTCACATTTTCATCCAAATTTACCAGATTGAAATTACTCAAATCCTCCAATAACACTCCTCTGAAATTTCTTCAAATGCTGCTATTTTGGATACAAATTTCAGCATTCGGAAAACACGTTAAAAGTTCCTTTGTTCAATATTTCTAGTTGTATACAAGCTAAACTCACAAGATCATCCAAATATAACAGCTACATTACAAGATGGAAGTTATTAGAGGTACCCCGAAAGTTATTTAGTCGGATACTTTAACATTAAAGAAGAACACTGCCCCAGACCAAAGAATTGGTCCATAGTGTTTATGAACTTATTTCCTCATGACAGTTTTTTCGGTCCACAGCAATGAAAGGGTTAAGGGACTTTTCTAAAGTATTTAGGCTGGTAACAATATTCTTAAGTTTGTTATATTTCCAAGATTCATTGACCTTCTTAGATCACATAGACTTATATTGCAGATTTATAATATTATGCAACTGTATGCAGTTTTTCAGGGATAAAGAGATGAATGATGTTGGACAAAATTTGTTCTGCATGAAAATGAATCAGCACCTCACTCAATGAAGTTATTAGAGTACTATAGTAATCATTTACATCCTTCAAGAACTATTTTTACAACATAACTTAGCTGGAATAGTTTGATCAGATTTAGCTTTTTATTAATGAGACATCAAAAAATGTCATTTTCAGCCATTTATGTAATCATTTTGACGAATTATGATCCTCAATTGACCATACTCTAAAACTTTTTTTTTATTCTAAAGAATGTTAGATTTAAAACCAAATTTAGTTTACAGGTCTGTATAGATAAAACTTCATTAAGTTGATTTACAGCATTCCACAACATCATTTTCAAGAGTTATGCCTCTTGATTACTTCTTTTGACTTTTATTTTCACATATTGGTTGGATTCCAAACAAATAAGATACTAAATAAATTGATTTCTTGCATTTTGTGATGTCACAAGAGTCTTATCCCCCATTCACCTGCCATAATGACTTTGGGTTTTACAGCATAACACTAACAATATTTGTTGGATTGCAACCAAACTTAATGCTGGCTTTATATTTATTATACCTTGATTGAGTTTGATTTCTAGTTTTCCATGTCATCATATACAGGAGTTAATTCTCCTTCACTGTCCATCCTCCAGACATTGTTTTTTTGCAGGACAACTTTATCAAGTATCAATGGAATTCGGCCCTATTTGGTATTTGGCTTTTGTGACACCTTTAGTGGCCAGGTTCTTTTATTTAAAGCCCTGCCAAGTAAAATGTAGGTAGTGGGTCACTTTGTGGTGTGTCTAGGGCTAATTACCATTGTTTCTTTGATAAGCATTATTTTGACAAACTTTTATGTTAGTGCCTTTACAGAAAATTAGATATTCCATTAAACATGATTTCTGTAAAACTACATCCCAAAGGAAGTTGGATACAGTGGAAAAATAATTTTTGTATTCAGTTGTATAAGGATGAATTTTGTGAAAAGAATTAGTTTTTAGTTTAGTTTCATTAAAGATGAACCATCACCATTGGGGTCTTATCTGCTAGGCATGGATATTAATGTTCAGAAACCCTCAAATAGAGCTGACACTGGCAAGGTTAAGTGATAAAAATTGCATTACATTTTACTTATCAGATATACTTTTCATTTCATGAATTAATATACACTTATATTAGGGAATGAGATACCTTTGATTTTAAACCATTTTTGTGAGTTGTCAATTTTTGTGAATTTTGTGTTAGAACAAACTATGAATTTAAAAACCCAACAACCAAGGATGTTTTTATTGAAACAGTAGCAAACAAAATGCCACATGTTTATAAAACTATGAAACTAAAAATATTAATTTGCTTTTCTGTATATATTTTTTTTATTTTTAGTTTCAACAGAATAGATATTCCACCCTATGAGACGTATGAAAAGCTTCTAGCCAAGTTGACTCAGGCTGTGGAAGAGACTTGTGGCTTTGCAGTGGAATAAGTGCAGTATGATATCAAGGTTGAATGAAGTTGAATTCACATCTGATTCTCGGCTGGGAAAGACAATTCTTCAAGAGGGAATTTCAACTTTTTATATAAATAGCAAAACTAAAGGCTGCTGCTCTTGAGACAGTTACTACATCAGGCAGTTTTTTCATGCACAACTAATGTGTAAGTTGTTAGCATCATGCCAACTGATCATGTAAAACAGTCACAGGAAGTTATGGTCAATGAGTGCACTTAGAAAAATGCCATTTTTAAATTGAGCAGTTTTGACCTCACTCAACACACAGTATTATTTATATAGCATATGAATCTTTTATTTGGTAATTATAAACTCCAAATAAACTTGTTACGTGTAGACAGGTGCTATGTCACAAGTATTATCAATGAATTGACTAATAATCTTTAACCTAGAGTCATGTGACAAGCTTGTATATATCTCAATGTAGCCTTAGAAATTCCACAAATAATTCAAGATTTCTGTTTCTGTAAAGAGCATTTCCTCATCAGTGAGTCGGGGACCTACACTTTCCATCCACATCAGATGTTCCGTATGCATTCCAGTTCTTAGTTGACAAATCTACTAGTCTTACACATGTACATGTATTTAAAAAAGTATGTATCTTTTCAGAACTAGATGTTAATATCTAAAATGTGCATAGGAATATGTCTTTTTTTTTGTTTTCTTATGAGTGTTATTAGAAAATGTTGATATGATTTATGAAGAAAAATTTTATACAAGTGTTGTGTGACACTGTCAGTTACATTTACTCTGAGTACATTGTCACAAACTCTAGATCATGAAGCCATATTCTGTAATACCTTTTATATTTTATGTGTCTCTTACCTCAAACTGTACTGATATACTGATACTTTTGATGAAATAGAAAGCCCACCTGTCAATCAACTTGACTTAACTCTAAATATTTACTAGAAAATATCCTACTAATCCATTTTCAAAGAGTGCATTTGTTGATTTTGAGTAAGATTTTAGAATCTGCAGTAACATTTATTGCTCAACAGTTTGAGTAAAATTCTGTGAAAGAAATGCAAGATCTGGGCCTGTGCTTTTCTGTAGGATATACATGATATATAAATTTGTATGGTAACAGCAGAAATGCTATTAAAAAATACAAGATTTTTGGGTGCTGCCATGTATTTCAGCAACATTTTTATAGTACTCTGTGATCTAGACCAATGTGAATATCTGGTTTTAAATTATCTTATAAAAGTTTTGAACACATTTTATTGGATAATTGTTAGGTTTAAAATGATGTTATTTATATCCATGCAGAGTGGGGATTTTTTAATACTGCCAGAGAAAAATGTTTGATGCTTTCTCATTGTTATGATACCTTCGACTCTAGTTTAACTTTATATATTCTAATATTTTTACTATAGATTTATTTTAATTGAAATTTACATTTTAATTCACATCTTTGATGTTGAAATTGTTTAGAAAACTGCATTTTTAAATGTTCTATTTTTGTCACTCTGTTTTAATTTAAAAACATCAACTCCACAAGCATGCATTTTTTTTATGTATGTAGAAGCTTACAAACTTTTAATAGCTGCAAGACCATTGGTAAGTAATGTGTTGTAGGTTAATTATGTAATTATGTCAATAGGCTGATCATGATTTGCACTGGTCCGAACAATTTGTTTAGTCAAAAAAATATTAAAAAATAATGAATCGTTTGTAGATCTTCTTTGTGTTTGGCATTGATATTAATAATATAGTTGGCTCTATCATTCTATCAAAAGATGGTTCTTACATTCTGGTTAAAGTAATTTAATGACTTTAGTCTGAATGTGTCTTTGTTAATTCCAGCCTCCATTACAGCAAAAACAAAAACCAAGTACATAAGATTAAAAATCTGCAGTTTCATTAAATTTAAATATTTTATTAGTAATAGAATTGCACAATTCCCAACTATTCCAACCTTGGGATTCACTTTAATTTTTTTGAGAAAAATGAAAGCATTTCCCACTTCCATGACATTAACTACAGAAAGTTTTGATTGCTCACAAAATTAGTTCAGTGCTATAAAAATATGGGACTGACCTTTGAAATCTACTTTCCCTACTTGGATGGAAAAGAAGCATTCCTACTCCTTAAATATATCAAACTTAATCAGTTTTCTTATTGATAAATTTAAATTTATGGGCATGCACAAAAATCTAACAATGGATTACACAAAACTTCAAAATTGAGGTGACTCATCTGCAGTTGGCATTGGACAACATCAAAGTTTTCTGTCTTTCATTTTTTGCCTGACCTGAAGGAAAAAAAATGCCATCACTGACACAATTTACCATACTTTTAAGTAAATTAGCAAGGGGAATCATTTTAATTCTATGTAAGATGCATCATGATAAATTCTAAGGAACCAAGAGCCAAAAAGTTAATAGTGATCTACTTTCCTGCAACATTTTTACCCAGCATTATCTCAGGAAGACTTGTTTCATATTGGGTACATATATTTGGTCCACTCACATATTTCAGTTTCAAATGCATGACTTGGAAAATAATTTTTAGTTATCTATTATATGAGCAACTTATTAAAAAAAAATGGTAGAGTATGGCTTCATGAAGCTTGGTTGAATCTTGTGCTTCCATCAGTGGCTATTTATTTTTTATTCTCATAGACTATTATTGCTTTTGTACATTCACAACTTATCATACCAATTCAGATAATTTATAGTACCATATTTATTTCATTTGTTCTTTAAATTGTAGAAATTGATTTAGGTTTTGATGTTTGAACCCCATAACAGTCTTTCAGTGCAAGTAATACATGTATAAAGGTACCACAAAAAGGAGAAGAAAAAAAACTTAATGTATGTCAACAATATTGACCTAAGTTTCTGATGCAGTGTGCACCATGTCTGATTCCATAATTTGTATGCTCATATTGTATCCCATGTTCTGGACACTTTTGAGTTCAAAACTCTAGCTCAGGTTTCAAGTCCAAATGTGTAGATAATCTGTAACAGCGCAACAGCATTCAGATATTAATTTAGGTACATATACAACCTCCTATTTGAGGATTTGAGCTTGGATTAAATTTTCTTGCTCAAAAAAAAATGTGGTGGTGCTTGTCTCTTGTATTTTGCATGGTCACATGTACATTTCCCTATGGATCCAGGTTGTGTAAATTTAGATGATCTATTTGTGCCTAATAAAAATATTGAAGGTATCTATCTTTTCATTGTGTATTTTCTTAAAATAAAAAGTACAATTTTTTTAATTGTAAAAATGTTTTAAATTAGTGATGTGCCAAACAGTGTTAGAAAAGTGGAAAAAAGGACATTATTAAAAAAAATCTTTTTATACATTAATGTTAAAGCCAGAGAATGTTAAAATCAATGTTGAGATTTGACTTGGGGGAAATTATGTTAATAATCTTTAAAATGAGCAAATTAGGAAAGCAGGATATTGACAGTAGATGATGAGATTGGTTATCTCTAAAGATAGGATACATGCTTTTAATTTTATGCATAACACTAGTAAATTGCTTTTAGGTTTAGGGACCCCAAGGGATCTGAAGAACCCACTATTATGGATCACTGCCATCTCACATCTGTGTAGGTTCGAGATTTGGGTATGTGAGAAAGCTTGCCTATAGCTTCTTGTGGGTCAGTGGTTCTTTCCAGGGTTTTCTTCCTCAACAATTTATACTGGCTGCCATGTATAGCCTATCTTGTGCTGTAAAATGCATTAAACATTACAACAACTTTCAGGTTTATGTTAAGCAATTGTATAGATTTAAGAAGTAAAATGTTTTTCCTTCATGATCCGATATAATATTCCAACAGTCCTAAGAAGTCCATCTTTTACACTCTTAATCATCCAATTTGTATGTGCTTCTCGGCTAACATGATACATTCAGATTTATATTTATTTGCTGAAAAATGTGACATATTTTGTATTTCCAAATGTAAAATGTATTATTAGATTGGAACCATTTAACCTGTGATTATTCAAATATCAGAGAGTTGTCATGTGTACTGGCATTATTTCCTTACGTCTGTGTATGTGACTTAATACATGTTGAAAATTGTGTTGGTTTTTATATTAGTAACAGCTTGGCATTTTTCAGTTATTTGTGAGCCTTATCATTGATTTAAAGTGCATGATGCATGTTTATTAGACATTTTTATTGAAGCATATTTCAGTGCAGAAAATTGGAAATTTCTAAATTTGTCCACTCAATGTCCCAGAAAATGCACATCATTTTTGTTAGTGTGAAAGATAATTTTTTTTGCAATAATTTTTATATATAAATGAATATCCAGGTAGTTTATTTATTAGGTGTGGTCGACAAAGGTATCCATGATATTCAGGTTTTTTTTCCTTGTATTAATATTGTATTTGTATCAGAAATAATCCAAATATCTTTCATTTCAGATCATTAAAAGAGTAATGTATGCTTGTATTATTCTTCAGTTATTCTAATTGTCCACATATTTATTAAAGGAATCCCACTTCCAAGTTAGTGTAGATTTTACTTAGATATTCAGTGTTGCATTGAATGCACAGCAGTTTCAGGCTATTTCATCTTTTTTAAAGGGAGGGTGGGATTCAACTATATAAAGATAGGGTAGATATAATCGTAATTACTGGGACATTGATTCCTGATCCACTGGAATTCCAACCTCAGTGGTAGACTTTAACATCTGCACTATTAATCATTTTCAGGCCATTTCTTTTAATCCACTTTTAAATTTTTTTCCTCCAATTACATGATTACCTTATGCAAATTAATAATAAAATTCCCAGCTGAACACTAGTGTTGGAAAATTGTTGGTCATGGTTGAAGATTAAAGCACATATGGTACAAATAGAAACTTGTTCAAAGTATATGGATATTAATTTCATGTGCCATATTTACTGGTTTGTTGTGTCCAGCTGCAAACAACTTGGACCCTGATCTGCCACTTAATGTACAAGCAGATGATGGTCTATATTCTGTTGATTGTCCCCAATAAGCTACATACTCTCACATCTACCTAGTTATTATGCAATGACTGATCTGGGTATGTGCAGCTTATAGTTGTACTAGACATATACCATAATCACCATATTTTCATTATGGACTACACTGGATGATTTTACTGCAATTGGTTGTGGAAAATGGAGGTTGAAAAAAATTGTGATATGATATTAAAAAAGAATAAGGACAATAATACTGATATACTCTTGTTTATCCTGCTTTTATCACAGTGTATTTTTGATATACTGTGAACATATCACTTTATGTGATTCTGATTGGTCCAGATATTTCCATGAAATTATTGAGCAGTATTTTCATTACTGATTTGCTGGAATTGTGGAAAACATTTTTACCCTGCCTTCTGGAATGTGTTGATTTGAATAAACATTTTTTGGCAGACATTTTTTAACTCATCTCACAAAAGGAAATTGAGGAAATATATTTGCTTCTGAATATGGCTATGTTACCCCCACATGGGTTTGTTATGTCATGTTTAACAATATTATCATAAGAAAAATGGCTTAAAACTACAAGACATGAACAGCAATAAGAAGTAAAACTAAAGGTATTGCTTATTTTATAGTGGGAAACAGTATATCTGTAACAGATATAGAATCCACTGTAAATACAAGCATAGTCCAAATGTTAATGTAAATAAACTCACCTCTGTTCACAGAAGAATCTGAACATGGGTCTCCTAACTGAAAGAACTTTATCCAACAACATCATCTTTATGCAAATCTGAATCTAATATAAATATGTTTACATCTTCTGTACAATCTAGTGTTCCAAATTAAATACTGCAAATATCAGGCCACTAAAGTGTAACAGTAAATGGAGGAATGTTTGCATCCAGTAATCCTATTTCTTATGAAAATCATAATATAATATTTAGTTCTCAAAGTGACATTTTAACGATACCCATGTACTCTAGGCCGACTGCTGTGTCAAACAATATAGCAGCATGACCACATTGATCAGTCTGTTTTGAAAAAGTTTTCTTATTATAAAATGTTCTGTTTATTCTAATGGAAGTTTTTTTGTACTTCAATCTACTTTTACCAGTTCAACTTTGTTTGGGACTATATTTTATGCACAAGAAATGAAAGGTGAACCATCAATCCGAATGAACAAAATTATTTGTTCTTCTCTCTAAATAATTTCCAATGAAATAAAAACTGTGATAAAAAGAATCTCAAATGGGTAACGATTTATTATTAATTATATTAAACTTTTTGAATAATGTCTTCTTTTGCATGCCAAGGCTCACAAAAGCTGGACATTATTCATTTTGTTTAATAAATTCAGTATTAAATCATTACTCATTTGAGATCCTCTGTTTAATTTAATTCCAGTTTATGATGATGATTGAAGCCGTGCAGGGCTCAAACCCATTAATACAGGATATTATGATAGACAAAAAAAGAGCTTGGGTTTCAAGGAAACCTGACATTTATTTCATTCATTTTATGTTCATCATATTAGAAGCATTTGGGAAAGTAAGTCACATGCACAGATTTAAAATAAGTTAAATTTTTATAAACAGACCAGTGATTTTTTTTATAAAATTATTCATGCATTTATACTGTATACTGTGAATGTTGGTGAAATGTGATTACATGAATGGCCATTGTATGAGTGCACTAGTAATGTAATATATACCTAGCAGTTCTGGACAATTTTTGTATTAATAAATGTACAAGACGTATTTCTGTAGAAAGCATGATAAGCAATAAAATAATTTAAACTTCATCTACTATTTTTTCATTGTATTTGCTTACCTGGAATAAAAACTATGAGCTTAAGATGTGGCCTTGTGTCATTCTTGTATAATCCATCTTCCATCTCAAAACAATGGATTATTATCATTCTGAAAGCTTACCAATGAATATTTATAAAATCTGTAGTTTTGGGCATTGAGATCTAGAAATTCAATGTATGAACAGGGTGATATGGCACCTGATTCAGTATCACCAATAAGCTTTTCTGAACAGGTTTAAATGATAATGTGTTTTTTCATCAAAATCTAGAACATGTTCAGTTATTTGCAAGTGATTTTTTGCATTCGGTTTTGGTACCAAATTAATTAAATTAGAAGAACATCTAGAATTGTTGGTTCCATGTGCCATCTAGTACAGTAATATCAACCCATGTACATGAAACTTTATATAGTGCTTTTCATGAGCAATTAAACTAAGTGTTCTTGAAATTGACATTGATTAAACATCAAACTAGGTAGTGCAACATAGTGAACAATATTTTGCACAATGGTAACTAGTGTACTTTGAACAGTACATTTATCAATACTCATAATGTATAAATTTTGCTCTATACAGGCATGGTTGACTGAGATTACTGACCAGTGGGTCTCAAGGACATTGTACCTTGGAAAATTGTGCAGTCTTGAACCATTATTTTCTTATTAACTATCCTGACCTTTGACCTTTAAACCCCAAATCTTTCTTGCCCTAAATGCAAGCCAGCTGGAAAGTGTATTCATGGAAATTGCTCTTGAATAAAAGTTACTGCATGATTTTTTTTTTCAGTCACAATGACCTTTTTTATCTTTAAACTTTTGACCCCAAAGTTAAAAAGACTCTTGCATACCTTAAGTTTTGGAAAAGTATCTTTAAACGGAGTCCATCAAAGGGACTGAGGCTCAAAGCTCTCCTAGCCGAAAAGAATTTTCAGGAATTCAAGACCACTGATTCCTTTATACCACATGATATTCTTTAGCAATAACAAGAGTTTCAAAATAGTTACTGTGTTGGACATACTATGTCAGACTGGTACCATTTTCATCAAGGACAAAGAAGACATAGTAGCCTTCTCATTTAGGTAGAGTAGTGACAGCAAGAGTGGCATGATTTGATTTAAGCCCAACCAGGTACAGTACTGTAAAAAAAAGTTTACTGAAAAAAATACCTTGCCGATTTAGTCATCTCTCTGAAAGGAGTACAGGTAATATTTCAAGAAATTTATCATGGTGGCCATATTGAGAGTTATTCCTTTCCATGCAGTGTCAACTCAACACCCTAAATGCTCATCTGATTATGTGTGTGTCTGTGTGTTTTGGAATATTTAACACAGCTTTAACAATTTTAGTCACACTGCTATGATGTCTGCAGTGTGGCAGTTAAGTGATTTTTTAATATATTTTTTTGCATCATGCAACAAATGTTTATCATCTTGTCTCTTTACTAACTAGTTCTAACACTAACCTCTTAATGCCGAGTGCCAAGAGAAGTAGCTGCTAGTACCAATTTTATAAGTTTTTGGTATGACTTGGTTGGAGTTTGAACCTGTGTCTCCCTACTTCTGACATGGATGCTCTTACCACTTGGAACACCCGAGTGGTCTTTTATGATAAAAACCTATGCTAAAATGACTTATCAAAGAGTAGTGAAAGCATAATTTTTCAAAGGGTGAAACTAATTTTAATTGTGTAATACCTGCCTGTTGCTATTTTACAGATTATTTTATCCAGATGAATAATACCATTTAACATACAAGTAGCATTCCTTTACACTGTGGATTCCTTAATGTCCATCTCATTGCTATATTACCAATGCACACTCTACTTCCTTCTTTTTTTGTGACATATCCTTACCTAGTGAGACAGTGCATTGCAATAGGAGGGAATCAAGAGATAGCAACAGGAAAGTATTACATCATTATTTTTTATTGTAACCTACTGTTACTGCATAGCTAAATTTGCCAGTTTGGTTGGAGGCAGGTGATACAACAGATCAATAATAAAAATTATGCTCATCCAGATTGTAGAAGAGAAGACAAAAGATGGTATCTACATGGGCCTTTTTGAGCCAAGACAATTGGCTCCAACGAATGTGCCTTTGCTTTTGTGTGTCAATAAGCAAAGGTAAAAGGAGGAGAATGTAAAACATGGCTTTTATCACATTCTCCAGAAACAAAAAGTCTCACTGCCCATGCAGTAGTAAATAGCTTAAAACCTTAAGGGCTTTAATTTTCATGAATGACAGGTCTCTCTTGGTATTGGATTAAAGAGATCTCTTAATAGACCCTGTAATCGGACTTGAATATTTGCAAACTGTAATATATAAACTGGGCCCTTAAGGGACAGGAAAAGACACTTCCTACCATTTCTTCCATCTTCAGAAGCTGCCATACAAGGTAAGGTTCTTGATAGAAGCTTCACCCAGAATCATAAGGGGTCTTTGAGATCACAAGACATAAGAGAATCCATCTAGGCATTAGTGAACAGACATCAGTCTTTGCAGCTTCAAAATGGATCAGGCTTTTTATGTGAGATTTCATTGTAAAAACAGAGTATTGTTTCTTTTTCTAAAGGATCAGGAGAAAATCAGACATGGCCAGGATTCATGTTTCCTACTGCACCAATAAAAATGCCAATGAGTACCTGGGTACTAACCCATTGATAACAGTTCTGGTAATAAAATAAACAACTGGGTACCCATAAATTTTCCAAGTTTAGATCAAGACACAACAACAATTACAGTTTGAGGCTTTTGTGTGCACATTTATTCATCATCACATTAGCTCATATGGTTGCTCACAATTTACTTGTCATACATGTAGTATAATAATATAAGGGTGGACTCTTCTTCCCTTTCTTGTTATACCTATTTAAGAATCAATGCTGATATTTCAAATTAGACTGTCCCAACTTTGTGCCCATCCATGTTTCATGTAACATTTTTCTCACAATTTAATTGCACTTGTTTTGAGATCCTGCAGGCATCAATTGAGTTAATACCTTTAATCAACAGTGGCTGTAAGTACTGATTAAGAAATATTGAATTAAATAAAATTTAAATATGTATTACACTAAAAATATAAGAAAGCACAAAAGAAGTATCTGGTTCAACTAAAGCTATGTTTGCCTCAAGTTTATGGCTTTGGAGTGAGTGTTAGCTGTTCAAGTCAGGGCCACTGTTCACGTGTTCATTTACAGACCTTTTTATTAGTGTGAAACCAAAGACATATTTTTGTCACAGCAAAGGGAACACAAAAAGTAGGTTACCATAACATGCACTTCTTATACCATATTAGGGTAAAATTAATAACAACACAGAATGAAATTTTTCACTGAAATATTTAATTATAAGGGGAAAAAAATCTGTATTATTTAAAAACACTTTTAAAACACTTTAATAAAGATTCATTATGTGGGTAAATGTAATTTTTGCATTAATTTTACAGGAAACTACCATGAAAACAGAAGGTTTCTTGAATGTGAAACCAATTGTCATAGATTCATTCTATTTTAATACTATATACATAGTGGACCAGTCTAAATTGAAAATAAATGGTGCCAGATATAATTTTTATATAAAAAAAAACATTGATGTGACTGAAAAATGTCAAGAGTAGAGGTATTCTGTTAAACTTGAAAACATGTTGCACCATACAATCATTAAGGAATGAAACATGGCTGGTCAAGGATAATACATTAACCATGATTTTTGGACTTCATGACTATTTGCAAAAGTTACTGCAGATGTATAGACTAGTTAGTGTTATGCATAAATTATTTATCAATTTCTTTTGTGTATCTACTCTTGTACTAACTACAAATCCAAATTGATTTAAATGCTTCGTGACAAAAATTTTAACTGCATATCCAGGTATGAAGCAAAAATAAATGCATGTTTTATTCCAACAGTTTTCTGTAATCATGGCATGTAATAAATAGACTGCTCTTTTTATGCTCAGATTATGCTTTTTTGCCACATATTAGTAATAATTACACTTATACCTCTCTTGGTGGCTGACAATTGTGTGAAACTACAACAAAGCAATGCAGGTTTACATTTAATACAATTAATCTTCATCTGGTAATCTGGTAACCAAACCGTTAGAACTGACTGGTACCCAGTAGAAATTTTCTAAAATTTTGACATCTCTATGCACCAATCACAAATGAGTGGACCTTACATGTAGATTGTCTCCTGAACTGAAGAAAGCATTTGATTACTTTGCTTGAAATATTCCAAACCTCTATACCCAAAACTTTTCATTTGAGAAGGTGGAGACTGGTGGCCGTTTTGCTACAGAGAGCCCCTTTGCAGTGCCAGGAGGTCATCCTCTGGGGTAATGTCCTGGTATGGTCCACCAGTGAGTCAACAAAATCAAGGAATCACAATTGCATGGATTACATGATCTATCAAAATGATCTGAGCCATGGAGTTCTTACTTTGTCAAGTACTCATGTCATTATCCTGAATGGTGGGAAGACTTAAGTGAACAGACAATCCCACTTCAGGTTCAGGATTCATGCAGATCAGGAGAATATTCAATAACCTTTCAGTTTTGAATGACTACTCATAATATCAAGCAATCTACTTCAATTGCTAATCTAAATTCTAGAAACAAATACAAAAACAATACAGAAATAAATGTAATGAAATATAGAAGTTAAATGATATTTATAAAAAAAATTCACTGTAACTGGACTCAGATGTTAACAGCTGCACTTTTCCTTCTCTACTTTCTTCTCTAGCCCTAGCTTTCACGTAAGAGATGCCACACAAAGGAGATGCTACCGTGATTTTTATCTTATTTGGGAGTAGGGGTTCCCACTTGCAACCAGAATAAGGGTGGGGATTAGAACAAAAAGGAGGTGAGGAGGAAGTGGCCAGAATTCAATATTTACCCAACACTTCAAATTCCATCTAAAGAATCTTTCTCTTCTAGCTCCACTGTTATAGTTCTACTGGAATAAAAAAATCTTCTGCAAGATGTTGCCTCTAGATACATTAAGCATTAATTTTTTTCTTAGCATAATCTGTTCCTTACCTTGTATGAATATTGCTCTGTACTCAGGCACCCTTTGCACAACTTGCAGTCTGAAGGGGCATGCATAGCTTAGTCAGCTGGAACAAGTTGGGAAACTGTTCTTTATCAAAGTTGTACAATTTTCTGCAGCTCACAGGTAGTCTTTTAGATACTTTTGCGCCAATATTAAGATTTTTCACAAGCATAAGCTCAACCAGTTTCACTTTCTTGAATATGTGCTCTACTGACTACTATTCCAGATTTACTTTCTGTTCCATAATGCTATATTAGGATTTTAGGTCAATAATGCCATAGTCTCCTTGTCCAGACAGGAACTTTGATCAAAATAAATATTGTTACTTCCCAGTTTCATAATTTTATTCTTATTTATCAAATTGATCTGAATCCTTATCGGGCTATATGTAGCTACGTTCAGGGTATTCTTAAATATGCCTTTTTTAAGGTGAACTATTGACAATTTTGGACCTACCAGGGTTTCATTATCAGATGATGAAGTGTTATGACTTAAGTCTTAAAAATATACCAGAAAGAAGTGAAGAAAGCAATTTTAAGGAAAAACATTTCCTTACGCTACAAAATGAAATTCAAAAGACATTAATAGTTCATATTGTGAATAAACATAAATGTCCAATCACATGTCCGAAAATGTAATGTTCAAAATTTATTACAATAGTCTTGAATGTCCTGATGTACCAAATGATGCAAAGACTGCATCTGAACAAAATTCCAAAATAATTTGTCAAAAAGATTTTAAGTAATGAATGATTTATTTTTAAAAATTCCTCTTATATTATGGCTAAACACAACTGTTATTGATTGTCACAGACATTTTAAAACTGGAATGAAGTCTTTGTTTAACAAGTCCCTATTTACATATATTTTATTTGACAAAGATGTGAGTCATTCTATGTAAAATTCTGATCAAATTGTAAAGAAAGTATGTTTCTAGAATATTTTAATCTTATAAACAACCTATTTATAATCCACAACATGGATAGTTAGTCATTTAAACGTCTAGTTTACAAATGACTGATTTCTTCAAGTACAACCTATGATCAAGTAAAAAATTCAGCAAATATAGATAAACAGTGAAAATCCAGATGAGAAATCTGATCATTCTGAAGGTGCTTAAGTCATTTTCAGTTTGATAGGAGAAAATGGAAAGGATACAAGTGTAGTATACTGTGGGGAAACAGATTTGCTGTGGAGATCAAATTCCTGGTAAATGTGGATCTAAGTTTAATAACAAATGGAAAAAAATTCCCTTCATTGGAATACAGTACATCCATAAGGATTACTAGTGACTTCTATTCAGTCATTCTATTCACATGACTGAAGAATAAAAAAGTGAATAATCCTTTAAGAGTTTAGGAATTTTTCTAGCAAATCTGCTCTTGTTCACCATAAGATATCATTATTACCCAAGGCATTCTTTAACAACAAAGAATCAGTAAGCTTGTTGAGACAAATGCATTTTTTTTATTACAAAGTCAGGGGGAATGGGTCATATAGATTTTATTCCTTTGTTACTTTGCTGCAATAAAAGAAAGATTTAAAGATAAGGTGTAAGAGAAGATGAATCATTAGTCTCTTTGAATATTGGATATATGTGTCCCATGATGAAGTAAAAAAAACATTCAATTACACACTTTATTACTGGCAGTAAATTAACTGCCATTTGGTTAAAAAGATTTATTTGGGTTTTGTATTGGCTTTTATATGTTATTATGTAATGTGTTGGTTTATAATATTGCAAAAAAAGATGAAGGGGACTCCAAAGTATAACTGTAAACTAAATGGAAAACTAATAAATTTACGTTATCAATGGACAATGCATTTGGTTGTTTATTGTGTGTGTTGTTGTTTTCTTTTTGTAACCAGATAGTTTGTAATGCAAGCTGTGTTTTCCTATTGCAAGCTGAAAAACTGGGTCAGACGAAAATTTGTCAGTTTTGACTGCCTCATATTTCATTTAACTCCCCCCTTTCCATTCTGACATGAAGGTTTTCTTTTTCCCTAATTTTTAATTTTACACTCCTGGGGGATACACTGAGACTGGGGACTTTACAAGAGAAGCTACCAAAACTGAAGCTGATATCATCCACCTTTCATGATAAAAAGGACCCAGCCATTATCTGTGATGCCAAACCAAACCTCGCATCTGAAAATGGTTTAGCCAGGCTTCTATAAGAACTAATCAAACAGGTCACATTCTTTGTGGCTCCCTGTTTCGAGCCAGACTGCCGAGGGAGAGCTTTGAATTTCGGTTATTGCTTTGACTGGGGCTACATGACTTTAAAGTTTGCAGATGGACCCTGTGGCAAACCTGTTTCTTGAATCCAGAGAAACCCTTAGCATCACCAAAGAGACATTGGTTATCTTTCTTTCAGACTGTGACTATCAAAAATCGAGAACTTTCTAATCATCCAATGAAACAATGAATTTTTATGATGAAATGGGTAAGGGTCTTTTCCATCTGGAAAATAGTGATGCAAAGCATCTGAATAAAAATATCACTGATTTTAAAAAAATATTTTTAAGATGGCCAAAATTGTTCAAAAACTCAATAATGCATAAGTTTTTTTTCAACAGTAGTTGAAAGTTTTACCACATGCTGAGTATTATGATGAAACTGAATTAAATCAGACATGTTTTATCTACTGATGTGTTTATATTCATTTGAAAGTAGTATTTATAATTAACTTAATACCTTTAGGATGGAAACATAATAATTCAAAAAGGTTGGAAACATAAAGCATGCTGAATGAAACACAGTCAATCTATATTCTTGTTTTAATTTTGCCAATTTTCAAATTTTATATCGTGAAATGATTCAAGAATTTCTTCATGTAACTGAGGACTTTTTATTTCCATGCTTTGTTTTATTTGATACAGACTTTCTGGGTCCTTTTGCTGGATGTTTGTCTATCTGTCCATTTCTGTGTTTCAGATAAAAGTTCACTTTCCTCACATCTCTTCTTTTTCAGGGGTTGAAATTGTATCCTGTGCAATATCATCAATTTGTTTATAACATTTATCTTCTTTTTGAGATTCAGCATCTTCATCTTGTGGTGCAGCATTGCTTTCCAATTTTCTATCTGTACCTTGATTTGCCTCAATCTGAGAATCATTTTTTACTGTTTCATTTATATTTTCATATGTCTGACTCTCATTATCACTGCTGTTAAGTTTACTATCTAAAACTTTTACATTTTCAATCTCATTATGTGCCTTAGTTACCTCCAGCAAATTGTACTTCCGCAGATTAAAATAGTCCCTAACAACACTCATGCAGCAGACAGAGCCAATCACCTCTACAAGTACAACAATGTCAGGATTACTGTGGTTAAGGCGATGTAACGGATTCATCTCCTTGATAATTTTTCCAAGCATTGTTAAAATGCTTGTACGACCAACACTATTATTGTTCCTTATCTTCACCATATTTGTATAACTAAGTCCCACACCAAAAGGAGTTCCAAATGTCTTTTCCAAAAAATCAATTGAAAAGGCCTGAATGTCTTTCATATATGCTTTACATGTTCCTGCGATTGGCAAGAGTCTAAGGGCATATCTTGTCTTCTGAACTTTCTTTTCGGCTAGATCAGATAAAATTGTGTGTGCTACCATGCATGGGTCTTCAAGATGAGTTTTAATAAAGATACAGTTTTTGGCTTTTGTGAAGACATTTTGGAACCTCCTTTTCCCAGGATTCTTCTGTTGCTCCTTCATCTCATGGACCTCTCTCTCTAAGCTCTTCTCTATGTCTTCCTCACTTCCTGCATCATTATCACTATAAGCATTGGTGTCTGACCAAGACTCCTCTGCACCCATCTGAAAACAGAACACAGAAAATAAACCAAACTTGTAGGAATAACATGATAAAAATTATACTTGGATACATGTATCAGGATAATATGCCAGTGTAGGAAATGAGGCTACATGTCTGTGGCATGATTTGTCAAAGCAATTACTCTTAATGCTGAGTACCATGTGAGGCAGCTGCTATTAAATTCTATTCTTACAAGTCTTTGGTATGACACTGCCTGGTCTCAAACCCACAACCTCCTGTGTATGAGGTGCATTTTACTCAAATGATATAGTCCACAAGAGCAGTCCCTAATGTTCAGTATAAATTATTTCAACCAAAATGTATCTACATATCAAATTTCTTGTCATATTTTGATGAAATAGGGTTCAGAAGTCTATAACAGCTTAATAGATGAAAATACAATTGTTGCTCAAGCATGAAAGCGGAGTTAAAAAAAAACCTGGTTTTGGTATGGTTGACTTACATTATGATACATCAAGAGGCCAATTTTCCTGCTTGTAGATGAAACTGGATCTAAGAGTGTGTGTTTTAGTTGAATTTTTAATGTAGCTTTAAACAATTTGCAGTCATATTCCTATGATGTCTGCAGTGTGGCAGTTTATAGTGATGTCTAGCAGTGGGATATCATGTCCCACCCATCACATCATTCTGACACCAGCCCAGACAGTAATGCCAAGTGAAGCAATGTTTAAGAGAGGCAATAATAAGCTTCAGCTTTAAAGTGAATCCCCATAATTTTGAAAAGCTGCAAACTTTTCAACACTATAATAATTCTTCAGTATTTTTGTACTTAGAATAATTACAATGTACCTATCAAACAGAAATGAATTTGATGTCCTTAATCCCCAAACATTTATTAAGCAGTTAACACTTTTAACTTGTTGAATATGTAAAAATTTGATAAACTAAAGCAAATAAATAGCAAAATTAGTTCTCTGTTAACTTTGATGATGAATACAGTCACTACCCACACCAACACACATGCACAAAGAAAAAGGCTTGACAAGTGAGGAGTGTGGATGAAATGATTCATCAATCCATCAATACTTTTATTCTAACAAGACATATACCAATATATAAGATTGAGAATTGATACAAAACAATACTTACCTATGTGTCGTGTATTATTTTAGTCTTCAGCAGTTATAATTATTTTATTAGTTTGCATTGGAATTCTTTAAAATTATAATTCATCTGAAACAGAATCAGCAGCCAAAGGCACTCATTTTTATTAGTAAAAATGAGAAAGATTATTGAGAATACATGCCACATTTATACAAATCAACACAAAGTGACATGGTTCATAGTCCACCCACTCCCCATTCCATGCTAATTATCTTATCCCAGCAGCATGTTCTGCATATACTATATATTCCAAATGTATTCCACAAGTATAATAAAGTACTTTACTGATCATTTAATAACCACTTTTACACAAAGTTTCTGTGATGAACTGTATCATGTTTACATTGGTCATTTTGAAAGCTACACTTCTGGTGTCACACAGTGAAATATGATACAATGAATTCTCATTGGTGGTTATTGCTTGTTCCAGTTCAAGTTAAATAATACTCAACAATCAGAAGTTAACGGTAGTTTATTCCTTGCATGAAAAACAGGTAGTATTCTCAAAGCAATTGAGAAACCATGCAAAAGACATTAATTGATGTTATAGTACATAAACACAGATGCTGTCAGGGTGTGCAATTGAATGAATCTTTCAAAATTTGAATGAATTCATGAACTTGGAGAATAGTGATGTGCAAGAACTCATGCAAATTAGTAGAAAGCCTCACATATGAAAATATGCTTGGCAAAGTATACAATTTTTATTTTACTGTTCTTCTTGCAACATTTAATTTTTGGGAAGGCAACTGTTGTTACATGTTTAGGCATGTTCAAAAGTAAAAAAAAAGAAAAAGTGAAGCCAACAAGCTTTGTAAAATTAAAAAAAAAATTTCCCCTAAGAAATTAAGGTAAAAATATGAAAAAGACTTACAGTTTGTGAATATAATTCAAAAATTATTCCTAGAATGAATATTCAAGTCCTGTCACTAAAAACTTCTAAATAAATCAAAGTTTGAATCCTGATGAAGTTGAAATATGGAGGACAATGACATAGATGAATGCAGTATTGCACTGATGTGTCAACAGTTCCTCATTAAATTTTATGAATTGAGAATAATTTCATGGCTTTAGAATCCAAAATAATTTTCAATAAATGTCTTTATCGAAGAATTTGATGAAGAGCACTTACATTTCCAGGAAATATAAATTATTTTAAATAACAATTTCAGCTCAAATGATCACAACACAAAATACCTTTGAGCTTGAAAAGGTATGAAATATGACCGACACAAAACACTAAAAATATTAATTTTAGCACAACTTTAGATCATGTGAAGTGGTCACTTGATTCAAACAATGCAGTAAAGTAATATATTAATTAGCACGTAACCAACATACAGGTTCAATACACTGAAAAAAATTCAATAAAAAAAAAAAAATTTAAAAAATGTTTACAAAAGATGATGATGGAAGTCAAAAATGACATTAATTATGACCAATGATTTTCACTGTTTATGAATTCTGAACCATGTTCAGGAACTAGGTCAGCTAAAATAGCAACAATTTTTTTACTAGAACTGAAATGAAACTATCTTTTAAAAAAATGTAAAATCCTGTGAATAAAATTATTACAATAACAGGTAATGAAATAAAAAGCAAATAAAGAATTTAAAACTAACATACAAATAATAAAATTACATATACATAAAGACTCTTTACACATCTGGTTTCTTCATGCTTTACATAAATGGTTGTTAATTTGAATTTGACTGGCACATGGTGCCCAGGAATAAGCATCAATATTGTGCTGTATAAACCTTTTACTAAGGAAGTTTTACAAATGTGTTTATAAAATACAGGATACCTAGAAAAACCCATAAGTCTGATCCCTAGCATGTTTCATTATGATTTCATTCTGCAAATATTGGCTGTTGATAGTGATGATGGCAATAATTTTTTTAAGTTTTTATACTGTATCAAATTATTGCAACTGGGAAAGTGTTTTTGGGAGATACCAGTGAGTTGTTTGGAACCTGAAAAGGGTATTAAATATGAGTCAGATGTACATGCTAGATGGACAAAATAGATGGCATGATGGCCAATCTCTCTTTCAGCAGTATTTCTAAATTAAATGCAGAGAGGGCAAATACTGAGCCTAATTAAAACAGACAATTTAAATGTAGAATGCAATTTTAATTTTTATCAGTCAATTCAGCTCTGCGGATCACATTTTAAAATACCATATATCCATGTCAGAGTTAAAACAAACTGAATAAATAAGGATTAAAAAACTGAAGTAAAGGTATTTATTTGAGTACCCTCTCTGTACAAGGAGACTATGGCTATCATGACTTAATACAGCATCATGGAACAGATAAGTCTGGCATGGTAGTCAGTAACTACTGATTCAAAAAATTAAGTCTATGTTAGTGAAAAATCCTATTTTGGAGCAGATGTATCCAAGAGATAATTAATATGTGACCTCTGAAAAATTTTATGTAACAGTCATAATGATCAGTTTAACAAACTATCCAAGCTGACAAAGCTAGCAGTGTATATGCCCTTCAGAAGGAAGTACAGAACAATATATATATATATATATATATATATATATATATATATATATATATATATATATATATATATATATATATATATATATATGAATGACATACACAGATATGGAACAGCATATGCTCATAAATAATCAACAGATTATTGGTTATACAACTAGAGGTGACATCTTTTGTAGATTCTGAATTCAGCAGAGCTCTAAGAAAGTGAAGAAGGAAGAACAAGAGGATAGATATTAAAATGTTAGGTAAATACTGAAATATGACTGTTTCTTCATTCCACTTCTTTTTTTCCAATGCCTTATTACTTTGACAAAGCAGGAGGTCTTCCTTACGATAAAATCCTGCATTCTCCCACCTTAAATTGTACATGGGGAACAAATTTGGAAGTTTCTTTTTAAGCAGAGATATTTAACTAATGAATGAAAGTGACGATGGAATAAAAAAAATTGGCACATAATCATCAATAGGGCGAATTTCAAACCACTTAAATTTATTACCTTGAGTAAGTCACACACACACACACACACCAACCCCACATATTCATATACTTGTGAGGACCTTGACATATGACTACATTTTGAGGACCATATGAAGGTATAAAAATATAAGTTAGAAATTTGAAAGTAAGCTTAACTGCAACTGACTAGCTGACTTATTGAAAAGGAGTTTAGAAAACTTTTTTATTCGCTTACTTTTTCCCAAACAATAAATACTTATCAACTTTGACTGAATAAGCATTTAAAGAAATAGAAATGGCTATAATCATTATGAATAAGTGCTTTATTAAGCACACAAATTACAGTATTAATCAAAATAATTTTTGAGAAGCCAATTGTCATTTTCAAGGTTTTCATCCAGTCCAAATTCTTTATCTCTCTCTGACCTGAGGCTTCTGAGTAATTTGACCCTTATGCATAAGAGGGGAAGGAAGATGGAAAGCAGAGAGGATTTCGATGAAATTGTATACCATATTAAATTCATTTAGAAAACAGGCATTCTTAAAAATTTGTATGAGTGGACAGCACACAGGTGCAAGAATGTTTATATATGAGAATTATTGCATATGATATACCAACGTATCAGTATATCAAATTACTTTATACCAAACATATATGGTACCTGTTGTCAAAATTTTATTCAAATATTCATTTTATGTCACAGATTACAAGATGGAAATTCTGCACTTTAACAGGGATAGACTGATTATAGAAACTGTGGACCATCAAGTGAAAACAGATTGCAATATATGTAATCATACATAAATATGATGATATGTGTACTTAGGGGAGATCACAAAGTACAAAAATTGAAAAATAAAGATTTATGATCTGTACTCAACCGCTCTCAATTTTTCACCTTGCTCGAGAGACAATGCCCTGGACTAATATGAACTTCTTCTTAGCGTCAGACAAGTACATTTTGAAAGCATTAATAATAATAATAATAATAATAATAATAATAATAATAATAATATGAGGGTCTATTAGTCTGCATCAAATTGAGGACTTGTACTGGTAACTGATGCCAAGATTCACAACTATAACGATTGTACTAAATGGGTGAGGGGGTAGCGTAAAATCAGATTTAGCTATTTTTTTATTCCTACCTTTTGAACATTAGATATCATCAATATTCAATTGTTTACATATAATATATTGCATTGAAACAGTTTCAGATCACATTTTAACAAGTTCATAATCCCTCCTCCAAGAAGATCAAACTAATAGGACCAAAGAAACACTGTTGTGTCCATATTAGACATCAGATCAGCACTATTTTTGTTTAGAGTGATGCAATGTTACAGTGATATTTTTTAATAAATGCAAAACCAGTGGTGGTGGTTTGTCCTTGTACATATTATACAGGTGGTACAATGCAAGGATTTATTATCTTAATATAAATATCAGAAGTAGCAGAGACTCTAAATACTGCTGATACATTAAAGAGCAAATTTTAAAAAATTGTAACACTTCATGTAATGTAAATTTAATTTGTATTTTGTTGGTCTTTATCCATGATTGTTACACATATCTAAATTTTAAGATTGACCTTGGTCAGTAATTGAATTTTAATGCCAACACTACAAAACTCTTATTGACTGTGAACAAATAACTGTCACATTTGCTAAGCCCCAGCTATAAAGTGAGGTATAAAGCTATAATCTACTTATCTTGAATAGTACTGCTGATCTCCAAACATTGCCCTGTTTGAGTGTTCAACTCTTACCCTAGGTTAACCAGCTTAAATCAGCACATGCAAAAGATTCCAAGACTTCAGGCCCATGTTTTACAGCTCAGTCCTTAGATTAGTTGTTGTTGTTGTTGTTGTTGTTGTTGTTGTAGAGCTTAATGCCATTTTTCAGCACACAATAGGCTATACATGGTAGCCAGTATTACTGGTGGAGAAGAAACTGGGAAATCACTGGAAAGAACCACTGACCCACAAAAAGCTACTGGCAAGCTTTCTCACATATCCACATTCACTGGATCCTAGACTTTAGAATCCTAGACTCAACCCACACAAACAGAGGTGAGATGGCAGTGATCCATAACGGATAGCTTTAGACCACTTGGCCCTCCTAAGATTAGAGGGAAGCACTCAAGGTGAGCAGGCTGTTCTCAACTGTGCCCATGTTGACAGACATCGAGAGGGACATTATCAGCTAAATTTGATTGGATTGGTTCACATCGATATCCAATCAAAATTTAGATAGAGAGCGTGATTACAGTGCAGGCTGAATTATAACTTTCAAAACTCTAAGAAAAAATTTAGTATCACCAAGGTAGATTAATGAGCAATAGGCTTACTCAGAGAGAAGCAATTCAAAATTTGGCAGTAAAACTTAGAGGCAGATTCTAAAAAAAGACAACACTTTGAAAAGAAACCTTTTTAAGGAACAGAACTCCCAGTTCTGTTGAGAACCAAGTCTCTAAGAGGTGGAGACAGAATTGAGAAGAGAATAGCCAAACAATCTAAGTCAACAGAAGTCTAGTCAGTGGAGAGAAAGTGGAGGAGTAAAAAAAAAGGAGTCTGGAGGAGAATGTAGAGGATGAGTATAGCGCAGTCAAGGAGGAGAAGAAATTTGGAGAAGGTCGTGGAAGAAGAAGAGAAGGAATTAGGAGAAATAGGAAAGTGAAGAATATCATAGATGAGTGATATACAAGGACAGGTGGAAATTAATCTCACTGCTAATCAAGTGATGCAGTTGGAGTAATAAAGGGTCAAGCAGAAGAAGTAATTGGAAATTTGAATCATTTGACTGCTGAATTGTTAAATTGTTATTCATTCAATTTCACTCTTTTCAGTATATTTAACTATCTATCTTTCACTAAATTTAACTTCCAACAAAATTGAGACTGGGTGGGACTTCTACAAAAGTTTAAATAAAATATTGGGAGCATCCCACCCCACCATAACAAATCAACACAATAATACATAGTTAATATTTCTCTATGATTTTAGATTTTAGATAATATATTAAAAATTAATGGAGGTAAACAAGTTTACCTGAGTTTGAATTTAGGATACTGGTGTTCCTCACTGGAATTCCAAGTGTACCTGCTGCATTACAAGTTCTGAACTGTAGATTTAGTAAGAGACCTGACCTTGTTTAACACCTCAAATATTTTCAAAATAACCTTCAACCTAGTTCTACCATAAAATTTGGGGATTTTTTTACAATGGGAGATGTAAACAACTTTTTTATTGCATCTGATGTCTTATTATCAGTTTTTGAGGACTCAATTCTTGTATTAAAAGCAATAAATTTGTTGGACCAAACAAATCAGATTTTATTATTGAGAATTAAAAACTATTCATGTTGAAAGTTTCTATTGGACCTGTGGGCAATTCTGCCAAGCCCAACCCTATTAAAATATTAAGGTACACAAGAGCTTCTCTGAGTCTTTTGTTATCAGGTACATTGCCTCTATCTGAGAAAAAAAAAAAAAATCTAGTTAGAATGTTCTTTTTCTGGATGTAAAAAGTCCAGCTTTATTTTTCCTATCCAGTGTAGCAAAGTCATAATCACTGATTAACCCACTGAGCTGCTATGGGTTCCTACCCAATATTTGAAACCAAAATATTAAAAATAAATAACAGTAGGAAGTTGAGAAGAAAAAGATTAAAATACATTATAATTTAATTGAGCCATCCAGATAAGCATGTATGAACATGACACATATTTCACTGCATACAGTAAATGACTATAATCATCTCCACAACCTCAAAAACATACAATATAAAAGACACAACGCAAAAAATTACTTTCAGTCAATTTGTATGTCCTTGTTGAATAAATACAAGAAGCTAATCACAGCCTGCATGCTAAGACCACTCATAAACACTATTCAAAATGTTGGTTTCAATGGTATTTAAAGTGAAAGAAAGTAATTAAAAAAACTGAAACACTGAGGGTAATCTAGGGGGTTAACAGATGAAGGAAATTGCATCAACTTCCATTTAAGGTGAAGGAGTCTTGACAAAAAAAAAATTGCATCACATAAAGACATATGCAATACTACTAATATTCAAACTTAAGTTGGAGCAATAAAATTGTACAAGACCTGCATATAAGGTATGAAATGTCCTTTTTCAAAATTGCTGTATATTTCTTATCAATGTATACATGATTCAATCTACTACAGATAAAGTAATTATAATGCAAACTTATTTAAAACTAATATGAAAAATATGTACAGGAAGAGCATATTTGTAAATAGAAGCAAAATTTAAACAGCATGTTTAAAAACTATACAACATAATTATATTGACTTCATAGACATCACCCTTTTTTCTGATGGAAATATTCAAATTTATAGTTTTGAAACATTTCAATACTTTCAAAATTTGTTTAATGAATAACAAAATATTTACTCAAGAAAAATATGAAAGGTACAAATAAAACTATAAATCTGAACACAAACTTAAGATTCCTCTTCCTGAATGCAAATTAATCCAACTAACAAAATGAAATTTAACATGTTGTAATCATAACTGGAAAATCTACCCTATTTGCCAGACTGTTAAGTTACTGTCAGATTTGCACATTATGTTCCATTTCTATCCTTCATCCATATAAAAGTAGATGCTGAGTATCAGACAAGGACTGAGCAATTTTTTGTATTGTTCACTAATGTTTGTTCCACACTTTCCATAAATTCGCAGAGCAACAGCATAATGTAGCTAAAAGTACAGAATTCATTTCAAACAAAATAGTTAAAACAAATTAGCTACTTTTAGCTACAGATGACCTAAAAAGTAAATGATTTTACAGATAGGATAAAATTTGCAATCCTGTGTGAAATGAACTTTAGCAAGTTCCATTTTCAGGAATATTAATAGTATGCATTTCAGATTACAGAGAAAGTGAATCACTGATGCTAACATGTCTTTTCCAGAGTTCTGTTTTGATGAGAGAGGTATATGCATTCCATTGCATTTCATGCTATTGTGTACATTACTATGCAGGTTATCTGCAGCTTTTATAAAAGAGAAAACAGTTGCTGGTTATCTGCAGCTTTTATAAAAGAGAAAACAGTAATAAAGTAAACAGTAAATGTAAAACTAATAAAATACATAGCTTAATCCTTCAAGATTCAAATTTAAATATTACAATATTTATATCCATATAGATTCCATTTAGGTCAAATTCCAAAAATGACCATTGAATAATATTGTGTAATTTTCTTTGCATTCCAAAGAAATGACCTCTCCTTTCCCATCATCAAATACTAAGTTAAGTGGCATGTGGTTTTCATCTTTCCTCATGCTAGTTAGTGTGAATGAACAGTAAATTAAATAAAGTCGGAAATTATTTTATTTTTCGGAATTTGAAATTTTTCATTTTCCAATGGCCAATTGTATAAATACAACAAGTTTCATAATTTATGTTATGATGAGACATTCACAGCTTAGTCTAGTGTAGGGTAAAATGATGTCCGGTAATAATTTTATGAAACTGTTTCTAAGCTTGTGTTTTTATAGGATAATACATGCCATGCTTTTATTTATGTATCATGAATTATCTAACCTTATCTTGGTATAGGGTAAGATGTGCTATGATTATTCTTGTATAAGATTAAACTTTCTAACCTTTTTCTGGTATAAGGTAAGATACACTAGTCTTCTATCTGTATAAGATTAGACTTTCAAACCTTATTCTGGTATAAGGTGTGCTATGATTATGTACACTAGTCTTCTATTTGTATAAGATTAGACTTTCAAACCTTATTCTGGTAAAAGGTAAGACACCCTAGCCTTCTATCTGTGTAAGATTAGACTTTCAAACCTTATTCTGGTATAAGGTAAGACACCCTAGCCTTCTATCTGTATAAGATTAGACTTTCAAACCTTATTCTGGTATAAGGTAAGACACCCTAGCCTTCTATCTGTATAAGATTAGACTTTCAAACCTTATTCTGGTATAAGGTAAGACACCCTAGCCTTCTATCTGTATAAGATGACACTTTCTAACCTTATTCTGGTATAAGGTGTGCTATGATTAGGTACACTAGTCTTCCATCTGTATAAGATTAGACTTTCAAACCTTATTCTGGTATAAGGTAAGATACCCTAGTCTTCTATCTGTATAAGATGACACTTTCTAACCTTTTTCTGGTATAAGGTAAGACACCCTAGCCTTCTATCTGTATAAGATTAGACTTTCTAACCTTATTCTGGTATAAGGTAAGATACCCTAGTCTTCTATCTGTATAAGATGACACTTTCAAACCTTATTCTGGTATAAGGTAAGACACCCTAGCCTTCTATCTGTATAAGATTAGACTTTCAAACCTTATTCTGGTATAAGGTAAGACACCCTAGCCTTCTATCTGTATAAGATGACACTTTCTAACCTTTATCTGGTATAAGGTAAGACACCCTAGCCTTCTATCTGTATAAGATTAGACTTTCTAACCTTATTCTGGTATAAGGTAAGATACCCTAGTCTTCTATCTGTATAAGATGACACTTTCAAACCTTATTCTGGTATAAGGTAAGACACCCTAGCCTTCTATCTGTATAAGATCAGACTTTAAAACCTTATTCTGGTATAAGGTAAGACACCCTAGCCTTCTATCTGTATAAGATGACACTTTCTAACCTTTTTCTGGTATAAGGTAAGACACCCTAGCCTTCTATCTGTATAAGATTAGACTTTCTAACCTTATTCTGGTATAAGGTAAGATACCCTAGTCTTCTATCTGTATAAGATGACACTTTCAAACCTTATTCTGGTATAAGGTAAGACACCCTAACCTTCTATCTGTATAAGATCAGACTTTCAAACCTTATTCTGGTATAAGGTAAGACACCCTAGCCTTCTATCTGTATAAGATTAGACTTTCAAACCTTATTCTGGTATAAGGTAAGACACACTAGTCTTCTATCTGTATAAGATGACACTTTCTAACCTTTTTCTGGTATAAGGTAAGATACACTAGTCTTCTATCTGTATAAGATTAGACTTTCAAACCTTATTCTGGTATAAGGTAAGACACCCTAGCCTTCTATCTGTATAAGATTAGACTTTCAAACCTTATTCTGGTATAAGGTAAGACACCCTAGTCTTCTATCTGTATAAGATGACACTTTCTAACCTTTTTCTGGTATAAGGTAAGACACCCTAGCCTTCTATCTGTATAAGATTAGACTTTCTAACCTTATTCTGGTATAAGGTAAGATACCCTAGTCTTCTATCTGTATAAGATGACACTTTCAAACCTTATTCTGGTATAAGGTAAGACACCCTAGCCTTCTATCTGTATAAGATCAGACTTTCAAACCTTATTCTGGTATAAGGTAAGACACCCTAGCCTTCTATCTGTATAAGATGACACTTTCTAACCTTTTTCTGGTATAAGGTAAGACACCCTAGCCTTCTATCTGTATAAGATTAGACTTTCTAACCTTATTCTGGTATAAGGTAAGATACCCTAGTCTTCTATCTGTATAAGATGACACTTTCAAACCTTATTCTGGTATAAGGTAAGACACCCTAGCCTTCTATCTGTATAAGATCAGACTTTCAAACCTTATTCTGGTATAAGGTAAGACACCCTAGCCTTCTATCTGTATAAGATTAGACTTTCAAACCTTATTCTGGTATAAGGTAAGACACACTAGTCTTCTATCTGTATAAGATGACACTTTCTAACCTTATTCTGGTATATGGTAAGATACACTAGTCTTCTATCTGTATAAGATTAGACTTTCAAACCTTATTCTGGTATAAGGTGTGCTATGATTATGTACACTAGTCTTCTATCTGTATAAGATTAGACTTTCAAACCTTATTCTGGTATAAGGTAAGACACCCTAGCCTTCTATCTGTATAAGATTAGACTTTCTAACCTTATTCTGGTATAAGGTAAGTCACCCTAGCCTTCTATCTGTATAAGATGACACTTTCTAACCTTATTCTGGTATAAGATGTGCTATGATTATGTACACTAGTCTTCTATCTGTATAAGATTAGACTTTCTAACCTTATTCTGGTATAAGGTGTGCTATGATTATGTACACTAGTCTTCTATCTGTATAAGATTAGACTTTCAAACCTTATTTTGGTATAAGACACCCTAGCCTTCTATCTATATAAGATGACACTTTCTAACCTTATTCTGGTATAAGGTGTGCTATGATTATGTACACTAGTCTTCTATCTGTACAAGATTAGACTTTCTAACCTTATTCTGGTATAAGGTGTGCTATGATTATGTACACTAGTCTTCTATCTGTATAAGATTAGACTTTCAAACCTTATTCTGGTATAAGGTAAGACACCCTAGCCTTCTATCTGTATAAGATGACACTTTCTAACCTTTTTCTGGTATAAGGTGTGCTATGATTATGTACACTAGTCTTCTATCTGTATAAGATTAGACTTACAAACCTTATTCTGGTATAAGGTGTGCTATGATTATGTACACTAGTCTTCTATCTGTATAAGATTAGACTTTCAAACCTTATTCTGGTATAAGGTAAGACACCCTAGCCTTCTATCTGTATAAGATGACACTTTCTAACCTTATTCTGGTATAAGGTGTGCTATGATTAGGTACACTAGTCTTCCATCTGTATAAGATTAGACTTTCAAACCTTATTCTGGTATAAGGTAAGATACCCTAGTCTTCTATCTGTATAAGATGACACTTTCTAACCTTTTTCTGGTATAAGGTAAGACACCCTAGCCTTCTATCTGTATAAGATTAGACTTTCTAACCTTATTCTGGTATAAGGTAAGATACACTAGTCTTCTATCTGTATAAGATGACACTTTCTAACCTTTTTTTGGTATAAGGTAAGACACCCTAGCCTTCTATCTGTATAAGATTAGACTTTCTAACCTTATACTGGTATAAGGTAAGTCACCCTAGCCTTCTATCTGTATAAGATGACACTTTCTAACCTTATTCTGGTATAAGGTGTGCTATGATTAGGTACACTAGTCTTCCATCTGTATAAGATTAGACTTTCTAACCTTATTCTGGTATAAGGTAAGATACACTAGTCTTCTATCTGTATAATAGACTTTCTAACCTTATTCTGGTATAAGGTAAGATACCCTAGTCTTCTATCTGTATAAGATGACACTTTCTAACCTTATTCTGGTATAAGGTAAGACATCCTAGTCTTCTATCTGTATAAGATGACACTTTCTAACCTTATTCTGGTATAAGGTAAGACATCCTAGTCCTGCATTTGTATGAGACATTCTAACCTTATTCTAATATAATGGAAGATATCCAAGTCTTATATCCATATAAAATGACACTTTATAACCTAATTCTGATACAAAGTAAGGTATTTTAATGAGACTTTCTATCCTTATTATGGTATAGGGTAAGACACAGTATGCTTATTCTTGTATAAGATGAAATTTTCGAATCTTTATTTTGGTATATTATTAGTACCTTAGTATTGTATTTCTATAAAGATTATATTTTATGAGTAGACTTGTTACCCCTATTCTGGTACTGGATAAGACAATCAAGTTTTATACTTGCATAAGATGAGACTTTAAAGAGATATTCAGGTATAGGCTTGTTAGTACAATAATAGGCTTGTAGTAAAATCATTTTATTTTATGAGGTAATTTACTACTACAGTATATATCAATCAACTATATATATATATATATATATATATATATATATATATATATATATATATATATATATATTCAAAGAATTTTTATCTTCAAGTACTGTTTCAATGATTACAATAATCAGTTTGGAAACATACACTTATTGTGTTGTTATTTTAATTATTATTATATGGGTTTATATTGTTTTCCTTTTTTCAAAATACAACTTATCATTCCAATGAAATTAATTTCCAAGTTTTATATTTTATATATGTCAGTTAGTACTAAACACTGCATTTTATTTTTATTTTTCATAGACAATAAGAAAAAAAAAAAGAAACCAATCAAATTTACTTTAAATATTTTTATTTTTCCTCTAGTGGCTGCACTTCCATCTCTCTCTCTCTCTCCTGATCACCTAAGAGACAACAAAGCCTTCTGCTTCCTTTTAATTCTTTTCCAACTTTTCTCTTTAGTATTTGATTTAAATTATTATTTTGCACAATTACACCATTTTGTAAAATTGTCATTTCAACAGTTGCTTCTGGCATGGAATTCTCCAACAGTGCTTCTTTACAAAAATCCAGTAATCTTTGTTAAGTATACTTTGTCAACATGTGTAAATCTGAAAACAAAGAAAACAAATTCCATCATTTTAATTAAAAACTGACTAAATCCAGTATATGTAATGTCAACAAAGCATAACTTTTATATTTTTTTAAACATATTTGTTTTTTTTATTTAAGAATTTAATTTTTTTTTTCTTACTTTATCCTGTTATAAACTCTCAATTGCCTATGCACAGATCAAAGAATACCAGATAAATTCAGAAAGAATAAACTAAACTGTCATAAATTATATTATTTATAGTTTTATTACATTATTATTTTGTTTGTTTAAAATATAAATACTGTGTTTTTGAGCCTTTTTTAACTTATGAATTAAAGTGAAGTGCATTATCTACATAGTTCTTTATACAACAGGGGATTATACATCTGCACAGTAATAGCTACATAAACATAATAACATAGCATAAAACAAAAATCTATCAGCAGTACTGATTTAAAACTAGTTACATTCCAAGGCTGGGTCTTAATGTTTTATCTACATTGGCTTATGTAACCATTCAACCTTCAAATCAAATAACTCTGGAATTTGATGCTATCATGAGTTCACTGTGACTTGGCTGAATCATTATTATCCAGACAGGTTATAAAAAAAATTTAGTTTCTTTAAATCTCTTATTGTATTCATTATCAGTTTTAGGCTTAATAATGGAGCAACTTTACAACTGAAATTGATACTATTTGTAATGAAATTAACACTATCCTTAAAAAAATAATAGTTTGGGGTCCAATAGTAAAACAGTTCAATGCTTTCACCATGAAGAGTAACAGTATTTTTAACAGCCCCACATTTAAACTATCAAGAATGGCTTCTTACAAAGTAGCATTGTGAATCCAAATATTAACATGTTAGTCTTTGAACCAACCTTCTACCAATCCTTATATCATTTTAATTTTTTTTAAAATTATTTTTAATGAACCTTGTTGAAAGTATTGTACAATAGTTCTGATGTTCATCTTATTATTTCAGTTTCTTGTGAGGACTACTGAGTTATAATTAATGAACCATATATTCATAAATTTATCCACTTCCTTGAAAAAGTACTGTCATAAAAGAATTTGATTTCTCTTGAGTTGAATTATATTTGGAATGTGTTTAATGAGTATAGAATGTATTCATTTATTATGCATTCCCCCTACATTTCTTACTTTCATCTCCATATCTGTAAACATTCATACAATTTTAGACACACTTCTGTCATCGTTCTTTGCTTGGTATACCTTGTCCTGAAAAATAAATTCTTTGCAATAATGACATCAATAATAAAACACCTTGGAACATAAGTATTTAAATGCAATACATAATACAACTATGCTAAGAAATAAAAATATAACTGATTACCTTCACATAATGGAAATTTTATTTGCACTAGTTTTATTAACACATATTTTCTTTGATGTCTTTACAATTTACTTAATCTACATATTTATGATGTAGTACCTTTGTAAGTAATAAAATGACCAGCCTGATTGCTATTATTTGAAGATAAGTTTTAAATTTAATGACACATTTCATTACAATATTCTAGTAAAAAATAAATATCCATATAAGAATAAAATTATGCAGATTAATAATATAACACTTTTCCAAAAGTGGACACACAGAAATATATTTTTGTAAGATTTTAATCATCAAATGATTTATTATTTTTTTCAGTATGGAACATCTCTGTTAATGTTATAATTGTTCCATCAATAATGTAGCATGCCATGTAAAACCTTTTGTCGTAATAAAATTTGATTCAGTATAACATTCTTTTGCTAATGACTAGCAGTACCATCCATGATGGATAGATCCATCAAGTGGCATGATTATTTAAAGTGTCAGATAAACCTAGCTAATTAAAATAATATCATAACTATAATTTCAGTAATATACATATCAAATATATATTAATATTACTGGTGCTTACACTGGCATATTTTCATGTACATCATACAAATCAACTATGTACATATCACCATACATTGACCTTTTCATTATACACCCATCAATAATTTAAATAATAATTTCCTTTTATTTCCAAACTTTTTAATTACATATTTTGTCAGGGTAGTGGTTTTTTGCTATATATCAAAATCACACACGCACACACACAGATGTACGTGTCCTTGCTTAAAGGAATAAAATTATTTTAAAATTTTGTGCAATTAAGAAAATACATAACACTTTATAAATAAATTACAATTTAAGTTAAAAAATTAAACTAAAAATTGATCCATATTTTTTCATATTATTTGTTGTAGTTAAAAAAAAATTTATTTCATTGTATTGTTATCAGCAACACATGCACATAATAGTGTTTAATGCCTCCCTTGAATTTTATGATGTCCCCTAACCTACATAACATAATAGTACTTTTTATTCCTTTTTTACTATAAATTCACCAATTTTGGAATGAAATTAAATTTGCAAGCTGTTAATTTAATGATTTATATCTGTAAAACATATAACTTGAAATTTTAATAAGTATTTAAAACTTTAGATATATTTTATTTTAATTTTATCAAAATCACTTTATATTTACATTTTTTTTTACATGATATAATATGTAATTGCTACATCCTTGTTTGTTTTTATGTCTCATATATACTATAACAGAGAAGGTTTGATGTCAGAACGGGTTAGTCTGAGGTAATAGTATCACTCGGGTTAGTCTGAGGTAATAGTATCTGAGGTAATAGTATCACTCGGTAAGACTTTTCCTTAAAATTATTTTATTTTTTGTTTTAAAGATCAAGCTCTCATCGAGTACATGTAATAACACCGTCACTGTCTGCACGTTTCATGCTTATCAGAAATTTTCAGTATTATAGACCGACATGCCAGAAAACCATTTCCAGTTCCTGGACAAGTCCATTTTCAGCAAAGGGTTGTATGAGCGACTAAAGATGTACATACATATGTCGTCTGCTTCCGATATTTTCGAGTTTCGAATCAAGCAAAGGAAAAAAAAATGACCCCCCCAAAAAATTGCCTTTCACGTGAATTTAACAAGTGGTTTCATCAATATATTCATGTGTGCAAATGAATATAATTCCAAACTCAAAGTTATGGTAATTTACGGAATTATGCGTCAATTACAGAATAGGATGAATTACCTCATTATGTTGTCAGATGAAAAAAAAAAACCTACCCCATTGTGTACGGAATATGGTGCCGTATTAGTATGGAAAGTCCGTTAAGCATGAAAGGTGCAAGGTGATGCTAGTAATAGTGTCATTCTGGTCAGGTTAGAAATTATAAATCAATGACTCAATTGACTTAGTTCTGTGCACATTTTATCACATTAAACTTTTTAGTTTTGAAATCGGTGGGGGGATACGAACAAACGGAGATGTAGCATCGGACTAATATATATTCGAATAATATGTAAGTGCCTGACTGAAAATAAAATTATTTTATACTTTTTCGTGTTAAATATGAGGAACAAGTTTACAAATACAACCGAATCACCACGCATTAATAAGCACTGATTTTTTTAATAACAACGCGTAAACAAAACTTGGCTTGAAAAAAAGAGAATGGAATGTTACGTAGGCTTAGAAAAGCAATGAAATATTGATACGAGCAATAAAGTTTTTCATAAGGTAAATATGAATCAATGAAAAGGGAGGTTTCAATTATTAAAAACTAAGCAAAGAAAGAATTCAAATATGGTCTGGGTGATTATAGGTCGTCTTTGGATGATGCTGTCATTGCCGCCTAAGTACACCTAAGTACATGCGTCAGTTAGTGTGTAATTTAGAACAGTAGTGTGTGCATCAAGATTGGGGAATATATATTCTGCTCATTTACAATTATTTTATTGTTGCAGCGATTGCTTAAGTAATTTTTTTCCCCCAATTAGTTACAATATTCTACTTGGTGACACTCTGACTTTTGAGAATGTGGAAGGGTTATGTTGTCTAGACAAATGATTCTACATTCTTATGTCGCACATTGTCAGCATAATGTGTCTAATCAGTCTTTTGAATTATTTCGTTATACATTCTGAATGAAGCCGGTGTGCTTCATGGACATTATGAATACATGTATGGGACGGAGTGACTAAACGTGCATCATTCATGTGAAACAGAACATGCTCATGATCCTGCTGATTTATACATTGTTTCGGCTGATTTATACATTGTTTCGAAGGTTAGTGTGACTCTCTCTCTCTCTCTTTGCTTTTTTTCTTGTTTGTTTTTTATTTTTTAAAATTGTTTATGAAAGCTATATCTAGCCTTCATACTTGCCCACAGAAAAAAGTTCACTATCATAGACATTCCATAGGTGCAGATGGGTATTTTCTATTCCATGTCATATATATGTATGTAGATACTTTTTTGACATCAAAATCTATATTTTGAACCTGTAAAAATTTTCTTAAAAATTAATTTAACTTAGTACTGATATTTTAAATTTAAAAAATCGATTATCAATTAATTTAAAATCAAAATTGTAAATATCTATCAAAAATATTAAATTATTAAAACTTGTAATGAAAAATTAAATGTTGCTTTTAAGGAATACAATAACAATCTATTATTACCATGTACCTAAAAATATCCCAAACTATAATAACCAGGAACTTACCTCGTTGGGATCAACCAAAACTGGCAAAATTGTTTTCACGGAGGCTGTGTATGCTCTAATTTTCTGTTTGATATCAATCTGCGAACAATTATTAAGAAGAAATATAAAATATAAATGCACAGTAAAATTATGAACAAAAAATAATTATACAGATCAATCATTCACCTATTTTATGTTGGTTTTGTCATGTGGTTAAAAAAGTTTACAAATTATATAAAAAGTAATCTAGTTGATTCACCAGTATAACTATTTTTAATATTTTTGAAGATATTCTGCATATTGAAATTTTCTTTCCATTAGCAATAGTTCAAAAATTTTACTCAAAGAACAACTTAAAATGTTACACAATGTAGAAAATGTAATTTTATATAAAATCTTAAAGTCTAAAAAGGTCGTTTCAGTTTTAGAAATATAGTTTATGTAAAGTACTCTCATTAATATAAATATTTTGCTTATCTCAAGTTAATAAGTTTCATTTATGATATTCACTTCTTAAATATCAATTTTCTTTCAACAATTTATTTTTGGTATCAATGTTTTTGCATTGTTATAATTTATTTTATAATTCCAATTTTTAAAAAAAATATCTGAAAATTTGTTTAGTTATATAATAGTATTAGTTTATGTGCAACTTAATTATATTGTAGTTAAAATAACTGGAATCTTTGATATTAGTTACTGTACTGTATACATATACTGGTACTTTTTTTAAAAAAAAATTCTAAATAAATATATAAATTCTGACATAATCAACTTACCAATATTGATTTAGAATTGCATGTGTATGATGTATCATCTTAAATAAGGTTGGTGACACAGCCCACCTTCCATTAATCAAAAGAAATATTTGATCCTGAAACATCTCGAAACATTTGATCTCGAAACATCAAGACATTGTTGTTGATTTCTTCCGCGTAAAAGGGCAGAGGATATTTGCAGAACAGCACGAACTCGGCAGCGAGTGCGGCAGCCAGTGAAGCAAACTCACTCGACCTTGTTGCAAACTCACTCGACCTTGTTACGTCATTTATTTGGCAATAGGCCAGGAAGACAATGTGTACTTACTTTAGCTTAATCGGAGCAGTAGCAGGAGCAGTAGCAGTACGGTCACATTCCCAAAAATGTGTCGTTTCTCAACAGATAGTGACAAGAAGCTCCAATAGTTGTTAAACTCAAACTGCGGGGAAAGTAGGTCATTTTTCGGGAAAGTAGGTCATTTTTCGACTGCTCTATACAATGCAATTGGTTAACTGTTTACTGGCAGACCACATGGGCCCAGAAGATAAATTTGTTTCAAGTGCCTAAGCTTAACGTAGAAAAAAATAATGACAAAACGATTGAGAGGCAAGTTTATTACTTAACCTAACATGTATACTGCAGTACAGATTTATCATTAATTATTTTATAATTATAATCTTTGCACAAAGTTTGCAGCCGCCAAATTTAAAAATCACAAATATGACACTTGTTATTTATATTGGAAAATTTAATTTAGAAAATATATACATCCCTTTTTTATAAAAAAAAAACAAAAAAAAAAACATTTTCTTATTGGTATTGACAGTTTATTGATATATTTAAAACAAAAAATTCTTCCATTTTCCCCAATTAAAGTTTTGTTTAGTTATTAAAATGATTGATTCTTGATAATGAAAATTTTCGTCATTCAAACTTGGTTAATTGTTGTTTGAAAATTTGACTTGTAAGGAAGTATTTACGTTTATGAACATGTTATAGACATAAGCTTAAATCATAGTATAATCCATCAGACCATCAATTCACATTTGGTTTATGCAACATAAGTTTCACATGGATGAATATAATATTTTAAATGACCAAGATATAAACTGAGGTTTGAAAATAATTGTAGTAGTCTTGTCATTAAAGTTTTATAATAAAATGAAAAAAAGTATATTTATTTACCATGTTAAAAAGTCTTGTAAATTTGTCAGTGCATCACAGTATGAACATGATGACAGTGAGTTAGAAAACAATTTAACACCATGACATATGTAATATTTTGCAATATAACAACATTTAAGACAACAAAACAAAAATACATGTCTTCTATCAGCTGACCCTTTTTGCTTATAAATTGCTGACTAGTGGTTTGCCCCCCCCCTTATTAAATATAACTGCCAATGGTGCTAATGTCATATTGGTAAAGAAAATAATAGATGGTTTCAATAGTAAAACGATGAATTTTTTTTTTGATTTAATATTTTTCCTTTTTTTTAAGATTCGGTGAAAATAAAATGAATGGGAAATTCATGCATGTTATTTTGACAATGCTGCTGATTTGGAATAATGGTGTGCCAATTTTGATGTTGAAAACACAATATTATATAATATCATCAATTCCAGTTGTATTTATGCATAAATTATTTTACTTGCAGAAAAAATACAAAACAGATGAAGAGTTGACAACCAGTGTATTTGATTTTGTAGATGCAGATGAATCTATTCCTCCTGTAAGTATTATAATGATTTCTACTAATACATGTTACTTGGGATAAAAGATATAATGAGCTGGACATTAGTTCGTTATTTATTATACCATTACAATAAAAGTTACAATGAGGACTTACTTAGCTGTGGATCAATCATTATTGGTTATGGCAGTAGTTGGAAAGATTTCTTAAAATTAATTAGTAGTTTAGTTCATATTAAAGACAAAATATTGATAATGAAAACTATTGTGTCTTTAATCAATGTAATCGGTACTTTTAACTGTGGGCTAAAATTTTTTGTTTGGATATGTAATTAAAGTTAGACTGTAATTTTGACAGGCACAAAACTATGATGATTCAACAACACAATCTAATTATTTAAGCACAAAGAGATTAATACAAATATAATATTGTTATTAGGCAATTGATGTTTAATTTAATAAAATGGATCTATTATTGAAAGTCTATGTAAGCGTTTTTAAATATAAATGAAACAAAGATTGTCTTTTGTTTTATTAATGTTGTTAAAATATGTGATGCATAAATAAATCATAAATTATCTTGAAAAATAAACAAAACTTGTTCAAAAAACAAATTTGCAGATATACGTATATTAGTATATCAGATAGTGTAATTTGCCATTTACTTACAAAACTTTTTCTTGTGTGATTTTATATAATTTCAGGTTTTCATTGGGAAACAAAACAAGGGCAAATTTGTGTATGCAGCTGATTCAGTTGAATGATGTGGTGCTTTTGGACCTACCAAAAAGGGCTGGTGAATGGCCTTAGTTAGGACAGGTCATTGAGCTGTTTGAAAGTATAAAAATAATAAAGTGAAAGAAAGGATCTATGAGTGGTAGCTGGTCACCTTATACAGTCAGAGCTCATAGGGAGAGGGGAAGAAGAATAGTATGGACATAATATGTGTCACCATCCCAGATATGGTGTAGAGATAATACTTTTCATTATAGTGCCTGAAAATGGGTGCATACATGTTATTATTTCTCAAAAGCTGAGAGCTTTTGTAAAGCTAAAATTGCAGCATATTATAACTTGAAGAAATAATTTATGTAAAAAGACCAGAATCGTAATTAAATTATTGTGTACATATATGCTCATTGAATGTTTTTCATGTTATATTTGGTTTACTATTTATCTGCCTGGATTACTTCTTTGTGCACTTGGATTACACTTTTTCCTCACCAGGGGTTGGCTTGTATGGATAAGTGACTTGTCATTTGAGAAAGAATGTGTGTGCTTGTGTGTGTAGAATTGTGCCTTTTATTTCTCAGTACACATATCTGAAAGTTAAATTTGTATGAATTTACATTATTTGCCACATCTAACTTGATGTAAAGAGTCATACACATCAATAAATATAACATGAATTTTTTAAAAATGTTGTTTGTTATATTTGAAATCTGATATAATGATAGAATGTCTCATCTTAAACAAGTATAATACAGTGTCTTAACCTGTACCAAACAATAAGGTTTAAAAGTCTCATCTTATTAAAAAAAAGTACAAAATAGGGTGTCTTACATTATACCCAAATAAAGTTAGAATTTGTATTCTTTTACAAATACAAGGTTAGAAAGCCTCATATAGTATACATTTTTCTTACCTTATACCAGAATAAGGTTAGAAAGTCTCATACAAATGCAAAACTAGGGTGTCTTACCTTATACCAGAATAAGGTTAGAAAGTCTCATACAAATGTCAGACTAAGGGTCTTACCTTATACCAGAATAAGTTTAGAAAGTGTCATCTTATACAGATAGAAGACTAGTGTATCTTACCTTATACCAGAATAAGGTTAGAAAGTGTCATCTTATACAGATAGAAGGCTAGGGTGTCTTACCTTATACCAGAATAAGGTTTGAAAGTCTAATCTTATACAGATAGAAGGCTAGGGTGTCTTACCTTATACCAGAATAAGGTTTGAAAGTCTAATCTTACACAGATAGAAGACTAGTGTACATAATCATAGCACACCTTATACCAGAATAAGGTTTGAAAGTCTAATCTTATACAGATAGAAGACTAGTGTACATAATCATAGCACACCTTATACCAGAATAAGGTTTGAAAGTCTAATCTTTTACAGATAGAAGACTAGTGTACATAATCATAGCACACCTTATACCAGAATAAGGTTAGAAAGTATCATCTTATACAGATAGAAGGCTAGGGTGACTTACCTTATACCAGAATAAGGTTTGAAAGTCTAATCTTATACAGATAGAAGGCTAGGGTGTCTTACCTTATACCAGAATAAGGTTTGAAAGTCTAATCTTATACAGATAGAAGACTAGTGTACATAATTATAGCACACCTTATACCAGAATAAGGTTTGAAAGTCTAATCTTATACAGATAGAAGACTAGTGTATCTTACCTTATACCAGAAAAAGGTTAGAAAGTTTAATCTTATACAAGAATAATCATAGCACATCTTACCCTATACCAAGATAAGGTTAGATAATTCATGATACATAAATAAAAGCATGGCATGTATTATCCTATAAAAACACAAGCTTAGAAACAGTTTCATAAAATTATTACCGGACATCATTTTACCCTACACTAGACTAAGCTTTGAATGTCTCATCATAACATAAATTATAAAACTTGTAGTATTTATACAATTGGTCATTGGAAAATGAAAAATTTCAAATTCTGAAAAATAAAATAATGACTTTATTTAATTTACTGTTGAATGACATTTCTGCTGTCAAGTACAATATGTGTCACAGGTTGAGAAACTTGTGCAGTAAGCCCAGATATTACATATTACTGTATTCATAATACCCTACCGTAGTTTCATTTCCTGATTTGATCTGGTCTGCCTGCAGGGCATGACTTCAAATAAGTATTAAGTGCAATGACTTGACTCAAACATTAGTGTATTTAATTAGAATGTAAATAATGCTGCAAAAGCTGTTGTTTTCTTGAGACAGTGGATATGTAATTAAAACTAGAAGGAATTGTTGACACAGTGGTATGAATTGGTACTGGAATGTAGCATCCCTTTGTACAGAAGTATGATCACTATTGTTAACTAATTTAACAATACAGATTATATTGTACTGAACTCTCTCTCTCTCTCTCTCTCTCTCTCTCTCTCTCTCTCTCTCTCTCTCTCTCTCTCTCTCTCTCTCTCTCTCATATCAGTGCATACTTTATTTGATCACAAGGTGCAAGAAGAAAAATAAGATGAAATACCTGTCTTTGTCATTTTTTTAAAATTTTCTAATTCACACATATATAATCAACTTTAGTGCAATTAATGTAATTTAATACAGAAAATCATGTAGGGATTTTAAAAATCTTAAAATTGTTGGGTGCTAATATTTTTAGTACACAATCTCTTTCCAAAACGAAAAAATAAAAATATTTTACACATTACTTTTGGAAACAATATTAATTTTTACTTAACAAAAGATTATACAAAGAATGATAACACAATCTGAATGACATAATCCACATACACGTTGATTTGGAATATATGACAATGCCCAGACTTGCTAATTAAAAAGTATCAACTTATAGGCCTGCAAATATTTATTATCTGTTTGAATTTTGCAGGTAAAGGTTCAGGTTCTTTTAGCTTTACCATGCTTTATATTTTTTTTCTTTTTAACAGATTTTAATCTAGCTTCATGGATATCTTGCCATAACAGGTTCCTTCCTCTTTGCCTCTTCACATGCTCCTTTTCCTGGAAGTGAAGCAGTTCTTATAAATTGTCCTAGTTATCTTTCTACAGCTGCCTTGACCTCCTTGCACTATGGTAATCTAGTCATTTTTTTTTTCTCTTTTTTACTTTCACACTTGACTTGTAGTTTTTACCTATAAAAATGCCCTTTTACTTATAGATCTTTCATTCCCCAAAACATTAATACCATTTTAAACTGGAATTGTTCTACTTTTTACCATGCAAGGCCTGTTCCAGTAAAAGATACAATGAATTTAAGGAAGGCACTTTTAAAGTGGTTACTCAGCCAAAGATGCAATTCAAAATTTTCTTATCATTTTAATATGAACTCAATGAAATCAAAGTACCCTGGCATAGTTTTCAATATGTTCCCTAAGCAATGTAAAGAAACCAAAAATGACAATAGGAAACATTAAAATTAGGATCTTGAGTTCACACCAACAAATATGTTATCAAAAATATTATGTAACATACTAATAATTTGCTTTAACAGCAACAGATACATGTGAATATCATCTATAAGCATAGTAGTTGTTGTGGGGCTTAACGCCATTTTTGAGCAAATGGCAGCCAGTATTAATGGTGGAGGTAGAAACCAGGAAATTCCTGGTAAGGACCACTGACCCAGAGAAGCTACTGGCAAGCTTTCTCACATATCCACAGCAGACAAAGGTGAGATGCAGTAATTCTAACAGACAGGCTTTAGACCACAGCATAGTAAATATTAAGTAAAATTCTTAACCTCAGCATTACAGCCATATAATATATGAATTATTGTTGTTGTGGGGCCATATGCCATTTTTCAGCACATGATAGGCTAAACATGGCAGCCAGTATTAATGGTGAAGGAAGAAACCGGGAAATCTGTGGTAAGAACCACTGACCCACGAGAAGCTACTGGCAAGCTTTCTCACATATCCACATTCACAGAATAACCCATGCACACAGAGGTGAGATGGCAGTGATCCTTAATGGAGAGTGCTTTAGACCACTTGGTCACTCAGGGCCTCTTATAAGAATTGTAGCCAGTAAAACAAGTCAAGAAGTTTAATTGCTAACATCTCTAGGAACACATCAAATCAAAAAATGAATGTGCCATTAACTAAATCTGACTTAGATATACTAGAACAAAAAGATTTTACATAAAATAAACTCAGTTTAATATACGTAGTGGGATAATGTTATCACTGATTTTTTTAAAAACAATCTTGAATATACCAATGTTATCATTAACAGCGATTTCTTTATTTTCAGGTGAGAAACTTTGTTTTGTAAAACAAATATATTTCTGCTGGTGCTCTAATGCTCTGAAATGTAATTATTTTGATAAAACAAAAGGTTCAAGCAATCTAGAATTATAATTTAGATAAAATGACATAATCATGTAATTTCAACTTATTACTAAGTGGATAACCTTAATACATGTGCTTGTTTTCTTATGTGGATCAGTGGGATCTTGAAATTGGTTGTTTTTGGTAATCGTCAAGAAAGGAATTCACAACCTAAGTGGGTTTCTTTTTAACCACTTCTGATTTTTAGGTTGTTTTTTTAAAGCATTGCACATCAATGATTTTAAGTGCTAGACCCCAGCAACATCAAGTTTAATAAATTACCTACATAAATTCTGATGTTATTTAAATCTAATTTGCATTGTTTGTTAGTGATTTTGTTTTAATTTTGTATTTCATTACATGCTATTGCAATGCAACATTTCATGCTGGACTTGACCTTGTCCAAAATTGAGTTTATCTTGTTTTTGACTTGACTGACACTTTTTAAATTTTATTTTGTAAACAAATAATACATAGCTAAAATATTCTGTATGGGCTTAATATCAGGATCATTATCAACAGAAGAAGTAAATATGTTTATATTTTGGTCTGGATCTATGTTTTTAAATTCTCTTAGTCTTAGTGTAATTCACATTGTCCATGTTCTGCTTTTTAATAAGTATCTTTTTTATTTTGTAAACATCAGGATCATTCCAGAATATTATTGTCCATTAGGTTTTGTTTTAGACAATGTTAAAAGAGACCTGAGGTCAAGCAGAGAAATATTCAATCTTGTAACTGAGATGATTTTTCAGTCATGCTTTAAGATCTAGCACATTCAAATTGAGTTATAAGTTGTGTTAGGCATTTTATTTTGGGCTGGAATCATTTATTTCAAATTATTGAATTCAAGTGATTATTTTCTCTTAAAATACAAAACTGCTCGGACAAATTCTTGGATAGAAACATTCAATGGAACTTATAGTGACTTCAAACCTGGAATGATATTACTAAAATTCAATAAAAGATTTGGAACATCAACACTCTACAAGCTACTACAGACACATTAACACCCTCAGCTGTGGATTTAATTTTTTCAAGGCTTCAAATTATTTGGACTTGTTTCAGTCAGTCATTTCATGTAAAGTATCTCCCCCCATTTATACTGATGGAGGGTCAGTGCACTGCCTGAACAATCACTATTTATAGCATAACCTATCAGCAATCAACAAGAAGGACAGGTTTTCAGGAATATCTCTCATACCAGAGAGCACACATTGATAAAACTGCTCAAATTTGATTCTAAGTGTTTTAATCATACAAAATTTATTCTACTGCCTTTCTCCTTATAGAAGTATATACAGATAAAATCAGGAAGTTTTGATTTTCAAAATGTGTTGGCAATCATTTCAGTACATTTATGGATTATGGAAGCAGAGAAATGTCCAATGTTTTAACTAAGTGTAAATTTTCTATTAGCAAAATGAGAAATAACTTTAGGTTGTCAAAAACATTTAACTACTTGATTCTATCTTGATATGGGGCCACAAGTGCTCTAAAGTGCTCACTGTTAAGATCACTGCCATTTCACCCATTGGTTCGTTTGAATTATGGGTTCAACCAATTTGGGTATGTAAGAAAGCTTGTGAGTAGCTTCTCGTGGGTCAGTGGTTCTTAGTATCCCAAGGTTCATTCTCCACCATTGATACTGACTGCCATGTATAGCCTTAAAAAATGGCATTAAACACTACAACAACAAATGTCTGGATATACTTTTACCAGGAAAAAGGCATCATGTTATCTACAATATGACCAAAGCAATTAGACAATGAAAAATATATGCAGCAGAAATTTTTCTGGAAATGTGTGTGTGTGTGTGTGATTTGAATTTTCAATGTAGCTTTAATCAGTAAAATAGTAAAATAAAATAGAGACAAACAGTCATACACACAATTATAGTTATATAAAGGATATGCAATTTAATAATTGAAAAGAAAAATATACAATTTTATATAATACATTGATATTTAGGCCATTAGGATACAAAGTATCTAATTTATATATTAAGTACATAATGAAATTTGTCCAATATATATTGCTAACATCTGACAAATATATTATTGTAACATACTAATAATTTGCTTTAACAGCAACAAATACCTGTGAATATCATCTACAAGCATAGTAAACATTAAGTAAACTTCTTAACTTCAGCATTACAGCATTTTAATATATGAATTGTAGTTGTATATAATATATAATATTATAATATATAATATAATATTATATATAATCAAATACCTAACACAACGGAACAGCAAACCCAAAGAAACAACTGCAAGAAAGATGAATACACATATAACACCTCCAAAAACACCAGTAACCCAAAGAGTCAACATTAACAGAAATTTTGAAAATACCAACAGGAATCAACATAATGAACAACAGCAAAAAAACTTGACTCCCCAGGGCACAACAAAGAAGATGTATGCAAAAGTTGTAAAATTGGGGGTATCAGAAAAAATAACCATTAGAAAGACATTAACAAGCTTGGTAAAAATTCTATGAGGACTAATAGAGACGATGTCGCAAGAAAGAAAAATAGGAGATTTAAAAGATTCAAAAGTAGAAGAAAGTGGAAGATCAAAAAAAAAAATCGAAGAAAACAAATTAAGAGAGGTAAAGAAACAGTACTGAACCTCTTGCATAGAAAATTAACTGATAATGACTTTATATTGTTAGGAAAAGGGCTTTTCTAGACGCTTAAGATTAAAAGAATTTTTGTATAATAAATCATACAACACTGAGGAGGTTAAATTGGATTATTTTTATTCTAAAAAAATGGGTTATTTTAACAGAAGTAAATCATCTTTTACACCACCTAATGGACGTGATTCCTATTTAGATTTTTTTATTGACACAATCACGAAAGAGATATTACATCGGAATCATCAAAAGCAATACTATAGTAATATTTCTAAGCATAAAATTAATGTCTTTATATAATCTAATGAATGACGACAATATAGTCATTAAAAAGGCTGATAAATTAAACACTATTATTATTATTAATCGGGAAGATTATGTTAAAGAATAATGTCAATTAAATGAAGAAAAATACTACCAACATATTAAGGACCCGTCAATGGAAATTAAATCAAAAATTTCAACATGCATTAATGAGATCACTAAAACTAATAATTCCATATATGAAGAATTTGACACTTTCCCTCTTAACATACACACACATCAATTCTACATATTACCTCACTTTCATAAAAGTCGTGTTCATAATTTACCTTTAAATTATCCAGGGCAACCAATTATATCAGGTTGTATGTAATTCATATACTGAAAATCTATCCAAATTTATTAGTAGTGTTTTACATCTTTTGATGAAATCACTTCCTTCATACATTAAAGATACTACTGATTTCATTACAAAGTTGAAGTCTATTCCACTGCTCTCTGATAACTCAATCTTGGTGTCATTAGATGTAGCATCACTGTATACCAACATTTCACATACAGATGATATTTGTAAAATAATCAAACTTGTCCTGGAAAATAATTATTTTCAATATAATAATAAAAATTACATCCAAGTAATGGGTACAGCAATGTGTAGTCCTATGGCTCCTTCATACACTTCTTTTTTCATGGGTAAATTAGAAAAAGATTTCCTTCAAAAAGAAAAGTTTAATCCATCTGTCTGGTTTAGATTTAGATGACATATTTATGATGTGGAACCATTCAACTGAAGAACTGGATAAATTCATTAAATGTCTAAATCATTTTCATCTGACAATGAAATTTACTTCTGCATCAATTAATCATGTTTCAATTTTAGATGTAAATGTAATTAAACATATTGATAACACTATTTCTACAAATATTCATGTCAAGGAAGCTAATATCCACCAGTATGTGGAATATTCTTCATGCCATTTAATGTCATGTAAAAACGGTATACCATATAGCCAGGCTAAAAGATACAGATGCATTATTTCAGATGATTATCAATTACAAAATTTGCAGAATGATTTAAAAACATATTTCCAAAACAGAAATTATCCAGTACATATCATTGATTCTGCGCTGAACATAATCCGTAATCTTACTCAACATGAGGCTTTAAATACAGCAAATTGTACAATGGAGAAAAATATAGTTCCTTTTATAATACAATACAATCCTTCATTACCTAATATAGGTCTTATAATTAATAAATATTGGAGTCTCCTAAACCTTTCAAATAAAAACAGTGTAAAATCACTTTACAACAATAAAACTATTCTTGCTTATAGGAGACCCTAGATTTTTTTAATTAGAACTAAGCATACAGAAAATAATAAAAAAGACAATTCTTGTCATCTCAATGTAACAGATACTGATGCTCTTAGTGTGCAAACATAAGAGAAAGTAGTTCTTTTAGTAGCACTAATACAAAAGAGACATTTTCCCTACGTTATAACACTATATCAATTGACGTGGTCTTTTTGATAACCTGTAAAAAATGTAATATGCAATATGTTGGACAAACACTTTAACAAGTTTCTAAAAGAATAAATAATCATCACTTTCATGTGATTATGTGATGTGATTATGATTTTTAATGTAGCTTTAACGATTTTTCAGTCATATTGCTATGATGTCTGCAGTGTGGCAGTTTATAGTGATGTCTAGCACAGGGGCATCATGCCACAGACATGTAACATGATGTCCTACCCAGTCACATTATCCTGACACCAGGCCGACTAGTCCTAACACAGAAAATAATGCCTCTAATGCTGAGCGTCAAGCGAGGCAGCTGTTAGTACCATTTTTGTAGGTCTTTGGTATGACTCGCCTGGGGATCGAACCCACGACCTTCCACATCCATGGCAGATGCTCTCACAACTAGGCAACCGGAGCGGTTCATCACTTTCATATTAGAGATTATAAAAATCCTCAGTTTTCGTCTATACATTTTAACACCAATAATCACTCTCTACTAGAAATTTTTTTTCATGCCAATAGATATTGTGCATGGAGACATGAATAGATTCATAAAAGAAACTTATTGGATTCATAAATTTGATACTTTGTATCCTAATCATCGTAATGGCCTTATTACCAATGTATTATATAAAATTGTGATAAGAAATGGCAAATTGGTAAATTAAACCTTGATATATAGCTCATTTTTATCATTGAAAATGGTGATTACTGCCCATAAAGATAGAATCCAATTTGTAAAATTTGCAATTTCTAACAAGATATCACATATTATGTTAGTTTTTTTAAATGGAAAAATAGTTGTCAATACACTGTAAATAAACATCCATCAATGAAAAATTCTGGTAAATGCTAACATGCAGCAACAGAGAATGAAATACCAATTAAATGTCTTGCTAGGTGAAATTCAGGTTATAATCCTTTAATTTGTCACTATAATACCAACATACATATTTTCTTCTATGAAAACATGAAAAGAATCAGTCAACTGTCACTTGGAAACCCCCCAAACCGGTGAATACTTCAATAAGAATATAATTACATGCTGGCTTTATTTCAGATCAACAGCTTGGGGAAGTGCTTGTAGCAATAAAAGAATCAATTAAAAAAGACCTGTTGTTTTATGGCTTTGAATATGTCTTTTGTATCAAATCAAGCAAGGTAAGTACAATAAAATAAAGTTCAAAGGCATGCCAATAGGAGCAAATGTTCTTGTATTCCTTACCATCATCAAATTTCATTTTACTTGACCAATGGAAAATAATTTTACCTTTTAGGTATTAACATCATTAAAGTATATAATATCAGTACTCATAATCATTTGTAAATGTGACAATAGAAAGCAAAGGAATTAAGTGAAAGGTGTACTTAGTGACTGAAAGGCTGTTCATCATAGATGGTGTTCATAATGACAAATGGAGATCAAAAATTTGCAATGAACTGAAAACTGCTGAGTCGACATTTAGAGGTTGGCTTAAGGATCAGCCGAAACTTTGAAATTACTCACATTATGTTTATTCAGATTAAGGGTTGAAACGAAAATGAGCTGTGATGATGCTGTGTATGCATGGTTCACACAACGTGTCACAAACTGCAAGCTTTAGCGTGTTCTAATTTAGGTCATTTTAAATTTTTAGACCCATTAATTTCATGGTTAACCCTTGTGAATTTTTTTTTTTCAACACTGTTACATGCCAAGCCACCCCACCCCTTTTTGCCAATACGTCGATCCCTTTGTTAGTTTTGTTGTTTGTTATAAGTCACTTGATAACTCGCGCCCTCACTTATATCGCGGTCGATGTTTTTGGACCCTGATGTCCATGAGTTATCGAGGGAGTGGTGTATATAGTTGTCCATTAATCATGCATTAATTTCTAATTTCTTAAACAGCAATGCAGCCAGTACCTCTAAAAATTTCAATTCTTTACTGACCACTTAACAGGACCTTCAATTGGACAACTACATAAACATCATTTAATATTCAAAGCTAGTTATAAATAGTAATTGTAAATTCTAAATATTAGTAATAAACACTATGTTCTGTTCATTTGATTCAACAGAAAATATTGCTAAGGAATTTCCATTTAGAAATAATTATGCTGCTGTTTTGACAAGGTATGCCCTCCATGCATACAGAAGCAATGTTTGCAATTGATTTCCAAACTATAGAGTCATTGACAGTTAATTCCAAAATCACAAGGGCATTATATAATATGTGTCTTCTCAAAGGCTGTTATTTAAATCATTCCTAACACTGTGCTGTATTTGTTTCAATATTGTAGCTATATTAATGTGCTTTATATATGAAAAACATGGTCTCAAAAACAGCAGATACTATAACATTATCATCCTACTCCATTTTGATGATGCAGTGTTGATCCCACATTCCCAAGAGAAGAATGAATCTCTCAATAAGAAAAAAAATAACTTGCCAAAAAAAATCTATGTTGCTAATTATCCTGTTTAAAATCAGTGAAGACCTCATCAAAGTCCTTAGTAACCATTTCAATGAGGCAAACCAACTTCTGCCGAAAACAGTCAGCTACTAAACATGTGATAGACAATGGACACCTACATCAGTAACACTGTTTAAAATACTGTAATGAATTCTCAAGTTCCATGAGGAGCTACTGTAACAGATCTTTATAGGTGGTATTTTGTTACTGTAATATGTGCATATTTACAAGAAAAATACTTTTATGATACATTTCAGTTCTATCAGCATCCTTTACATTTGTTTTAGGAGCCCCAAGTGACTGAATGATCTAAAGTGCTCATCTTTCCGGATCAATGCCATTTCTCATCCATCTGCATGGGTTCGAGTCTCAGGCTCGGCCAATGTGGATATGCAAGAAAGCTTGCCAGTAGTTTCTTTTCGGTCAGTGGTTCTTGCAGAGGTTTCCCATGGTTCTTCCTCCACCAGTTAAACTGGCTGCCATGTATAGCCTATCTTGTGCTGAAAAATGGCATTAAACCCTACAAAAACATTAATTTATGAAAGTACTATGATCTTAGATGACGATAAAAGCAATTTTACTTTAAAAGCAAATTTTCAACAATCTTTTAACATAATCTTGATATTTAACTTAATCTGACCTATAAAAATTTGGTTTATTTGATGATAAAGGTAAGAATGATAATAAAATTAAAATATTTTCCTGTAACTTTGTATTTTACCTTTGGTTATCTGCACTTTTTGAGAAATAAGAAATAATGGATACATATTGGTCATTAATTTTTTTAAAAAGGGAGCATTAGCTAAATCAGATAAAAAAAAGAATTTTATGAACAAGTAAGCAATTTCATTATAAACCCATCATTTTCCCCAAATGTTATTATTTTTGCTCTCGAGACAAAATCTCTTCCCCAATCAAAATCTTGATAAATATAAGAAAATTCCTAGGAAAGTTAGTTTTTTTTGTCTCATTTTTCTTGTAGATCTGAGTTTTCTATGTACTACTGTTGTTACTCTAAATCATTTTATACTGAAGCATATATTACAATGGTGGCACAGGGAGTAGAGGACATGTGAAGGTGTGAAGTTCGACAAATGTTTGACATCACCAAGATTTGTAAGTGGTAAACGTATATTTATGGCACAGGACAGTAACCTCTTTTAATGATCCTGTCTAGGCCCTACTATTAACCATGTGCTACAAACAAGAGCAGGGTGATAGCACATGTAATAGTCCACTGCTTTGTATCAATAACAAAACATCAATGAAACAAATATTACAACACACTCATTTGCCCAATAAAGCTGTTGTCAACACTGCAATATGGTGGCTATTAATTATAGTTGCAGTCTCACAGCCGACTCATAGCCAGTTGCCACTGACATCCATATATATGTATGGAATAATCCTAACAGAAGAGATTTTTTTAGGGCTTTGTATGGCAGTGTAGAGGTATAAATAACAATATGCAGAGTTTTCCAAATTTGAAAATTAATTTTCAGCAGGAATATGTTTTGATGTGATGTCCTCTGATATATCACATGTTAACATGGCCATCCCATCCAGTAACAACATTAAGCTCCACTAAAATGAGCTTAAACTATAGTCTGAATATATCTTAACAGTCTGTTTGTACTCTCCCACCCCACTTCCGATTTACAAATCAAAAAGCACAAATGAGATCAAAGATGCTCAGAACATAATCAGTTTATTTATTGATTTATAATTTCAAACCTGATTTTGCCATGGGGTTGTGGAGGGGTCCCTAACACAGACAGTTATCATCTGCACATTTCACTTTAAATGAAGTTTTCAGTTTCTGAACATGTCCATTTTAAAGGTAGACCTGAATGCTATACACTACTTTCAGTAATCTTAATTGAATCGACATTTGAAATACACTGCGAAGACAGGACGTAAATTCATTTGCTGGATTTGGAGATATAACCCTTTAAATATCACCAAAATGCGACTTCTACGGAAACAACCCAGCGACTTTTTTGTAAACAACCCAATACTCACACGAGAGCTTGTGACGTCACAGGAGGAACCTACAGTTGATTAGCAACATGGTTACTCATCGCCAAGTCAGAGCGAACATGAAACAGAATTGGATTATTTTTTTTCTCTCCTTTTGAGGAAGGGCAAGAAAAGAGTAGTGAAAAGGGCGTTGAATCTTACTGCTATGAACTGTATACAAGTGAAGAGTGGGCATTAGAGGAAGAAAGGGAAGAAATTGAACGATATATCAGCAACAGACTGAACAATACTGAACGGTAAGTTGGACCTGGATTGTTTTCAAGATTCTGATGCTAATTTCTCTCATTGTTACATTTTTAATTTTTCCCTGTTATATCGTTTCATTTTTACATGTACAATATAGAACATATACGTGAATAGATACAATTTTTGCTTTATTTCAAATATCTTTACACAAATATACATATACCTTGATTCGCACAATTAAACCAAGGCAGTCATTTTGAATTGCTGTCTTTTGTCTGGAAAGTTTGTAAGATTTCCATGGTGATTTGCTAGGCAGCATAAAGCTTTATCAACCATATTTTGGCACATTTGATTATAAGCATCCTTGTATTCAGTAACAAATTAAATTAAATGTGTAACCTCTTAGCTGTCAAAAACTGTCACCACACCAATATAAAATTGAATATCACAGATGTGGTGGAATGTGTTAAACGAAACTCAGACTTCTTTATATAGTACACTCTTTAGGCAATATAGATGATTCTTGCATGTGTTTTGTTGCAAGATTTTAGTTTGTAATAAATGTTTAATTCCATTAAACCCTGTTTACATTAGCAAGACATGCCTCAAATAACTTGTCTGTATGTTTCATACAGGTGTCTTTGTGCTCAGTGTCAAGTTATGCCCACAGCAGAGGAATCCTAATGCTGCCATCAAATTGCTATCACATACAACAAAATCGCTGGCTTTAGTGAAGCATTGCAGTGTATCGATGACCATCCTGGGTTTCGAACAGTTTGTCTGGAATGGTATGTACTTGAGACGGCATATTACCAGTACAGACAACCAAGCAATATGATCAACACATGGAAGACTGCAATGAGTAAGTACATTTTATTACATAGCTGAAGTCTGTCAATATTTCAGAGTTAAACAACATCTTCATCCAGACAGATACACTTATCATTAATTTGTAACAATACCATGACTTAGTTTTCAGCATAAACAATTAGTAGGAAATATTAACAACTGCAAATATTACAGTATAAAAATGAGATCCATTGAATAAATATTAAAATTAGTATGTATACAGTTGTAATTGTATTTTCTTGAGGTCTCAGTTTCTCATGTCATTTTATTTTATCAATTTTCAGAAGGAGGCAGTAAGAGGCATATCAGCAGTTTGTTTGATGGTGCCAGCATGACCATCTCCAGCTGCAATACTACCACCACTACGCCTCACTTCCTCAAAGTAGCTCCCTTGAGTTTTCTTCCAAAAATGTGTAATTGTTGGCTGGAGGTAGTACCTTTTGGTGCATATAGAAAATGTCTGTTCTGATGTTGGCCATTTTCAAGAATTCAAAAATTCTCAAAGCTTGTGAGGGAATGGCTCCAGCAAACAAAAAAGCAGATGTTCTAGGATCTCTTGTTATTACAAAAATCACATTTCAGAATAATATTAATAAAAGAATAATATTAATAAAAGTTCTCTTCCTGTGGTTATTATATCCTTGTGCTTCATTTAAACAGTTAACACAAATATTGAATAGACAAGGAGGGCACTCTCTGCTACTAAGAACTTCTTGATGAGTTGACTTTCGTCTGTAAGAAAAAAAATAAACATTCATTGCATGATACAGACTTTATTTAAAGTTGGAAATATATATATATATATATATATATATATATATATATATATATATATATATATATATAGATATATATAGATAGATAGATATATATATATAGATATATATAGATAGATATATATATATATATATATAGATATATATAGATATATATATATATAGATATATATATATATATAGATAGATAGACAGACAGACAGACAGACAGACAGACAGACAGACAGACAGACAGACAGACAGACAGACATACATACATACATACATACATACATACATACATACATACATACATACATACACTAACAATTCATACCACAAAATTAGTCCTAGGACATAAATGCTGAACTATGCATCCTTTTCTCTCTTGGATTTTGAAATTAAAACCAGCAAAACATAACTTGAAACTGCACCTTTAAGCTGACTGAAGCTACAAATTTCAACATCATATTGTATAATATTTACTTACTGGGGCTGTATTAGGTTTAAAAGAATAGAAAAATGTTTAACACTAGAAAATACTTTTTAATTCATTAATTACCATCATTACTTCAAAGCATTTTTAACAAAACTCTTGGTCTAACAGTCCCCTCATCAAGAAAACCACATTTGTTGTAAAATTAAATTATTCAAAATAATCTTAACACATTCCATATAAATTATCTGTCAATATAGAGGTCATTTTTATATTATAGCTAGATGTAGCCAATACTAAAGATGGTCTGGTGATGTCTGACAACCAGTTATTACAGTATTCACCTTTGAGTGACAGGCATCATACTTGTGGAACATTTTAGAAGAATCAAGTATAACAACTGCCATTAATGGCTACAACCTAATTTAAACATAGCAAATATTCTTCCCACACACCCAGCTGCCTTTCCACCTTGCTAGACTGTGACACTGTGTTTATAATACCAATCAAGTTACTATATTTTCAAGATTTTATTTCTATATATTTTTTCTTTTATAACTTTTTACCTAAAACTTTTTTAGGATATAATACCTTAATAACATAATGTTCAACTGACAATCTGTACACTTTAGGACATGCATCATTTTAGAATAAAAGTAGAATAGTACCAAATCACATTGGTGGGATAATGATTTTGTTGAAAAGCACACATTACTTTAGTGTGTGACAATTTTGGTCATCTTGACTGTTGAATGTTCTGCTTTGTTTTTAATCTTGATTAGTGAAACCTACCATATCTGGATCAGAACAAAAACAGTTCCATATTCTGCCTCATATTCTGTTACATTGTTGACTGAACTTGTACATGTAGTCATACCATCCTGTAATGTCTGAAAGATAAATTTAGCTGAGGTCCTACTGTCATGCTTTATACTGATGAAATGGTCATGTGAAGCTTTGCATGAAGAAAATTTACTACTTACATTTATGTGAAATATTTTCCACCTCAGAAATATAACACCACTGACTCCTGACCATATTAATGTATGACAGCTGATTCTCTCTCTCTCTCTCTCTCTCTCTCTCTCTCTCTCTCTCTCTCTCTCTCTCTCTCTCTCTCTCACACACACACACACACACACACACACATATATGTACACTAACATGAAAATAAAAACAGTTATAATTATAACACCACTAAAACCTGACCATATTAATGTATGACAGCTGATTCTCTCTCTCTCTCTCTCTCTCTCTCTCTCTCTCTCTCTCTCTCTCTCTCTCTCTCTCTCTCTCTCTCTCTCACACACACACTTGTACACTAACATGAAGAAGAAACAATCATTCATAAAGCAGTGAAATAAAAGGAAGACAATTTGTAAAAGTTAAAGATACTATATTACCCGTTCTCTATTCTTCTTCTTGTAGGCTGATCTCAGGCACTTGGGTGTCTGGTCTAAACTATTGGTTGTGGCGGGTGGGTGACTTTCGTCCGCATCAGGGCTATGAGCACGCTATGCCTCGTTGCATAATGGATGATACTGCGTTAGGTAAAAGAGTAGCTTTTTACTTTATTCCAAACGTAGCCATCAAACTTTGACTGGGTTCAAAAGAATCGGGTTGAAAAAAGTCACTACAGATTGTTGCATGTTTTGAAGACTCTCCAATCCGCTCTTGTCAGCCGCACAAACTGGGATCAAAGTTGTTTATAGTTACAATCTGAGGGAAACAAGTGTAATGAAACACCATCTTTTGGTGTGTTGCTACATCCATTGCTACATACACCTCTTGCCTAAACCGAGAAATACATGCAATCATAATACAATCCAGAGATGCTTCACACTTGACAACATTATAAAAAACAATGGTTCCTAGCAATGCAGGTTCCTCTTGTGACGTTACATAGCCTTCTGTCACGGAAATGCCGAAGTTGCACTTGGCTTACGGGGAAAATTCACGACATGCACATTTAAACTAAATATCTCGCCATCTGTTGATGGCATAGGGTTGAAATTTTCAGATACTATATGAATCATGATGCTTAATAATTTAGAGTTAAGTGATACAGGGGTCTCAGATCTACCTTGAAGCAAAGGGGTATATGCAAGACTACATATGTATGCATATAACAGGAAAGTACTATGTTGTCTGCTTCCTATTATTTACATGTCAAATCAAGCAACAAAAAAAAGAATAACTACATATTTGCCTTTCCCATGGATTTAATAAGCAGTGCAATTTCTATATTCATGTGTATAAAAAGATATAAAACTTTGTTTATTAACAACTCTTTCATGTACGGAGCCTTTTCTTATGTTGGGGGCGGGATGTATTGTAATGTCAACAAGAGTGAGAACTGTACTAGCTTAAAAAGGACCAACCATTTACTTTATCAGGTCCTGACACAGAGGTATTCCATTTTCCTTTGCTTACCTAGCCGAGTTTTTTTAAAAACAATTTCTTGGGTTTTTTTTCGGGAATAGAAAAGCAAATAAGAAAAAGCACAATATTCTTGTACTATTAAGTTTATTTTGCTCTGCTTCTCTCCCAGCAATAAAGTTGAAAAGTAAATGGACAAGAGAGAGAAAGAGAGATCTGCTTCTTTGTTAACCCACTCTTATGAATGACATCAATGTGAAGTGTTTGTTACATGGAAATATAATAATCAAAACCTTCACACAGGGCCTCTTATCATGCTTAAAAATAACCTATCAGTCATTTTATTTTATACCATGTTTTAGTCCTACTATGTAATGTTGTTTATCACCCCACCCACCCCAACTAAAATACTGGGTGATATGTCTTATATTGTAGGTCTATACTATGTGTATGACAGTTCAATATATGCAATGATACCAGGACCTGTGCATCAAGTTCCTTGGTGGAACCACAGGGGTTTGTATCAATGCCTACAATTTACCCATCATATATGTATGATATAATAGCTAGTTAATATATATCACATGTATGACCACAGGAGTTGATTACAAATAAAATTAGGAACCTAACTTGTAATAATAAATTGTAAGCAACCATACTAGCCTAGGCTAGCGGCCTAGGCCCTGTGGGTTGAATGGGATACAAGCAAGTGGTCACAGATCATAACAAATGAATGAACAAATAGCTATTTTAGACAAATATAATAAATAAGTATATAATGAATTTGTTTCTTAGCAGTTTGCCATCTTCAAATATTTAGGTCACAAGAGCATTATGTCTCAAAGCAATAAATACATTTCAAATCATGAGCCAAAAAGCACTGCATTATATCAGTCTCACTGAGCTTAAAATATCGGGCTTTCTGCTGGCATCATGAGTTTACCATTACTATAAAAAAAATTTTAAAATCTCTAATAATACTATTCATTATTTTATGACTCATATTTATTAGTATACAAAATTCATAGTAACACTGCACAGAACCAATATTCTGATTGGATGACAAAATCAAACGCCTAAGGCAGACCACAGATTGTGTTAACTATACACAAAGAGTGTAACTGTCAGACATTTACAACTTTGTGAGGACTTTCACAATAACACCTAGTTCATCTAATATGATCATTATCTATCATTTGCAGACGACTCATTTCAAGGACTGGTGTGTAAGTTGTCACAATGTTGTCAAGTCCTCCAGATGCTGGATGTGCATTTAAACTCAGGTCCTCACAAGTATAGCAAAACACTCACAAGCACACACACACTAGAATAGGAGTGGGTGTTTGTCAATAGTTTTCCTTCTTCATTAACACATAGAAGTACCTGTTGCCATGGCAGTCTTTTAATATGAGATTATTCAATTGAAAATTACATGGACAAATTAAAGAGTGCTGTTGTGCCAGAGTAACTGCAGACTATCATATCAATGGTTAGATAGGCAACACATAATTATTGATGGAAAAACGGGTTAGCATTTAATACATGATGTTCATGGAGTATATTTCATAGTAGGGAAATGAGAATGTCCATTGATGAGAAAGTCAAATAAAGGTGAGCATTTGAGCTAGTTTGACTGTCAATAGGGGGAGGGAAAAAGGGGGGGCACGAAGGAAGTCAAATAAAATTGATGGGGATGCTTCGACTGTGTGAGATATCTAATCAAACCTCGTTCTTGGGACAAAACAGAGAAATTCAGTAAACTAAAATCCCTCAAATTGAAATTTCAGTATTCAAGAGGTCTCAATGTATATAGAAATAAGAAAAAAGTACCTGTTCTGGACCATAAAGTTCATCTGCATATTCATTAAGTATATTGTAAGTTTCCCTCACTGCCTCCTTCTCGTGTGAGTTACACGTCACCAGAAACCCTCGAATTCCAGGTTCCAATATATTTTCATGTTTCCTGCTTTTCCTCTTCCCTGCTCTGGCACACTTCTGGTAGTATGACTTAGGGCGCTTTCTGCTACCCTTTTTGAAATCTTCACTACTCATTGGCAATAACTATCCCAAAATAGAAGAAAAAAAAACAACAACATAAATAGGTTGCTAATGAAAATAAGGGGCCCAAGTGGGTACAATATCTCTCAAATGACTGACATCAGCCTAATACTTAATACTAATACTTACAGCAGTTAAAGAAATCTGAGTCACATCAGCATCATTTGTCCAATACTGAATGGCTTCATTGGCCAGGACACATTTTGTTGGTTTGAACAGCTCTTTTAACACAATATTGGCAAGATCAAACTAAGGAATTGGGAACCGTTTTTCCCAAGAGCTCACAGAAACTTTGGCTACATTGTACCAGAGACTCTATGCATTGTACTAATCAACCAAAAATGCTATCTTGATAACACACTATGACATATTTGTAAAATGCACTGCCATTAGTGAGTAGTTGATAATTCTACAAAATTACAACCAACATGAATCATAGTGATTAAATGAGACCTTTGATTTTTGGTCAATCTGTCCAAACTACCAACTGAAAAAACAGTCACAAATGTAACAAAATCAGCATGTGCTGAAGGATTGACATCCATCTTAAATAATCAGCAAGTCAAAAATACAATATATGCATAATTTTTAAGGAAAATCCACACAGTGGACTTTAATACTTTCCGTGCTGTGTCCATCATGGATTGATCACATCATGGCTTCTAGAGATTAAATATTACTACCTCAGAAGTCACAGCAATAAAATTATATAAACATGGATGTCCACTACATTTATGTGAAACTTACATGTTGCCTCAGCTGCAGTTCAAAGTGTAAAATGCTCATTTTTAGTTGTGCACCATATTGTTTAATATTCAAAAACTTGCCCACTAAAAATGCAATCACATCTTTCTGTAAGAGATGAAAGATTTCTGAGCAACAAATACAAAGACTTTTTTGCTGTTTCAAAAAATATAGTTTAATTACAGTAATTTTAATAGGTGAGGGAAAGATATTCTGCTTTTAAACAAACAAATGGAAAAAGAAATCACACATAAGTATTACAGTCCTACCCACTTATATTGACAAACCACTTATTTTGACAAAAAAGCAAAGTCCCAGTCCCTTGGTCTACTACTACTACACCACTCCCTCGATAACTTGTGAACATTGGGGTCCAAAAACATCGACTGCGATATAAGCGAGGGCGCGAGTTATCGAGGGACTTATAACAAACAACAAATATAACAATGGGATCGACGCTTAGAAAAAAGGAGGGGTGGCTTGGCATGTTGAATACTCAATTAATGATCGCGCTAAGATTAACAGTGGATAAATATCTTTTCATATCGGTGTACTTTGTTTAGTTTTCCCTCACAGAGTAACATTAATTTCAGGATAACTTACAGTATATTGAAGAAATCATCTAAACATTATTCCTCCTGGTTTCCGTTTGCTTAGCTCATGTACTTCACGTTGTGTATTACATCACTTATTTTTGACGTAAATGGTATACATTCTGATTTTATTGTCTGATCCAAAGTAGACGGTTTTTTTTCAAATACAAAAGATCGACACATTTCAAAAAAACAATGTCGATCGAACAATGTGTAGATTTTTATTGCGGTAGAAGTAAAATAGAAGAAAAAAAATTCATAAGGTTTAACCATTACCAACACGAATTTAATGGGTCTAAAAATTTAAAACGACATAAATTAGAACACAATAACATTTGCAGTTTGTGACACGTTTGAGAAATATCACTTCACATTTTGAAAAAATGCAAATTTCACAATATGAATTCTATCTTTACAGGCAATACCATATTTTCCGCCCTATAAGTCGCTCCTGTGTATAAGTCGCTCCTCCGCACTTACCATAATCACGTCTTTGATACCGCCGACCATTGCATGTGACTTGGTAATTTCCAACTTCTTGTAAGAAATATTATACAATTGTTTAAGAGTTATATAAAAGTCAGTATTACAATAGACTTTGACTTTGCCTTGAGTCGTATTTGAATTGTTGAAAGTCCATGACCTGCAGCATGCTGTTTCACAATCCATTTTCATAGATTCTCCTCGAGAACTGGCCAACTTGCCTTGCCACAATGATTTCCCTTCTTGGTTTGTTTTTTTTTTTTTGTTGACCTTAACTAGTCTTCTTTTTTTACGCCAGTCACGCACAATCTTCTAGCTTATGTTGAATTTTCTTTCTGCTGCACTATTTCCATTTTCTTTCGCAAATGCTACTACGTTTAACTTAAATTCTGCATCATATTTTTTCTAGTTGTTTGTGCCATAATAAATGGCTCGAATTTAATTTAAAACAAAACTTATTGACTTAAGCTAATATAACAATTTTAAATCAAACAATGTTATTGTGAAACTATATTTTATTAATGCTCCATTGTATGAACGGTACGTATTTATATATCGGTCATTTCCACAACCCAAGCGAACTTCAAAGGCACTTTTTACTCTACAGTAATTTTAATACATTAACGAAGACATTGCCAATTCACCTAACAATTGAAACTGTTCACCAGCCTTCCAGTTATTTTTTTTTTTATTAATTACCGGTACTTTGAAGTTCTCCCCATGAAGCCAGTCTTGGCTTAATCCAGAGTTTAAAACTAGAGCAATCATCTGAGGAAATATTCATGCTGTTTTTTTTTTTATAACAAGCCATTTCGAAAACAACCAAAAAAATGATGGTGTGTTTTGATAAACTACTATTAAAGTAAATTATGAAGCACTAACAGAGGTCTTGGAAACACTTTACAGTGACATAATTCATTGTTTAAAATAACAAAATAATCCCAGTTCTGCATTCTGTATTTATTGGAATACATCAAAAGAACATGATGAAATAGCTGGGCGGCAAGTTCAAAGGTCTTTGACCAGCAGCTTGGGTGGGAAAATGTGCTGAAATTTACAACGACTGAATTTAGAGACAAAAAGATTCTAAGATGTACATGCTGAATAATAAAGGAAATACAATGGCAATCGTTACTTCATTATTTTTTTTATTAATAACAACAAATTTGAACACATATAAAACTAAATATTATTTGACTATTTAATTTGATAATCTTTTAGTCTATTTCTTACGTGTATCGTATGTAAGTTTCTAGCAATTGGCTTGCCCGTATACCAGCAGATGCATTTCGCTAAAGCACAGCAACACTACGCATCAGTCACAGTCGTTAAAAATATTTATCATATAGGTCGCACAAGTAATTATTAAGAAAAAAAAAAAAAAAAGGTAGCGACATATATCCCAGAAAATTCGGTAATCACCATTTTCAATGATAAAAACGAACTATGTATCAAGGTTAAATTTGCCAATTTACAATTTCTTATTAATTTCTTATCACGACTTTTTTCATGTTTAACACATTTTAAAAGATATTTTCCTTGGAAAAAAATCAGGAGCCATGCCAGACACCGCATTATAAGTGGGTGCGCGAGTTATCTGGGCGCGAGTTATCGAGGGAGTGGTGTACTACCAAAATTGTTATGCTTATGTTCACATCAAGATATGTTCATAGAAGCCCTTGGTCCCAGATTAAAGAAATCCTTTGTTTTCTAATAATTTATGTGGACAAGCTATCAGTTCCAATGCATACTTTGTACAACAATTGGTCCATCTTCCTGCCAAATTTAATTTTCCCTCCTGATCATTTATGTGAACCACCTGCCAGTTCCAACCCATACTTTGTTCAACAATTAGTTGATCTTGCCTCCATGCTAATTTTCCCACCTAATTATTTATGTTGACCAGCAGCCAGCTCTGTCCTGTATAATTTATTCAACAATTAATTTTGCCACCAGGCTTTTGTTTGGTTCTATAAAATTGGTCTCTCACAGGGACTGATCAATTCTTGCATTTTCAAAAGTAATCAGCAATTAAAACAATATTATGTTGTAAGAATCATTTTCTTTTAATACCTCAATAGATGTGTCAATGTTTACAATATTATGCCTTCATTAATCATATCAGCTGCATATCTCTTCATGTTTATGTACTTTTCATGATGACTTCTGTTCCTAAAAACAAGTACTATTAAAACCAATTTGCTGACAGGTTTTCATTTCCCTGTGAATAGTCTGATCCCCTTGGTATTCTCAATAAGATGGAAACAGATGGACAACTTTAGGCCAATTTAAGTACAAAAACAGTTTCATTTTCTGCCTCATATTCTATTACATTGTCGAATGAACTTATACATGTAGCCATACCATTCTGTAATGTCTGAAAGATAAATTTAGCTGAGGTCCTACTGTCATGCATTATACTGATGAAATAATGGTCATGTAAAGCTTTGCATGAAGAAAATTTACTACTAACATTTATGTGAAATATTTTCCACCTCAGAATTATAACACTTGACTGATACCTGACCATAATAATGTATGACAGCTGATTCTCTCTCTCTCTCTCTCTCTCTCTCTCTCTCTCTCTCTCTCTCTCTCTCTCTCTCTCTCTCTCTCTCTCTCTCTCTCTCTCTCTCTCTCACATACACATGTACACTAACATGAAAAAGAAACAGTTTTAATTAGAACACCACTGAAACCTGACCATATTAATGTATGACAGCTGATATCTCTCTCTCTCTCTCTCTCTCTCTCTCTCTCTCTCACACACACACACACACACACACATACACACATATGTACACTAACATGAAAAAGATACAGTTATAATTATAACACCACTGAAACTTGACCATATTAATGTATGACAGCTGACTCTCTCTCTCTCTCTCACACACACATGTACACTAACATGAAAAAGATACAGTTATAATTATTAACACCACTCAAACCTGACCAAATTAATGTATGACAGCTGATATATCTCTCTCTCTCTCTCTCTCTCTCTCTCTCTCTCTCTCTCTCTCTCTCTCTCTCTCTCTCTCTCTCTCTCTCTCTCTCTCTCTCTCTCTCTCTCACACACACACACACACATACACACATATGTACACTAACATGAAAAAGATACAGTTATAATTATAACACCACTGAAACTTGACCATATTAATGTATGACAGCTGACTCTCTCTCTCTCTCTCTCTCTCTCTCTCTCTCTCTCTCTCTCTCTCTCTCTCTCTCACACACACACACACATATGTACACTAACATGAAAAAGATACAGTTATAATTATAACACCACTGAAACTTGACCATATTAATGTATGACAGCTGATTCTCTCTCTCTCTCTCTCTCTCTCTCTCTCTCTCTCTCTCTCTCTCACACACACACACACACACACATGTACACTAACATGTACTTGAAGCATATAAATAATAACTATGCAACCATGTGCTAATTCCAACACTTAATATTGCAGTGAATATGACCCATGCAATACTTTATTGTGGATTTTTTTTACATAAAGGTAACCAAAAAATAATTTGTCAATATACAAGTGTATTTCAAACTGGTTTTGTATTCATATACCCACACTTATCTCAACCTATGCCTATGTGGACAATATCTCCTCAGGCCAGAGAATGTTGACATACAATGGTAGGTTGGTAAAGGATTCCATTCTGACAGTTACTTTTAAATTGTCTGCCTAAAATGTTCCAACACACACTGCACTACCCAATATGCAACTTCTGCTAGTCCTGCCTGTTTAGTACTTGCAACCCAAACATTCAGGTCCATGTAACACATTTTCTCAGGAACTATATGGGTATTTAGTTTTGCATTTACCTACTGGTTTTTTGTAGGCTTGATGAGCATTGTGATGCAGCATTCTGTAAACAACAGCTTAATAAATATACCAAGGACTGCCAGAATGGTCATTTGATGAGCTTAGGTGTAGTACATTAAAACCTATAATGAGAGACCTTTACTATGAGTGACCACCTGTCATGTATAACCACAATAGCAAGGCACAGTTATATAAACACTCTGGTGAGCAGCAACCTTCTGTTACATTTGTCAAGCTACCCAATGTCTTGGCAAAATATACATCTGGACACTGCAATGAATGACTGCATCACAAAAGCAGGGATAAACTCACTGACCTTTAATCCTTGTAAAAATGACTGCTTATACCTTTCTTTAAAAAAAATAGGCTGGCTACTGATTTCTGGAAATGTATAGGAATGCCTGTGGTATTCCATATTTTTTTGTGGTAAACCAGATTAACATACATGTAGATTGTTCCAGCACTTAGCCTGGCTCCTGGCCCTTTTGTAGCTACCACCCATAAGAAAAAATATGACAATAGGACCAGTCTATCCACCACTATGAACAACTGTAATAACAAAAACAGTCAGACCCCAGGTACCTTCATGTAATCATTTGTAACAATGACTGCTTGAATAGTAAAGATGGTTCTGATAAAAAAACACAAAATGAACAAAAGAAACAGTCTGACTAACAGTTTGCAAATTTGACAAATCAAGTATATAGTGACATGTAAGGGTAACCTAGACTAATGATGTTGTGAATTGCCTTTGTCGTGCCAAAGTTAATGTAGTGGTTGCTTACACTGTTTGTCTTTAGAGTTGAACCATATTGCATGGGGGTGAATAAGGTCTTCATTAAAACATCAGTAAAAATCATTTCCTGTCTGGATTCATCATGTTAAAGGCTTGCAATGTTTGCTGCTTTTTTCCCCCATGTTACAGTGATAATATCACACACACAATAATATCACACACACCAAGTTGTTGTTTATTCAAGTTGGTGTGACTAAAACACACTTTATTGAGTTAATCCATTTTTGTTTGTTTAGTAAGCTGCTGACTTTTATTTAAAAATAAATGATTCTGTTTCTGGATGAGATAACTTTTTTATTGCATGAATTGTTAGATATATAAGGCACATATATAAATTTAATATTTTCCTAAAATCTAGTCAAAACCATCACACTTATTACTTTAAAACCAATGGAAGAACCTCAGACCAAAAACACAAATTTTAACACTGGAGAAAATAATTATTCTAACTGAAAAAAGGTGAAAAAGAACAGACCACTTGTGACATAGAAGTTTAAAAATTGGTAAAAACAAATTTAGGATGTTATAAAGGAAACATTGTAAATCAGAAACAATTTCATATGCTAATACATGTACATGTGACCTTCAAATGCAAATGTGATTCATGTTTAATGATGGAAGGATATTTTTTCTCACACAATATATTAGCATGATCTATTAATAAAGAATCTCACACAATATATTAGCATGATCTATTAATAAAGACAATATATTAGCATGATCTATTAATAAAGAATCTCACACAATATATTAGCATGATCTATTAATAAAGAACAGAACATGTGTACAGTGATCAGCGTTACCTTTATTTACAAAGTTATGAAATGATCTAGGAAGCTGGTCTTTTTGTAAAAACCTGTTATCAGAGACCACCCTCATTGATTATATTTGTTGGCTGAAGGTGCAGTCTCTCATAACAAGTTTTACTATATTACAAAATGAACAGGTGACAGTGATGTAAAAGTGTAATCACTTAAATATTTTCAGTAGGAAATAAACTTCTATTATTTTCAGTTAATAAAGATAGAATTATGAAACATTACATTCTTTTAATCTACATGACAATTACTGTAGTAGCAGTTAATTTCTCGTGGACATCCATCATAACATTGATTCTGTTGCAACTCAACAGAAATGTCTACTTACTAATATGAAAGCTAAGTTGTGAAATGGTTATCTGCAGTACAATATTGTATTTAATGTACAATAAGTAGCCTCAGAGGTCTTAGAAAAAATATGAGTCCCACCAGCAAAAGTTGTAATTTCCCTCCCACAAGCATATTTGGCATACCTTAAGTGACTAAATTTCCAGATGGGAAGAACCAGTGGTTGCCATAAAGTTCAATTTTCTAAATTCTTTATACCTTGACATATAGCTGTGTCCATTAGAGTGAAACTGAGTTATGTCAGGCCAAGGAAAGGTCTTGTTTTAAACACTAAGCTAGGCATTACACATTTTCTTACATCTGGCAACCATTCTTCGTGAACTATAAGTGCTAGTAACTTTAGGAAATTCAGAATCTCATTACAATCTTTGTCAATTTGCTGTTTAACCCCAAATTGCTTATCAAATTTTCAAATGGCATTTTGTCTAACTCTCAAATTGTCATGATTTTGAGGTCAAATTCACTGCTTATTTGGGTACACTTGGAAATGAATACAATAATCAAAGATAAACATTTGAGTTATTCATCTGATGTATTCTTGTAATGACCAAATGTACATCACTGTCATTCTGCCTCTGAATTTAGTCATTGTAAATATCAGCACATTTTCCCACCACTAAGCTAGAAGTCTTTGAACTTGCTGCCCAGCTATTGCATCGTGTTCTCTTGATGTACTCTTACAATGATTGCATGCACATCTGGGATTCTATCAGCCACTGAATTCTCTCATTGTCAGCACAGATCAAAATGACCAATTGATGGACATAATTTCCCACTCAGCAGGTGACTAAAGCAGGACTGGCAAGCCTCTGAATTTGCCATCCACCATATGTATAGTGGGCTCCTATATGTTTATTGCAAGCACCCAAATGATCCATAGGGTCATAGGGCACCCTCCAAATTAGAATTTGAACTTGATAAATTTAACTCAGGATCAGTTGCATGATTGTTTCCGGTCTCAAGTGGTGACAGAAAATTCCTGTTTGTTTTTTTTCAACTTTTATCAATATTTGTGAAATTCATGGACTTTTCACGGTTGAGAAAAAACTATAATTTCTCTCAACTTTTTCCTGATTTAAAAAAAAAGCGTGGGAACCCTGTTTGAAAAAAAAAAAAGGCAGAGAACTCGTTGGTAAAGCCTAAACAAGTAATACATATCCAAATACAGTAATACTGAATGTACTACCTTGCATTCTAGCCTTGACTGAGATTCTAAATTTTTTAACTTGATACCATCTGAGGAAATAATTATATCCATCATACCATAGGTTCTGGTCATCACTAACCCTCATTAAAAGCAAAGGACCATGGTCTATGACGCCTATTTCTCATAAATTGTAGCCAAAATTAAACGAGTGCGTGAAAATCATATTTTCATGCCATACCATGATCTCTTCGTTCTGATCCCCCACCCATTTTTGTCACATAGAGAAGCAATCTAAAATCTATCCTGAAAGACTTTATGAATGTTATCCCGTGTTTCCTATCATCTTTCCTACCCTATGATAGATAAATGGGCAAACATAACTGTCCATATATCTATTAACACGTAATAGAAAAGGTCACAGCTGAAACTTAAGAGTAGGTCTGAATTACAAAACACGTGCAAAAATGTACTGTAGCGTACTAAATTTTATAAAGCAATGTAAATGAATAAGTCTGTCTGGATTTGTATACCTTATTTGTTTTAAGCCTATAACACTGAACAATTAACAGCAGGTATTGCTGGGGAAGTAGAGTTAAATAAACTAATGATTTAAAAACGTATGCACGTATATTGGGCCAAATTACAGCTTCTTCAGACTGGTCTTGATAACTCTAGACTCCTAAGTTCAGCAGTCATTCGATCCCGGAATAATTTAAATACACAAAAAGAATTATTGTTTGCCCGTGACATGTTCATATAAAAAAAAAAAACGTAAAGTCGAAATATAAAAATACGAAAGAATTCAAAATGTATTTTTTTAAATCAAATCTGTTCATTTAAATCGATATTTTTCTTACATACCTCAAATTTGTTTTAAACAAAAATACTAAACCATTCATTTTAACCTGTAAAATGTTTCATTCATTTAGAAATTAATCACTCAAAATCTTGCTTTTTTAATCAAAGTTTGCGTCCACTTCAAACCGCTCCGGTGGCCTAGTGGTTAGAGAGTTGGCTTTGAATGTGAGAGGTCGCGGATTCGAACCCTGTCTGAGTCATACCAAAGACTTCTAAATAAAAGATGGTACTAATGGCTGCCTCGCTTGACGCTCAGCATTAAAAGGTTAGTGGACTGCTAGACCTGGTGTCAGAATGATGTTACTGGGTGGGACATCATGCTACATGTCTGTGGCATGTGTCTGTTCTAGATATAACTATAAACTGTCACACACTGCAGACATCATAGTGATATGACTGAAAAATTATTAAAGATACGTTAAACACACACACACACACACACACACACACACACACATCTTTTTCTTCAAATGAATTTCAGTACTGATCCAAACAATTTCCAATATTTAACTTGATGTTAGCAGATTCAATCTTGCTGATGTACCAAAAGTCTTCATATATCATTGTGATATAATCCAAAACATCCTTGATTGAATTCAGTAACAATTCCAAAATAGTGATTTAGTTCAAGAAGTAATAATAAGCACCTTGAGATTTCAGTAAAAATTTTAAGAAATAAATCTTCTGAAATATTAACTGAAACACAACTTAAATTGAGTCCACCAAAACTAATATATTGAACAGCATCATCATCTCGGCCATTGAACAGCGTCATCATCGGAAACATGCAGTACCTACAAACCACTGGGGAACTTTGTCAATGGTCAATTGTTCACAACATGTGATATGGTCTGAAGAGCTCCACATCAATAGGAAGAGTTAGCGGCCTGGCTGCAGCAGGCAAGGTTGACTGCAATCCGATCCTGTCCTATCCGAAAGTGGTAGAATTTTGATCCAGAGATGTCATGAAAGGCTGAAGACAGGAGGGCAAAAAGATAGCTCAGTTTACAACACTCTACACTGAAATAGCTGTCTGGTTTAGTCCTGCAACAGACTAAACCACTATCTGGTTTAGTCCTGCAACAGACTAAACCAGATTGGGTGTCTCTATGTCAAGCGGACTGCTGTCGACGGTGATGTGGAGGAGGAATGTTGCTGAGTACTGGCAGTCATAGTAAATGAGTAGGACGTGGTAGTTCAGAGATTATGTGCATTGTTGTGTGGATCTTGACATCAATTAACTTAGTAGGGGATTATCGATCCCAGACAGGAGCACAATACTCGGCTGCCGAATAACAGGGGGCCAGTGCTGATGTTTTGAGTGTCTCAGCACTAGCGCCCCAGGTTGAGCCAGCCGGTTTGCTTGAAGTGCTTTAAGTTTTGCTGAAGTTTTCTTCTGGTGGTTGTAGAATATCAGTGATCTGTCCAGATTCACATGAAGGTATGTTAATGTCGGGTCGTGTTTTATTTTCTGTCTATTGAGGAGGATGCAAAGCTCACGGTTTGCATTTGCATTGTTAAGATGGGAAAAGTCTTTGTTGCACTTGGATGTAGATGCCATTTTCTGAAGACGTCCGTCATATCTTCCAGGTCCTTGTTTAATACCTCCTCGAGTTCAACAAATGAGCGACTTTGGATCCTTACAGCAATGTCATCTGCGTACATGAACTTGCGCAAATGTGTTACAGGCAAGTCATTGAAACATACATCATTGAACAAATTTGACAAAATACACACCCTTGTGGTTGTCCATTAGTCTGATGCCTCCACGAGTTGCAGCTAGCGCTCTCTCTCTCTCTCTCTCTCTCTCTCTCTCTCTCTCTCTCTCTCTCTCTCTCTCTCTCTCTCTCTCTCTCTCTCTCTCTCTCTCTCTCTGACGTGCACTCAGAAGAGCCTATTATGAGGGAACAGTTCAATAGTCTCAACTATCAAGTGCGACTATACTCTTGAAATTTTTAACAGCAGCCCTGCACGCCAAACCATGTTATATGCCGCTGTTAGATCTAGAAAACAACTCTAGTTTTAAGATTCATCTAAAATGCATTTTCAACAAATGTAGTCATGGCAAGGGCTTGATAGCAAGTGCCATGGCTATGCCTGAAGCCTGCCTGCTCAACAGTTATGGTATTCTCCAAGTTAGGACACATTTTTCGGAGAATCAGGCGCTACAGTACCTGACTAAAAGAAAGGAGATCGACCGATAACTCTCCGCATTATTAGAATCTTTGCCACTCTTTCTTAATAATCTTTGCCTGGTGCCACAAAGTCGACATGCACTTTTCCCTAACGACACGAGTATAAAAAGCAGCAAGCTATGGCAATTGCTTAGGAAAATAAATAGCCAGGTGCAATAGTTCAGATCAACCAACCTGGCGGGAGTAGAGTATGTTTTAGGTGATATAAGGTAAATTGTAACATTCATCCCTAATAATCACCAGTCATTATACACCAGTCATTATACAATAAATTGCATACTATATAAAGGCAAACTATATATAAAATTTGGATGGGACTGAAAATAGTGGTCTCCATTTGGAAATTGTACTAAGCAATGGTTGAAAGAAATGATCTGATTATATAATTTTAAAAAATTAGTACAACACTTTGACAGGTATAAATCTGAGAATAGCAGTATTTTATTCAAAACTAAAAAGATTATAACAGAGTGGAAATTGTATATAATTAATTGGTGATTGTATAGAAAATGGAATTATGTGGGAATATTTTATCGGTAACAAAAGAAAGACTTCTCTTGAAAAAATTATAAAATGTATCAGTAGCTATTGAAAAACATTGAGTTACATCATAGATAGGCAGGGACAAATATTTTTACAGATGGAATTGCATTTAAGTATTAAAAACATTAATTTGTTGCAGCTTTTTCTACCAACATGTGAATTATTATTATTATTATTATTATTATTATTATTATTATTATTATTATTATTATTATTATTATTTGATCTTCATGTGAGTTTTGCTCATATTTATATTAGAATGTATGTTTGAAGATTTGAAAGATTTTAGTCATTGTTTTTTATTTAGTTAAAAATCTTAGAACATTGTGTTCATATATAACTCATATATCTGTAAATTAGTGCTGTTCTCTTTTGTCCAATGTATCTAAAATGGAAAAATAAAGAGCTTTAAGATTTGACTATCAGAATATATGTTTGCTGTAATTACCTTATATAATAGTGCAAAAATGATATATTTCTATTAGTTTTTATTAATTATTCATCCCTCATTTGTGTAATGGCCATTCTATATAATGTCTAGTTTTGTACTCAGTCAGAAAGTTCTGTATTGAGCTGATTCCAAATATGTTGTGACAATAAACAGTAGTAAATAACATTGTATATTGTTGTTTATATCTATGGAAATTTAAAAAAAAATATATTCAGTATTTTGTCAGAATTGTACTTTAATTATATATATATATATATATATATATATATATATATATATATATATATATATATATATATATATATATATATATATATATATATATATATAGATGCAATAAATTGACGACGAACAGTACGAAACTAGTAACAGTAGTAGAGGAAAACCAGATTTTCAACTCACTTTGTTTTTTTTTACCCTCCAAACAAGTATAAATTATAGTCCTAAATTATCCCCCACCCCACCCCCTTTTTTTCCAAAATAAAACAGGGTTTTGACTCACCCTCCCCCAACTCTTTTTTTCCCCTACTACTACTATGTAAACAGGTATTTTGTAACCAAACAAAACAACAGGTGTTGGAATGTGATAAGCTCTTTACACAGAGGTGACTAATTTGTTAGAACAGCGCATGTGTGGAATACAATTATTCTAAAGACGGCAAACGGGTTTTTACCACAAGATAACAGGATGAAAATTAAACTGTGCATTAGAATGTTTCAGTTAACAAGGTGGAAATTAAACTAGCATTAGAATGAAAATGATATTATTTTATATCTCGTTACCAATGATTAATGTTTCAACTGTTGATATTAAAAATATTTCACTATCACGACTATAGATACTAAATTTTACTTTACCACTCACACAGCGACGGGACTCAAACAGATCTTTCATTTCTGGTTTGTTCAGAGGATATTTTTTGTTGATAAAATATACCTTTGACCGATCGAGATCAATTGTGAGTTTAGTATAGTTTTGTTGGCTAATGGGGCTGTGAAAGTTTTTAAATTCCGTTAGCAACTTTGATACAATTGTTCGAGATAATTGAAATACATGCTGTCATCAGATCTGATGAGCGAAAGTTTTAACTTGTCACATGTTCCATTAAAACATATACCTGATGTTTCATTATTAAATTCAACTGTCAATTGTTTACCGTCCATCATTAGATATTTGATGTTACTATTGTAGCTATTTGTCATTGTCAAATTTTCAAACATTATTTTATAAGTTTAGATAAAATTTCAGTTGGAAAAGATAATGTCGAGTATAGATCTATCATCATAACAATACCCAAGGGCAAATGTATCTACCCCATTTTCACAATAGCGTTTGTCATCAAAATTATACAATCCACGTTTGATAATGACATCTGTTTCGAGTTTATGATGATTCGTTCGAATTGCCATAGCTCTCATAAAACTAACACCACCATCAAGCGCATACCTGTAGTCATCAAATTTCATAAACTTTTTAACAAAATCACGAGGTAGACCTTTGGCTTTTTTCGTTATTTTGTTATTATCTAACAATACGGCATACATTTTACTACGTAATCCGATAAAGTATTTGATAGCGCTCGAGTTCATTTCATCTTTAAACTTACCAATAACCTTTTTATTTGTGTCGTCATGAAATTTACTGTCACGTGGATAATCGGAAAGATCAAACAGATGTCGATTATTATACATATCCTGATAGATGTCCTCACATTCGATTTCATATACGAGTGAATCAGTATCAGTAAACAATAATCTACTAGCCGGCCACTGATTTTTAACAAAAGTGTAATGAAAATCGTACATCATCCACTTTGATAAATCTAACACTGCAGCTCCAACATAGATCGGCTTGTTTAGTTTTAGATTTGTTTTTCTTCTTTGTATCGCAACAAGATTTTCATTAAATATTTTCATGCTCACAAAATCATCGTCTGACACAAGTTTGTCTCTGCGATTGACATCATTAACTATTTCAATATTTACGCGTTTCCTAATATTCTCCATCGTCTTACCAAAAACGGAATTGTTCATCAGTTTAAAGAAGTTTTTCTCAAACTCTGTTTTCGCTACAGCTCTTCTTGAAGTGTTCGAGTTAATGTAACCTCTCATCCACGGCGACTGATTAAATTTTAGTACACGATGAACTTTTCTCAACACAAGACCAGCATCGACTGCTTGTTTTAAAACTTTGTAATGCAAAACGTAATTTTTCTTATCAAGTAAATTTGGTACTAGTTTCTTGACCATGGAATGTTGCCTTGGTGATGCTAACGCTTGTTGTTCTTTTGATAACAAACTATAATCTATTACCATCGATTCCGCACAGAAAGGGTAATCATTATGTAATTTGTGTAGCGAATTTGGATAATCAAGATCAACTTCAACGAAATAGGAAACATCATCGGGTATCTTTTTTTCTGTCTCTGATAGAAATCGATCAACCGTGATCCAATGAAATCCGCTAAAAGGCATTGGTTTTGCCATCGAACCACCGTAAAGATTATTACAATCTAGATAAATTATATACTTCGAAGGAAGGTCAGGGTTATACTGTTTCAGGTATTTGTTGTTTGTTTCAGCATATTTTTTTGTTATCACGCTAATACCACCTCGGATACCTTTTTCGATAAAATTGAACATATCCACATCTGTCAGTAATTCTAACCTTACCTTACTAAACTTTAGCAAAGCATCCCATGACAACCCAGGGGCAGAATAATACCAGCAAGGATCTAGTCCATAATTATTATAACTCACTTCACGAAAACTTTCAAAAACATCTGCTAATAATAACACGTCAGTTTTCAAGTACAAATCATGATAATCACCAAAAGTCTTACAATCAAACTCTTTCCAGATATTTTGTGCATACCTGTACTCGTCATCGGTTATATTTTCGTTTTTAAGTTGTGAGTAAAATTTGTCTTTGTCAGGTAAAGATATTTCATCAAATTTACTCCAATCGTCGAGGTATTCGTATGGAAAAACTCCTTTTTTAGCTAGTAGATTAAATTTATCTCCAAAACAGTCTCTTAGGTTATCAAATTTACTACAACCTTTCACTAACTCATCTAACGAGGCTGCCATAAACTGCAGGCTGTCAATAAAACGTAATTTACCTAGCGTAACTGACATGTACTTTTCAAAATTATTTGGGATGCATTTGATGACGTTATCGAGTTTTAGATGAGCTTTTATCTCAGGATTACCAAAAGCTTCTACTATAATATGGCTATCATATCCTCGAAAATTGTGAAGAATAACCGGAATAAAATCTGGAGCATGAAATTTTAAATTACACTGATTATGAGCCGCTCCACGATACTGTCCAGTCAAATGACAATGGTCATGTACTTTTTTATCATCGTCAAAAGCTTTTTCACAAATATGACAAATTTCTGCTTGCTCGTGATTGGATTCTTGTTGAGGTGTTAATTTTAACATTGGCGTTACTTTTTTCAAATGAGTAAATATATTATCAACTTCATTAATCAACTGCTTGAGAAGCCAAACAGCTGGATTTTTACCACGATATAATTTGATTGATTTAGATAATCTAGAATCAGTACAACAAACTACCTTATACGCTACTCCACACGGAACATGATTTTGAACTTTTCTTGTACTCGATTGATTAGGATTATTTTCTACACCAAGTACAGGTTGAAGTAGGCATTCGAAATCAGCGTATATGACGAAAGGAATTTTTAGTTTGTGATTATGATGGACAAACTGTAACACACTATCTTTTTTAGATGGCATTGTTATTCTTTGCACATCACTACAGTACTGCAAATGCTTTTGTAATGTTTCATTGTTTGTACAGCCATGCAAGCAGCGGTAACAAAAGAACTTTTTGTTCTTATCCTTATTGTACTGTCTACCAACTAGTCCGTTAAAGTTTTTAATCCAAACATAATGATTTTTGTAGTACAGTAAATTTATAGTTGATTGTGAAGCTTTTTCTGAAATATATCTCGGATATACGTCCTCCTTTTCATCTAGTCCGAAAACGTTAATTGAAACATTATTCTGCTTTTCAAATTTTGGTATTTGATTTTCTGCCACTGGAAAGTTAATATCTTTAAAATTTAATCTAGACACATGACTGATATACCTTTCAACACGAGTAGCGTTTTTTTCTGCTGGAAATAGTGCGGAAAGAACAGCCCATTGGAAACATTTGTTATCTACGTTTTTGATGTTTATACAACATCTTTTACTTTTTATTTTTGGTGGCAGGTCGACGTATGAACTACCTCGTAATACATTATATTTCATCGTGTGAAACAATATTCCTTTGATCATTTCAAACTTCCAACCCGAACATAATTGACTAAATTCCTCTATTTTTTTCCAAATTTCTTGGTGTATTTCATCAGATAGTGATAACAGATCAGTCCCAAGCAAAACACGTCTTGATTTTGCGTTCATATAAGGTTCTGCAATTTCCTTGTTAGTTAATTCTTCCATTATAACTAACTTTGAAAATATAACATGATATTGCACAAATAATCTGATACTTTTGTGTTTTTCGAGCTCACGTTTTACAATTGTCTGTAATAGGTGGTAAAGATTAGTTGCAGTAAAATTTACTAAAACAATTTGATTATCAAACTGATAACTATTATCAAAACCTGCAAAAGCAGTCGCTATTTTATTAGGTTCTCCCATAAAGCTTCTCTTAGCTATATCACGCAATTTTAACATTATTATACTATAATGTAATATCTAATTGATAATTTTTTCACACTGCGCATGCGCTAAAAATCAATTAGAGATAAAAAATATCTCCTATAATATATTGACAGCAAATCTAACAAACACATGTGAGCAAGAAGCATATCAAGTTCACCCAAAACATAACTTTACCTCACACTGCGCATGCGCTAAAAATCAATTAGAGATAAAAAATATCACCTATAATATAATGACAGCAAATCTAACAAACACATGTGAGCAAGAAACATATCAAGTTCACCCAAAATATAACTTTATCTCACACTGCGCATGCGCTAAAAATCAATTAGAGATAAAAAAATATTACCTATAATATAATGACAGTAAATCTGACAAGCGCACGTGAGCAAAAGATTTATCAAATTCACCCAAAGTATAACTTATACGCTGGAAATGTAATTGGTTCGGTTATTAACATTAAAACTAGAATACCTGTTGGCAAATTAACGTCAACGGGTTATAATATTAGTGTAAAGGGAGATAATGCCGAGAGGATTACAATGTTTAGAAAAGATTTTATTTACACGTTGTTTTGCGATGATATTCCAGAGGGACAGCGTGTATATCATTATAATGGTAAAGTCACTGATGATAATATTGAAAATTTATCCTTACAAGATGAGTTTCAGCCGCACCCAGTATTTGATTTATATGAGGCTAACGATCGCGGTATTATTAGAAATAGAAAAACTAAAAAAGTTCTTAGTACTATTAGCAATATGGGATATATCAGGGTAACTGTTAGAGGAACATCAACAAATCAAGTTCGTTATCTTGGTCATAGGTTTGTTTATGAGGTGTTCAATGGATCTATACCCAATGGTCTTGTTATTAATCACATCAATAATATACAAACTGATAATCGATTGGAAAATCTGGAGATAGTAACGCAACAGGAAAATGTGAGAAAAGGAAAAAATAGTAATGGTATTAATTTTAGATGCCCAATAAAACCTGTTATTTCAAAAAACCTCGAAACGGATGAGGAGATCGAATTCAAATCGATTTCAGCTGCGGCGAAATATAAGATAAATCCCGCAGTCGTAAAAATTATAGCTGATGGAGCAACAAAGTCAACTTTTTCAAGAGAATACGATGCTAGGATTGGTTTTAGATATGATATTTGATAGCTCGGTTTTAGTCAAGCAATGATGAGCAAATGCTATGATATCATCGTGATTAAATTTTAACGTTGTTACTACATTTTCATTAATTTTATCTTTTTCTGCTTCTGTTAGTAATATTTTATGAGAATCACCTTGCATTACAATAACATCAACACTATAACCCAACAAACATTTTCTTACCGCTTCGGCTAGTTCGTTATAATTTACTATATTAACTTTTTGGTGATATTTTATCTCATCAGTCATCTTATAATAATAAATTAGATAAAAATATATTATAATAATGGACTTGATGAAACGACTCGCTGAACTCTACGAAGAAGATACTAGTGATAAGGTCGTCAGCGATAAGGTCGTCAGTGATGAGGTCACTCATAGTATTACATTTTCCAAAGATTTCGTAGACAAATCTGTTGGTTATAGTGAAGATGATATTTTGTATAACAATGAATCTGATGATGATGGTGAAATAGTCACTGTTGCTGACAGATCTAATTACAGCAGATCAACAACTAAACGGTATAATGTCAAGTATCACATTGCTAAGCAAATAATTAAATTTAATTTTACCGTTGCCGAACAACAACTGTTCTGGCAGTTAATCAAACCTTTTTTAAATATCAAGATCCCAGGCCGACAGAAAATATAAAATTCGATTTCATATTTGTCAAGATTTTTAATCTAATGACGATCTCTAACGATCGTAAGCAGTATCTAATATCATTATGTAAACCAGTAAAATGTAAATCTGTCAAACAAAAGTATGAGTTAATTTATAATAGCATTATATCATAATCTGCTTGGTTGGGATCCAACTGTTAAATTTATCACTATACCCACGCCATTTGACTAAACTTTTATCCCCTTTTTTTCTAATCACTTTCTCGATAACAAAAACATCCTGCTCAGTTTTCTGTAGTTCTTGTTCATAAAAACTACCTACAATCGGTTCCCCTGCCAGATCTTTTAAAACATATGTTACAGGTAATGTTAAAAGTACCTTATCAACCACAAATACTTCTTCGCTCCAGTTCGGAGTAAATCCTTTTGCAAATACCTTTTTCATCAAAGAAATTCTAACTTTATCACCAACCTTAAATTTATGTCTGCGGTACATGTTTTCATTTGCTAATATTGGATTTTTAACAGCTTTTTTAGGTGTCATTTTGATGGTTCGATGTTTCGTGTTATTATATTCGCTTACGATTTGAGAAAGGTCATCGATGTACCTGTTGGTGTTTTTAGCTGTCATATGTTTGTGTATTTTCTCGTTTAGCGTGCGATTAAATCTCTCAACAACAACGCTTTTACCTTCGTTTCCTGTAACGTATTTTTTTTATATTATTTTGTTCTAGAAACTGTTCAAACTTTTTGTTAAAAAACTCAGATCCGTGATCAGTCCAGATTTTGTTTGGTTTTCTTTCTGTACTCGTTATTATCTGCTTTAGCGCATCGGTCATTGAAGTTCCTGTCTTATCTGAAACAGGTACACTGAAAGCGTATTTGCTAAAAACGTCTATAACATTAAACAAATACCTTTTTGGAGCGCCATCAGCGCCAACGTTAAACTGAGCTAGATTGGATACATCCACCAAATCTATTGCCCAGATATCATCTACACCATTAGCGACAACTTTACGTCGTTGGAACTTTTTTTTTTTAGGTCTGTGTAGTTCGATTGCAAGATCATCGTATACTTTATTTCCCCGATCGTGAGGTGATTGACGAGACTCTCCGAGTCCAAGTTTATATTTTGCTCCAATTATTCCCTGAACAAATTTTCTATCAAAACGTTCTCGTAGATTTGTTGGCTTCATATCACGTAATTCGTCTAACATTACTTTATCACAATCTAATTTTGAGTTTTCATGATCACGATAACAGATATCATGACGCATTGCTATTGCATCCACTTGATTGTAAGGCTCTTGTTCTGGCAATGGATTGTCGTTTTCATCTAGTTGTTGATGTAGCGGATTCCATGGACCAGTATACCGATGCCCTGGCAATGTCCAACCGCCTTTTGGTTTTGGTAATTTTCCAATTAGTTTATGTATATCTATACCTGACCCTATTATTTCTCTGTTGTTACAACATTGACAGTATGCGACAATTTTATTTTGCTCAATACACAAATCTCTGTCAGAATCACAGTTGCATATCATTCTATATTTTTAGTCGTCGACTAAAATAATATTAGGATAACCAGATCCTAGCGACGTCGCTGGAGATACTATCGCTGGGGACGTTTTCTTTAAAAATGTATTTTTTCTTTTTCCACAGATTGCACAAATACTTTTTAATATTATCCTGTTGTTTTTTGTTTTTTCTGTTGTTTCATTAATATTTTCTGTTTTAGTTTTACACTTGAGACAGTATGTTGACATTATTATACTTGTAAGTTTAGATAAAATTAATTGCGATCTCATCATTAGCGTGAGAAGGTTGCTTATCAAACTGTAAAATAAATTTTAAAAAGTTAAGATTTCTGCTCATCTGTTGGATAAACATAATACAATAATATCCGCAAGCAGACGTTCCAACAGGTTGGAGTTGATTTGACGAATAATACACCTTTTTAAATTTTTTGTTCAAATACTTTTTTATTACATCGCTTGGAGGAAGTCCAAACGAGTCGAAATAATTATTATTATAAACTGCTACCCAATGTGTGCCGGATCCGTCATTGAAATCTTGTATATTAATAACACATGAACTTACAGCAGATGGTGATTTTATTGCTGAGAGCTCATCTTTAGAATAAACTCCGTGAAATCCAGGAACTGCTTTTAACTTATCAATGATATCAAAATTACTCAACGGGGTCGACGAGTTCCTGGTAATGTTAGACCACGTCCGATTCCTAAAAGATTTGGCAGCAGACTTCCCGCTAGTCCCGCCAAAAGTGGAGCGAACGGAATAATTCCTCCTTGTTTTGTTTGATTGCATATGCATTTGCACTTTGGTGTTGGTGATTTTGTTTTTGTTGTTTTCTTTTTTTTTGTTGTTGGTGATTTCTTTTTCTTTTGTGGCATTATAATATATTATTTACATAAATTTACAATTTTTTTATTCCACTTCCACGAATGATACCATTACCTTTGACTGCTTTCTCCGTTGCGCCAGATATTGCTCCAGACGCTGCTGCTATTCCTAATGTGCCTAAGACAGGTAAAAGTTTAGGTATTATTGTACTAGTTAATACTGATAATGCCGGACCAAGAAAACCACCTTCTTTTGCCATCGCTGTCATTTGTGCAGCACTCAAATTTAAAACAAAAGTTTTTTTACGATCATACTTTTTTACTTGATTTTTTGTTAGCATTAATTTTGTTAAAACACCATCAGAAATATTAGGATTGATTTTTAATGATACCTGTTCTCGCTTTGCAATAGCAGCTACTAATTTTTTAACTTGGCCATCAGTCAAATACACTTCTTTTACAATATACCTTGCCATTTTATATAACAACTGTAGATTAAACTTGAACTGTCATTTTACCTCCAATAGAATCTACCGTGATAAATCTATCACTAATCACTAATGCGTATACGTATAACGGCGCTACTGGAACCGCCCCAAGTGTCCAGGTAATTTCAATATCCGCTGTGCTGTCTACAGCTCGCTCGTTATGTTTACTAACATCAAAATGAAATATAGGATAAAGCGTACGAAATTCCTCTGCTGATATTTGAGTTCCATCTTCAACATCTTGATATTTTTGCATTGCGTCAAGCAGGTACATGTACGGTCGAGAAATATTTTTATTAACATCATCAGCAAAATTGCACTCGATAGCTCGTTCTGGATATTGCTTTGAATTTAATCTAGTGTATATTCGTCTGACATCAGCGTGGTCAAATATTGCATTATTTTGTTGTTGGTTTCCTCGTCGAGCGTGCTGTTGAAATACGACAAAGATATTTCTCGGCAGTTGTTCGCTTGATGTTGTTGTGACCCTCCATGTGTAGTCAGTAGTATTTGGAACCGCTGTCTGATATATTTTATGCTGCTTAAAGTAAATTCTGTTCGTATGCTTATCAAGCGTACTATTTAATTCTAACATTTTAGTGATTGATGGTGTTATACGTGGCATCCACAAAGCGAGTTTGTTTATGATAAACTGTACATCAGCCCCTCCAGATCTAAACAAGCAATCGTTTTGGTCTGCTCGATCTAAAATAAGAGTATGTTTTACTCCACGGAATACTTTATCATGATCGCGACAAAAGCCGAAAATTGTGCTTAGCGGAAGCATCATTGTAATTTGACGTGATCCTGCTGCAAGTTTTCTTCGCCTAGCAAAGCCTTCGTTATAACGTGGATTTCTCACGTCAAGTGTGTTAAGAAGTAAATTTAACATTGCAGTACCGTCTGCAGCTGCTCCTGGTGGCGTTATATTTAGATTATTAAAAGCTTCTGTAAGAGAAACTCTTGTAGCGTTTGCATTAGCATCTGCAGCAGGTGCGACAATATCTAGTGCAGCAGCATTAGCAATGAGAAAATTTCTCACAATTACAGTATTTTCATCAGCATTAGCTCCATGTACTATAGCGCCTCTCTTTAAAAATTCTGTTGATTCAGCTATACCCCGTCCAGTATCTTTAAACCACATCATATTAGTTGCAGTTGATCTCGAGTAATCGTCGGAAAACGAAATAATATTTAAAATTGTACTTGCAACTTGTAGATGACCTGAAATATCTTCTACAGTTTGATTAGCCAGTTGATATCTAGCACTTTTGAATAAACACCACCCGTTATTTATAAGAGCTACTTCTGTTCCAACTGCAAATGCAGCAGGTGGATTGGCTACTGTCATAATCTGACCACGAACTTCTAACATAGCCTTATGTGGCAGTAGAAATACATCTTCGTCTCTGGTGTTAAAGGTTCTAATACCAGTTTTATTTGGTTCGTTAGAATTTTCATCAAGGTACTCAACAAACTCGAATTCTGTCACATCGTTGTCGATGTCATAAGTTTCTGTTAAGTCGAGATAATTTTTAACAGACATTTTATTTTATTAGATTATACAAAATTTTATTGCGGCACTGTTACTTTAGATATTAATTTTTGTATGATCTGCTCGCCCTTTGGTGATAATAATTTTTTTGTTGTTGTTATCATAGCTTTTTGAGTTTCTTTTGTTGGAGCGATTTCTGAGATAGCTTGTTTTATTTCAGATGCAGTCGGTGGATCTCCTTTTATTTTATTAGCTATTTTTTGTCCCACCGCAGTCCCAGCGGCAGATGCAGCCCCAGTTGCAAAAGCTTTACCCGCGTCAATAGCAATTGGTGCAACTTTACGCGCTAGTCCTGGAATATTTTTAATAACTTTAGTGAATATATTTCCAAAAAATCCTCCTACTATTTTTCTTCGATAAACTTTTTTTCTTTGTTTCATTATATTTGATGTTTCATAATTTTTACTTTTGCTCGCGTAGATGTAAATAATAAGTTACAACTTCATTACTAACATGTAACTGTTTTCCTGATTGATCTGTCAACTGCATCCTTATACTTGATATTTGATCTTCAACGTTTAAAGGATAATATATAATATGTCGTGGAGTTATTTGCATGAGAGAACCTGGCGGGACTTCTGGTGAGAAACTGTAAATCGTTTGACCTTTGCTACCTTTTGATGTATAAGAGCCAGAAGCAGTAGAGCAATTTACTAATATTGTATTTACTTCTGTTATATTTGCTGGCAGTTCACTGTCATATGTAATAGGCTGATCAAGTGCAGTGTAAGTTTTTTCCGTAAATCCTAACAGTTGTGCAATACTTCTTTCTCTTGGTTCAAGATTGATTGCTATATTTTTCAAAGTTATCCTAGTTCGCAATGTGTTATAATTTGCTGCTAATTCAAAATTATCAGCCACACCGTTAGCTTTTGTTATGAGCTCTTTGATTGTCTTGTTTAGATCTTCAATATTATAAGCTCCTTGCGGAATTTTTATTTTTTTTGTTGTAGATATTGGAGATGTTGTAATCATAGTAAAATACATTTCATCGTTAACATCATTTTTCACGTTAGGTATAGCATTCCAGCAAGTACAAGAAATTAATCCAATTTCATATTGTTTTGCAGGATCTAGTTCTATAGGTGGAATATAATTTACTGAAAAATTTGCGCTATCTTCTGCAGACTCACTAGAGTTTAGTAATAATGTTGTTTGCATTCCTTTAATATTATATCATTTTACAAAATTAAGTCGCCCCGATTAAGTCGCGGTGTAAAGTTTCGTATTCGTCAGATGTTAATAATTCACTCGATCTTAGATGATCAAGTATGTCAATAATTTCATTATCAAGTTCAACACTATCATTCCCAGCTTCCTTTGACGATATTAATAACATTAATCTACCTATCATTTCAGTAGTTGAAGTAAATACTTTTACACCAGTTCCTGTTTTTTCTTTTCTATATTTTTTACACGAGATTTATCAGAAGTAAAAAATTTCCTTCTAAAATCCCACCCACTACCAAAACCTTTTGGTCTACTATTTTCTGCTGCTTTTTTAAACGTGAGAGCAATGACACCGTTTCTCATTCTTTCATAAAGTGGAATCATATTATCAATTTCTGCAACCGTGTTTATTTCATCTTTAGCAGTAACTCCATCATTAAATATTACATCTAATCTATCGAGTAATTCTTGATATTCTACATTAGTCCACTTGTTTATATCATCAATATCTATTATATTTTCTTTGTTTAAAAAATCATCATATTCACTACCTTTTATCTCATCATTTGCTCTTTTTGTAAAATAAAGTCTTTGATCTCCAACTTCCATAAACATTACCGTAAGCTCACCAACTCTTTGTTGCTCCTCTTTGATATCTTTTATATCTCCTGATAAACTTGTTATAATATTTGTTATTCCTTGCGTTGTTAACTCTGCTAATCTTCGCTCAAGTTCCAGCGGATTGTTTATCAATCGATCTGTTTCAGCTTGTCTAGCAGCAGGATCAGCTATATTTGCTGTAAGTGCCTCAATTAATTTTCTTTTTTCTTCATCAGATCTGGTAACAAGTTTTGCAGCAGCTGCTTCTTGTTGTTCTTTAACAATTCCAACCAAACCTTTTCCCTGCAGTTGTTTAAGTTCTTCTTCTAACAGTGGTTTAGTTTCAGGTTGTTTACCTAATAATGCTTCAGTAACCGGCTTGAAAATTGTAGCTGTTGCTTCTGTAGCAGTTATTTGCCCACGTCGTGCTTCTTGTACTTTTTGCTTAAGTGATGCCTGAGATTGAGCAAGTTTTTTTTAGATCTTCTATGTGTTGTCTGTATCTTGCTCGTTTGTCCATTATTATAATTATAAATTTTATAAAATTGAAACGCTTTACTGTAAGTAACTGTTAATACAACAGCGAAACATTTTAGTTGGATCATTTGTAAGTTTATCAAACAAGAAAAAGTTGTATTTATCTTTTGTAGCATTACGGTAAAGTTCAATAAACTTATCTTTTGTCACGCCACCGCATTGCTCGCTTGCAACATTTCTAACGTCAACATTATCCAATCCTGGAAATAAAATAAAACAACCCGTATTTCGCCTAATAAACCTGTCAACATTATAAAATCCTTGAGCGAGATAACGGAATTACACTGTTTGTTACGTGACAGTGAGAAATATGATCTTATTTTGTTCATCTCCATGTTGTTTAGCGGAATATCATCAAAAACTACTATCTTATGTTCATCTGCATCAAGTTGATTAACTGGAATAAGATCTTCTGGCTGCCTAATTATAAAAAAATCTTCACCAGCTTTAAGATCATTACGAAGCTTGTTATTATACTCACTTAATAACTCATACTTATCTTGCTGTGGATTGATTGTGTAAATATAAACTCTATCGTAGTTAAAATTATCACCAAGAAGCAAGTTCATAAGCAAATTTGTTTTCCCCGATCCAGTTCGCCCAACAATAAGATAATGACAATCAGGAAGTTCATTGTTATGTTTATGCTTCACTAGTCTCTCTGTATCAAAGTTTAGTATCGACGATTTTGCCATTTTGTATAATATTAAACTAGTGTTGATAATTTTATCTAGGACAGTAAATAATGAGTTATTATACAAAATTTGGAACATTATTAGGAGATTATCCACATGTGACTTATCCAAATATGCAACTCTTGATCGGCTCAAAAATGAAATCAATAATTTACTAAATCTTACCAGCGTAGATCTAGATGAAGTCGTCATTTTCCAGGACAAAGAAGGACGATTAAAGACGAGTAACGTAAAACTGTCAGATGTAGTTGTACGAAATCCAAGTGGGAATATTGTTATGACACAAAACAAGATTACAGATCTTGGAAACCCAACTGAGGATGGGGATGCTGTCACTAAAAAATACGTCAATGATTGGGACGCTTCAATTACTAATGAAATCACAGCGCTCAAAACTGATTTTACCAGTCACGTGAACACATTTTTAAGTTTTCGCAGAAACATAAACAAAATTAGAGATGAATTTTTTGGAAATCCATCAAATGTTAGCATTACACTCGCTAATATTAACACAAATCTCAATGATATTAACACAAAACTCAATGATATTATTAGTGGAATTCCTAATATTGCTGAGAAAATGAGTATGATTAAAATTCCTCACAAACAGATTAAAAATATTGTGTATACTGTTGCATCTGGGTCTAGTACATGGATGAGGCAAAATAATTATATCAAATACACTGCAGAAGTTACTGGTATGTATAGATTGTCAGTGATTAGCACTGTAAATTTTAAAATATATACCACATCATCTTCATTACATAATTTTAATAGGTCTTCTGGAACTGTAATTATATTATTACTAAAAGGTATTGAAAAAGAATTTTCAATTGAACTGGTTGATACAATTCCAGTAGTTGAAGCCGATTATCATTGGTGTTTGGAATTTGTAACTGATTTATCATAACTATGTAAATAAATATTATAATGAAAAAAAGTATAGTTGATTTTAATCATATTTCAAAAGATATTTCAGAACAGGATGTGGACGCACTAATACAATACTATAAATATTATCACAAAAAAAGATTGGTGTGTTAAAAAATGTTACAAATACTACAACAAGATCCTTCGAGTAATATCATATCTACCATTGTTAATGACCAGTTCCGGTATAATTTCAAGTGGGATATCGTTAAATCCCTTTTTGTTAATTATATCTGGTATTGGTGTTTCACTTACAGCGGCGTGTAAAAAAGTAGAACCAAGACTTTTGATAAAAAAGCATGGATGTTTAACATCAATTAAAACTTACAAGAAACTACTTGATCAGATCCGGTCTTACCTACGAGGAGTCAAATATAATATGGATGATTTATTACGTGAATTTCGTATTATTGATAATATGTTAACAGACATTCTACCGATGAGGGTTAGCAAGTATGAAAAAAAATATAAAAAAAATATGAGTAACATAAAATTTTATCTAAACTTAAGATATAATATAACTAAAATAATATCATTTTCATTCTAATGCTAGTTTAATTTCCACCTTGTTAACTGAAACATTCTAATGCACAGTTTAATTTTCATCCTGTTATCTTGTGGTAAAAACCCGTTTGCCGTCTTTAGAATAATTGTATTCCACACATGCGCTGTTCTAACAAATTAGGTACCTCTGTGTAAAGAGCTTATCGCATTCCAACACCTGTTGTTTTGTTTGGTTACAAAATACCTGTTTACATAGTAGTAGTAGGGGAAAAAAAGAGGTGGGGGAGGGTGAGTCAAAACCCTGTTTTATTTTGGAAAAAAAGGGGTGGGGGTGGGGGATAATTTAGGACTATAATTTATACTTGTTTGGAGGGTAAAAAAACCAAAGTGAGTTGAAAACCTGGTTTTCCTCTACTACTGTAACTAACTAGCCTAAGCGCTTTCGACTCTTAATGAGTCTTTTTCAAAGGCAAATACAAAACATAGTTACGACAAACAAATAAACACAAAAACGTTGTGTTTGTAAACCTCTACATTTCTATCTTCACATGTGCTAAAACTATAAATACAACCAGCTTGTATAGACTAGTTGCGGAAACTGAAAACGTATAATTCCCTAAAAGTCTACAAGCCAAAGCGACATCCATCCCCACTCCGCGTACATATGTAACGCAGACTATATCCCGGACACCCGACTCCTCACCGGCCACTCCTACAGCAAAAATTGAAGGACAACAAGAAGACCCAGAAAACGTCAAACTCTACTAGTGCATAGTTTTCATTTTCCAGTCTTCCCGGCCTAGACCGCCTGGCTTCAATGCTCCAAGGCGGCGTATCCAGTATGATTCCTTTTCCCTTCTGGCCTCGGAACTCCAGCTGTGACCGCCAGCAATAGCAACAAGCACTATATCACTGAAAGTGTGGCCAGGGGAGGAGAAGTGTTCTGCGACCGGGCTTCTGTACAGCTTTTTTGTCATCCAATCAGATCTGTGAAGGTTTATCCTTATGTGTAGCTTTTCAGTTTCTCCCACGTACTGAAGGCCACAGATCTTACATGTGATGAGATAAATCACATTCTCTGTTTTGTTTGGACCATGTATGTTTAGTTTTTCTTTAGTCACTGTGCTAGTGAATGTCTTGGTCTCTATCATATGTTGACAGGTTTTGCATCTTTTATCGCCACAGGGTCCAGATTGACTAGGTTGGTTTTGACTAGCGATTGTTGTTAGCTTGGCCCTGACTAGGATGTCCTTTAGGTTTTTTGGTCTCCGGTAAGCTACTACAGGTTTGTTCGGAAGTATTAGGTTTAGTATGTCTGACGATTGCACGGTTGGCCAGTGGTTTGCGATGATTTTACCTACTTTGGGATTGTCTGGGTGATAGGTCAGAATAAATGGTATCCTATCAACCTTTTCTTTCTGTCCATATCTGAGTAGGTCATCACGGTTTGTTTGTTTGGCCCTTTGGATTGCCTCCGCAATCAGGTCTTTGTCGTAGCCTCGGTAAATTAAATGTTTAGCCAGCTCTTCAGACCTTTCTAGGAATCTTTCATCGTCGGAGCAAATTCTGCGTATCCTCAGTGCCTGGCTATATGGAATGTTCTTAATGCAGTGTTTTGGATGACAGCTGGTTGGGAGAAGATACTGGTGTTTGTCGGTTGGTTTCGAGTAGATGTCTGTGTGTAATTTGTTTTCCACCAGTCTGGTTGTTGTGTCCAGGAAAACATGGTTTGAGTTGGAAATTTCTGCCGTGAATTTTATTGAAGGATGGAAGTTGTTTGCCTTTGATATGAAGTCATCCAGACTTTCTCTTCTATACTGTGTTCGAGTCTAGGTGTGTTCGAGTCTAGGATTCGGCTAATGTAGATATGTGAGAAAGCTTGCCAGTAGCTTCTCGTGGGTCGGTGGTTCTTTCCGGTGATTTCCCGGCTTCTTCCTCCACCATTAATACTGGCCGCCATGAATAGCCTATCGTGTGCTGAAAAATGGCGTTAAGCCCAACAACAAACAAACAAACAATCTTCCATACTGCCACTTCATTTCTATATCATCGATAAAGCGTACCCACTGGTATGGTGTACGCTCAACCGATGCTAAGAGCTTTCCCTCAAGTTTTCCCATGAAAATGTTAGCATACGAAGGGGCCATTTTAGTACCCATTGCAGTTCCATTGATTTGTAGGTAGTTTTCTTCATTAAATTCAAAGTTGTTGAGTTTTAGGACAAGCTCCAGGAGTTGGATTAAGAAGTGTGTGGGTGGATTGTTTACAGTTCTTGTTTCCCATGCTTCGCTACATGCCTGTAACCCTTCGTTGTGCGATATGTTGGTGTACAAAGATGTGACGTCTAAGGAAGCAAGTAATGTATCTGGCAGTAATGGTTCACTAGCTTTGCTTTTTATGAGATAATCTGTCGTGTCTTGAAGATATGATGGTAATTTGTGGACATGTGGTCTCATAAAATGATCTAAATATTCTGATATCCCTTCTGTGGGGTGCCCGTTACCTGAGATTATAGGTCTGCCAGGGTTTCCTTGTTTGTGGATTTTGGGTAGAAGATAAAATCTACCTGCTCTTGGGTTTTCTGGGCTTAAGTAGTTTTTGGTTTGCTGGTCTATGTGTCCGCTTTGGTACGCCTCGTCAATAACATTAGTGGTGATTTTTGCATATTCCAGCGTTGGATCATGGTCCAGTTTTTGGTAGAACCTAGCGTCACTTAGTTGTCTACTTGCTTCACTAATGTAGTCTTCCCTATTCATAACGACAACAGCGGAACCCTTATCTGCAGGCTTAATTATTATGTCTGTTCTGCTTTTCAGTGAGTGCAGGGCATCTGTTTCTTCTTTTGTCAAATTAGCATATATGAAGCCCGGTCGCAGAACACTTCTCCTCCCCTGGCCACACTTTCAGTGATATAGTGCTTGATGCTATTGCTGGCGGCCACAGCTGGTGTTCCGAGGCCAGGAGGGAAAAGGAATCATACTGGATACGCCGCCTTGGAGCATTGAAGCCAGGCGGTCTAGGCCGGGAAGACTGGAAAATGAAAATTATGCACTAGTAGAGTTTGACGTTTTCTGGGTCTTCTTGTTGTCCTTCAATTTTTGCTGTAGGAGTGGCCGGTGAGGAGTCGGGTGTCCGGGATATAGTCTGCGTTACATATGTACGCGGAGTGGGGATGGATGTCGCTTTGGCTTGTAGACTTTTAGGGAATTATACGTTTTCAGTTTCAGCAACTAGTCTATACAAGCTGGTTGTATTTATAGTTTTAGCACATGTGAAGATAGAAATGTAGAGGTTTACAAACGCAACGTTTTTGTGTTTATTTGTTTGTCGTAACTATGTTTTGTATTTTCCTTTGAAAAAGACTCATTAAGAGTCGAAAGCGCTTAGGCTAGTTAGTTACTAGTTTCGTACTGTTCGTCGTCAGTTTATTGCATCTATTTTAATTAATCCCTGACAAACGTGATCCCTTGGTGGATCCAGTACGCTTGAGAGGGTTGTTATTCGCCATATGATTTGTATTCTTTATATATATATATATATATATATATATATATATATATATATATATATATATATATATATATATATATATATATATATATATATATATATATATATATATATATTCTGGGTATTTTTTTGTTTGTTGCGTTTTCCTTTCACGAGTTCGTAGTTTGTATTGTATCATAACGATTGTATCGAAGAGTATCAGTCCGGAAAATCCAAAATGGACGTATCGTTAGATGATTATATTTCGCGCAAAAGCGCAAATTTTAAGGTTGAAATAAGGTACTCACTTAATTTTTCATCACCAATGGAAACTTTCAGAGTATTGCATTATTATCAGGCACATAACTTGACGAAACCAAAGCATGCTATCCTTTTAAAGGCGATAGATTGTGAAAGTGAAAGCATTCGTGAATAATATACACGTACCTTACTTACGTTTGATACTGTCATACCACACATTTTTATTTAGAGGCTACATAAGTACAGTCTCAATAATAGGAAAAATTGTAATTGTTGCATGTTTTCTGCCACAGTTTCGAGGTACTAGTTGCCCTCTTTTCCCAGTAAAATTACTGCTCTGAAATTTCAAGATTTCCAGATCTTGCTCACACACTTTTATATATTTTGGAATATTAGGGAGTGATCAGAGTGAATTCAATTTAAAACATGGAATTCACTGAAACCATTTGATGGTAGCGTTGGGTAGTTATATTTAATAAGCTAGATAAATTGTGCAACATTGTATTAAGTCCTCTAATCCTACATGTAAGACCATGACCATGATATTTATGTTTTGGGTATCAGGGTCTTACTGACTAACTAACAGCGCTTTGTAGCCTGTTTTGATGTTGACTAACATCACAACAAAGTCAGATTTTCAGGAATATCGCATACTACTGGGAACCAATAATGACGCTTTCTACAAAGTAGAGTCAATGTTTTAGCCAGACTTTACTTACTCTGATATCTTTTCTCTAATACATTCAGATTCTCACAAAATAAATGTACCTGTTTTCAAGTTTTGTTGGCCTACATTTCAGTTGGCTTGAAAGTGATGAAAGCCAGGAATGTTGCAATTGGTTAAGTTGAAATATTATTCTTAAACGAAATGTATAAAAATATGTTATGCCTGTTGGAATTGTATTAGCAATGCTTTGTTTTGTTCAAGAAATATATCTTACACATGAACCTACTTAAATATGCTTTGGCATACCTCAACTAGAGTAGCATTTCAACAAATTTAAATGTATGTCAATGAACATGAAAATGCATCCATTTGCTAGTGTCAGATTTTGATTCAACCAGGATAAAAACAGCACAGTAAGTATATCAATTACACATCTGTTTGTGGAATAGTATCCATATGAACTGCCAAGTTGTGTGAGATATTCCTGAAACTTTGACTACTCGTTAGATGTCAACCAATATTGGAATGCACTATACAAAATTATAGTGCCATTATTTTGGCAGTAAAATGTAGCACTAAAATGTAAATAACATGATACATCTTACATGTTGGACTATATTGAGCCCTATCTGCCAGGTGTGTATTTTTACTCAAATATACTCAAATATACACATATATCTTATGAGGTATATTTATATAACGTAGTTTTAATTAATAATTGATGAATCAGGGGTCAAGCTAGACCTAAATTGTAGGGAGAAGTGGCTTCTCCTTTTGGTCAGAACATAGAGAAGTGGAAGCTAAACCAGGAGAAGTGAGACCGAAGCAAGAAATGCGAAATATATATGAAATATAATATATTTGATAATGCAGCTATATATATATATATATATATATATATATATATATATATATATATATATATATATATATGTGTGTGTGTGTGTGTGTGTGTGTGTGTGTGTGTGTGTGTGTGTGTGTGTGTGTGTGTGTGTGTGTGTGTGTGTGTGTGTGCTCCATTTCTCAGTATGCTTTTAAGTTTTAAACAATGCCTTATTTTCAAGTTTAAAAATATGTCATGTTTATTATCTACCCATTTTGAACATATACACAAATTATTATATTGATACCCATTATATTCATTATACTTGTAGTATGTGTTTGGATTGAGATACAGGCAAATTGGAGATATGGCTTAAAAGGCACAGCAGAAGCTATACATTGTAATTATTTTAACTAAAATCGGTTAACAAGATTAGAATCTTGAAATTCAAGTTGGTAAATATGCTTAATAAATTACCATTTAATTATTTTATTTTATTTTGTCAAGTTTTGTGTAAAATTGCAGTCAAAATTTTTTTGTAGCATTTTTTGAAACAACCCCTAATTCATGTACATATGATTAAATGCACTAGTGACTTCAAAACATACTCATTGTCCTGATTTCCTTGTTACCAATAAAATAATTACTGTAACTATTCATAGACACCACACATAAGCACTAAAGTAAAGATCACTAAACTGGACCTTTTTTTCCCCCAAAAACTGAAATATTTATTGCACCAAGTTAGTCTGTCTATTTTTAGAAAGAGGGTTTTTCTTAATAAAGCTATTCGCTTTCTTGCTTTATTGCAATAAATTCATTAATGGGACTGCATACTTATGGTTGAATTATTTGTCTACCTACTGTTATTAACAATATAAGTTGGTTAAATAGTATTTGCTACACTACTACTACTCTCTTTTGTAATTTCGCGAAATTACGGAGGGTCAGAAACAACCTTGACACTGCATATTTGTTTTGAATACGACAACAGATAGTCAGGTGTTTTTGACCTACATTATTAAATATTTAGGCTAACTCTCCTATGACATAATATTTAAACTTTGTTTTCATTATATTATATATTTTCCAGAGTCTATTTGTCCAATTATTTACGAATACAGACAGTTTAATTATGTGGTATATTGTATATGTAGCGATGTCCACCATTACAACTTTGTTTACAGTTTCAAACTTATTTTATCAAGAAAATTTGCAAATAAGGCCGTTAAAATCTCCATTTGTAAGAACAAAAAAACAATACATAAGAAAATACTCTTCATCGATCACAAATTACTATATATTGATGCATTTCACCTTGGATTACAACAGTGTCTGAACTTGCTAGCTACTGCAAGGGGGCATCTCAAAACTTATAATCTACAGCCATTTTACATCCAAAATATTGAAGGCGAAGTCATTTTCGCTTTCCTAACAGACGAAGGCAAAGTTTACAGTTCTTAGGCGACTTTTCCGCCCACTTCGCCTGGTAGTGTGACCCCTAATGAATGTAAACACGTTAAGCCTCCACTTTTGCTGTTGATGTGATTTTGATCTACTCTATGAATAACTATGAGCAAGTGACATGGATATGCTTTATGTCTGTAAATGGTATAATATGTAAGACTAAAATGGAGGAATACGCATTCATGATCCATTATTTCTTTTTCCTTTTTGGGTTGGCACATTAATGTTCTCTGAATGCTCAAATTGGGAAATAACATACTCAACCCAGCAATTATATTAGTTGTATGGATATAATGTTCAAGTTTTCAGTTGTTTGTTCTTTATATGCTTCTTTCAATGGTCATTTACTTGTAATTATAAATACAGGGAATCATAGTATCTATTCTTGTAAGGCCACTATGTTAATTGAGTTAAATAGATAGTTTTGTGGAAGTTATTTCTTTATCAATGCTGAGTTCTATGATTGTAGGCATGTGAAATTCTTTAATATCTATTATGGATGATTCAGATTTATGAGATATATGAGAAAAAAATCTGGTATGATATATTATGATGTAGGAATAATGGACCTAAAAATAGGGAATTATCATTAGTTTCATTCTGGTTAGTCTTACAATTTTGTATACAAAAATTGTGACATAATTGTGTCCCAAGTTAAATGTTCTAATAGTTCCTAACTTTCCAGACTATGACATTATAAAATATTGCATGTTCATCATTTGTTCCCTGTTATAAGAAATGATGGATGGTACCTGGTCCTTGCAATGCACAATTTCTGAATGAATGGATGGTCAGAAAGTATAGACATTGCTGCCAACCCTCACGATTTTGGCATTAATTTCATGACTTGTTTTCAGCAATTCCCCAACATTCAATTATTTTAAATCTGTAATAAAATAACCAGTTTCCTGTTAAGTGCTAGTTGTGATATCGGCAATTTCCGAAACAGTCCAGTATTGCTGGTTGCTATATTAGTAAAACTATAGCGGATTGATACAGTTGGCCTGGTAGCAAGCATTATAGTGTATTTTAATCTATTTGTATAAGAGTAGTTTTACAAAAGCTTTCAAGAGAATCTGGGGCCTAACCTAAATTTTGCTCTGTGCATGCACTGCCAGCACTGATTTGAATTACCATTCAGCATCGATGTTGAAATTGTCTTCACCACTAAGGAAAAGGATGTGTAAATGAAACCAAAAAAAAGTGAAAACAAGTTTGGAATATGCCAAAAGTTAGGTGTGCATTCAGCCATCAAATACTGATATACATATTGCTTTTTGCACACAGTGTACCACAAATTTTAGCATTGAGCATGGTGGCAGAGATGATGTGAGGAAGCATATTGGTAGCAAAAAGCACATAGAAGTTTGGAAATTTAAGAAATCCATCAGATTTTTGCTCTGGAATATTTTAAGCCATTGATGGAAGATCTGCAAGCTACAACTTCTGGAATTTTCTTGTACATAATCTACTTGTACCAGCTGGAGACCATGTTAAACATTTGTTCTGACAAATATTTCCAGACTTGAAGATCACTTCACAAATTGCTGTAAAAATTCACTAATTTTTATCACTATTTTAACTAATTGCATGCCGGGAGGGTTGGTAGCTATACATATATATTACTTGTAGAATTTCATTGGCCACATTGTTCTGCCTAACATTTTCATTTTACTTTCTCTCCTTTCTTGATGATACTCTGTTTCTTACCAGTTTGTGTCTCTCTGTGCCATCATGGAATTGTATGTACTTGTCATTTCAATCTGTATTTGTTTTTTTATTGTTTTTTTTTTTTGTTCTCCTTAATTTATGTCCTTGGGTTGGATAGTAGCACCCAAAAAAGCACCCTTATGCCTTTTATACACTTCCCCCTTTTTGGGTAACTTGTCTAACATTGACTGAAACTATATGAATGGTTTTTGCTGACTATGCCTTGCTTGATTCCCATACTCAGCACTCATCATAAAAGACTGATTTACTGCCAGTATTATGCCTTTCACAATCTGATGTATTGTCTATTTTAAAATTATTGCACTTTGGGCCAGAAAGAACATCATCTAGAGGTTTTCAGAATTGCTGATTTCGTCATAAACATCCTTTCTTGACAACCATTTCCCATATGGAATATATTTACCAACATCACATTGTTCATTCATGAACATTGCTTCATGATGAATGGACATTTTAGCAGCTGGTACAATGAGAGGCGATGTTGTGAATTGTAGACAGGCAAGATGTAGGTATCATTCTGGTGGTGGTGAAGAAGTGAAGAACACCTGTCATTGTGATTTGTAGATGAAGAGAAACTGTTGGTGTCATCAGTATTTATAGATGCAATGAAATGGATGTAGTCATCAATGTTTGTAGACAGACCAAATTGAACTAGTGAACTATGGGTAGTAGATTTAGAGGTTTTAAGTGTCGGTGTTTGAATAGTGTCTTTGGCACTCAGTGCCTTGTTTGCTTGAGGGTTTATAAGTACAGGAAGAGTACATGCACTTTAAAATATTAATTTGTTGGTAATGGAGAGGTCATTGTACTTGCAAAGAAATAAATAGCATGCAAAAGGGTCATTCATAGGATTTAATTTATATCGAGTCTATATTGATAAGACAAAATCAATTCTATATCAGCTAGCAAAATAGTGCTCAATAACCAAACAATGTACGGACAGGGAAGATCAGCTTTACACCAAAGCTTACAGCAGTTTTCCGTCACTGACATCTTTGAAAATGGCAGTGATAGCCTTAGTCAAAAAGAAATTGTTTCCAGTTATCAGACCATCCAAGGTTTTCATTGCCAACCCTAGCACCCTTTACACCCAGAGGTAAAAAAAAATTTCAAAACAGGAAAAGAAAAATTAAAAAAATACTTAAAATTGATATGTGCATCAAATTGAGCTTATTTAGCCCAGGCCTTTAGAAGTTCTGAATCTCATTGAAATCTTCATCATTTTTCTGTTTAACAACAAAACGCTTGTCTAAATTTGCAAACGGCATTTTGTCTAAGTCTTTTGATTTTAAGTTCACAGGCAATATTTATACGGCAATAACCGGAACTGAAATCAATAACAGTGATTGCGCTGGGCTTTGCCAACATCGCAAATTGCAATTATGTTTTACATATTGGCTAAAAAATATGCCATCTGGCCATATTTTTGGCTGATAAAAACAGGATATATAGCTATAAATTTGGCTGATGAAAACTGTATATAAAGTATTGGGTTTGGAGTGGAGAAATTCAAAGGCACCATGACAGGAAGCCTCAAACTTGGATATAAAAATGCACTGGAATCAGTTGTTACATAAACAAATCCTTGTCTCATATTGACAAACCAGGGGACAAAATGGCACGAACAAATTGTCATGTGGACATAATGTCAGCAGACATAATGGCATGGAAAAATGTCATGTGGACAAAATGTCTGTAGTACCAAAATTGGAGGGATAAAAAAGATTGAATAAGCAATAAAAAAATTCACTAATATATTTATTCAAATTTAATTTAGTCTAACTTTTTTATAATAATTATATCTTACCTAATTAAGAATTGTGAAGTCAAACAACATTAATGTTTAAAACATGTGCAATGTCTCTTAAATATGTTATTGGATCTCTGTTTTAGTCAGTCACCATAGTGTGCAACCCCTCCTTGATGTGGATGTATGTTTTCTTTTTATTCCCAGTCATTGTTCCTAGTTCCAATTGACGATGAAGAAGTTGAGTGCTATGTTGTTCCTATTATAGTTTCCATGCAAGTTTAGTTGTGGTCAGATGCATGAAACCGATAACTTTGTTGAATGCATTGTGCCAACCCTTGATTGCATTGTTGCTGCAAATCAGGTTGTTGACTACTCTAGAAAATTGACTCCAAAGTATTGAATTGAAAATCTGGGTTGCCCTCTTCTTGCTCTTTTTAATCTATGAATAAAGTTATCTTCCTTGTAATCACAGATAACATCTATGTCAAAATAAGCTGGATCTTGGATTAAATGTTCAAACAAATCAATAACATCATGTGGTGGAACAAATGCCAGAGAAAGAAGTCGTTTGTCGAGAAGTGCAAATCTAGTTTATTTCTGTAACGTTCCAAGAATCCTTCCACTTGCAATTTTCTACAACTGTGAAGATGATCATGTCATCTCTCTTAATACAGATAAAAGGTTAGTTGTTTTGCATCCATGCCATTTTGTCCACAGACATTTTGTCCAGCCACCAACAAACCACCCAAGGAGTTAATTGTCATAATCTGCTTATGCTGATAACTGGCCTTGATAATGTATGCTGAAATAAAATTAAACTAGACATGCAACTTACCAGCTACAATTGGCCACCTCTGAGGGTGGAAACTACAGTACTACATGACAAATAATTTATGAAAAGAACCTCCAAAATTCCAAATTACTTGTCTAAACTTGCAAACAGCAACTGGTCTCTTGATATTAAGTTTGCAATATTTATAGGGCTACAGTCGGAAATGAAATTAATAATAGTGATTGCTCTGGGCTTTACCAATGATGCAAATTGTGATTTTGTTTTCCTTATTAATGAAAAAATATACCATCTATCGATAATTTTGGCTGATGAAAACTGTATATAAAGTATTGGGTTTGGAGTGGAGAAATTCAAAGGCAACATGACAGGAAACCACAAACTTGGATATCAAAATGCACTGAAATCTATTGTTATATAAATGTATCCTTGTTTCAGGTTGCCAAATCACCCTTACAGTGCACTGTTTTATGATAATCAGCTTATGCTGACATCTGGTCTTGGTAATGTATGCTGTAATACGGTTATGTCGGTTATGTCGCCGGCCTAGGGGTTTGCCAAAAAGCATCGAGATAACCCAGATAACCGATGATCGAGATAAACGAAAACCAATATGGCATCAATAAAATAACATGTGCTTGAAATTTCATTATGTACATGATGTGCATTACTAAATGAGAATGTACATGCACATATTTTTGGATGTTTTTTTTACGCAACAGCATTGCCGTGATTTGTTTGATGAAGCGATCTGAATGCCATAAAAATGTACATACATGTTTGTTAACAACAAAAGGCATATGTGCACAAACTAACAGCAGAGATTTACCAGTATACAATACAAACCACCATCAAATCTCGATACAAACCTTTATTATATTCTCCAACATTGAAATGCAAAGATCGCTTACAAAATCACACCAAAACAAACGTGCAGGGTGTAGTTCATTTTTACATAAAGCTAACCAGTGTCAAAATGAAAATCGCGAGTCATTTCACTCTGACAGCTCTGAAAAGTATCCTAAACAGAATAGCTACAACATGTTCTCAAGACAAGATCAACAAGTGTGAGTGAACTGTCATTGGAGTGAACGACCATACGGACCGTGATCACGTGCTAGGTGAACTCAGCACATGCACAGTTAACCAAGTATGATCATTTTATTGGAGAGTCCTATGCTAGCATAAACGTAACCAATCGCAAGAAGTACATGTTAATTAAAAAATTGAGAGACCGTATTCTTGCAAAATAGTATCTCCATTCCCATGAATGAAACTTACATGAGTCAACACCTGGCAATATTGGACCATATATATTACTGAAATTAACATCCAATATAAGGAATCTTTCACTCCTGTATTTCAAAAAATAATTATTTTTAATTATGCAAAAGTTATTTATTTGTTGTTTGCTATTTCTTGCAGAGTTTAAGTGTCTGTAACAACCAACAAACAGAAGGATTAGTCATTCCATTAATTTTATAGGTTCTATTTGTGTCTTCAGAAGTTGGTCAGTTGTAGGTATAGTACAGTAGCATAATTGACTGTCAAAACATACAGTACTCTGCTGTACATCAGCATAAGCAGATTATGATGCAACAATGCACTGCTAAGATGGGGTTGTGATACAAACAAAGGATCATTTGTGTACTGATTGATTCCAATACATTACTTAGTTAAGTTTGTAGCTTCTTTCCGTTCTCCTTTTTATTTATCCAGTCAAAAGCCACATTTGTTTGAAAAAATATAACCAAAAAGTCTGTTGCCAGATGGGACATTTTTGTCACCAATAAGGCGGTTGGTCATGGGGATCGAGATAACCGACATTAATTGGCAAATTTGGCACTCTTTTGTGCTCGAGATATTAGGGTTCGGTGGCATAAAAGAATCAACATAACCAATAAGAAAATGCTAAGACAAATAGAGAATTTGTCGGTTCCACTTAAAAAACGTCGACTTAATAGGGTTGGTGAGGTAACTGAGGTCGAGATAAGTGGTTTCCACTGTATAATCAAAATAGCCATGCAACTGACTAGTTACAATCAACCAACTTCGAGGGCAGGAATATGAAATGACTACAGTCGACCAGACAATAGAAATAAAAAACCCACTGAAACAATAGTTTTGCTGCAACTTCATTGAACACTGATTACCTCTGAAGCAACGCTATATACTCAGGAATTGGTTTTTACAAAATTGTCTCAATGTTCTACAATTATGTGATGTTGCCAGAGCAATAACAAAATGGTATTTGTTTGGTTGTTCAAAGAGATCTTTTAACAATGCCTTCAATGACTCATGCACCTTCATCAAAGCAAGCCAGCTATCTTTGATCAAAGATGTCAGCAACAAAATAAATAAAAGCATTGCTCCAGTTTTCATAGTGAATAGAACCTATTTATTCTGCCACAAAACTTTCGTCTTTGCAAAAGAAACGTGTGAATGGAGGACTCCTATGTCGGCAATTTTATGCATCTCAAATCAAATATTTTTATCCAAAAAGTGTAATTGTTTCTGAGATCCCTGTGTATGTATATATATATATATATATATATATATATATATATATATATATATATATATATATATATATACACACCACTCCCTCGATAACTCGCTGACATCGGGGTCCAAAAACATCGACCGCGATATAAGCGAGGGCGCGAGTTATCGAGGGACCTATAACAAACAACAAAACTAACAAAGGGATCGACGTATAGGCAAAAGGGGGTGGGGTTGGCTTGGCATGTTACAATGTTGAATACTCAATAAACGTGCTAAGATTAACAGTGAATAAATATCTCTTCATATCGGTATATATTATTTTTTTCCTCAGAGTAACATTAATTTCAGGAGAACTTGCAGTATATTGATCATCCAGCATTATTCCACGTGGTTTTCATTCGCTTAGCACATGTACGACTGCACGTTTTGACTGCAGATTTGAATCACCCACGCATGCGTGCCCCAGTTATACCATGTGACCACACAGTCGCATAAATGTTATTATTTTGGAATTATAATTCTTAAGATAGTTATTGGTAAAAACGTAGTAGTATCGCAAATAGAAATATCGGTACATGTACGATGGCTAACTTTCGAAAGTCGCGGAGATAGTCGACTAAAAAAACAATGAGCAAAGATTACTTTGATGCGTTACGAAGATTTCAAGGTGTCTAGGTGATGATTGTTCATAATATACTTTGTGGGATTTCTTTGACATGTTTGTTCGGAAATCAAAGGTATCCGTCTGGGTTTCATTAAAAGAGCCCGCTAGGTACCGATCATTTAGCACCCACATTTAATAGTTATCGTCTACAAAGAGGTGTATTACTCGTAGAACAAAGGTTTTAACCTTGGAATATAATGCCTCGGGGATAACGGTTGGTCCAGTTGCACAATGCCAATGAATTTTAATAATCAAAACAGACGGCCTGACGTATTGTTTATTTATATTAAGCAGCGATCTGGTTTCTTATTATAGCCATAGCTGTCACACTTGTTTGAAGTGGTTGGCCAGTGTGGCGATTTTTTTTTTTTTTTTTTTTTTGTTACAGGTACCCGCGTTTCTGTTTCAATATCCAGGTCTTTCTATACCGGTTTACCCGATGACAGCCCTAGATACCTTACTGATATTATATACTTTAATGATGTTAATGCATAAAATGTGAAAACGTTTTCAAATGGTGAAGTAAAGTTAAATTTGATAACGGTAACGAATAGGAGAACTTAGGCTCCTAAAGGCATGCCTTTGAACTTTCTTTTATTGTACCGACCAGGTTTGATTTGATGCAAAATACATATTCTAAGCAAAAAAACAACGGCGGTCTCTTTTAATTGATTCTTTTATTATAACAAACACTTCCCACGCTGTTGATCAAAACAAAGCCGGCATGTAATTAGGTTCCCACCGAAGTACTCTCGGGTTTCGATGTGACTATTTTCCTGCCTTCATCTAAGAGAATAGGTATGTTGCGATTATGGAGTTGAGACAAAATTAAAGGCTTATAATGTGAATTTCACATAGCCAGATATTTAATTAGTGTCTATTTCATTCTAGGTTGCCGCATGTTAGCATTTACCAGAGTTTTTCATTGAGCACTGTTTATTTACAATTTACAGTGTATTAACAACTATTTCTCTATTTAAAAAAAAACAATATGTGATATCTTTTTAGAAATTGCGAATTTCACAATATGGATTCTATCTTTACGGGCAATAATCCCCATTTTCGATGATAAAACCGAGTTATATATCAAAGTTTAATTTACCAATTTACCATTTCTTATCACATTTTTCACTGTTCAACACATTTTAAAATATATTTGCTTTGAAAAAAATTGGGAGCCATGCCGGACACCGCGTTATAAGCGGGTTCGTGAGTTAACGGGCGCGAGTTATCGAGGGAGTGGTGTGTATATATATATATATATATATATATATATATATATATATATATATATATATATATATATATATATATATAAAGAATACAAATCATATGGCGAATAACAACCCTCTCAAGCGTACTGGATCCACCAAGGGATCACGTGTGTCAGGGATTAATTAAAATATATGCAATAAACTGACGACGAACAGTATGAAACTAGTAACTAACTAGCCTAAGCGCTTTCGACTCTAAATGAGTCTTTTTCAAAGGCAAATACAACACATAGTTACGACAAACAAATAAACACAACAGTTTCCGCAACTAGTCTATACAAGCTGGTTGTATTTATAGTTTTAGCACATGTGAAGACAGAAATGTAGAGGTTTACAAACACAACGTTTTTGTGTTTATTTGTTTGTCGTAACTATGTGTTGTATTTGCCTTTGAAAAAGACTCATTAAGAGTCGAAAGCGCTTAGGCTAGTTAGTTACTAGTTTCGTACTGTTCGTCGTCAGTTTATTGCATATATATATATATATATATATATATATATATATATATATATACAGGGTCAAGCTAGACTTAAATTTTAGGGAGAAGTGACTTCTCCTTTTGGTCAGAACATGGAGAAGTGGTAGCTAAACAGGGAGAAGTGGGAGTTAATCAGGGAGAAGTGAGACCCAAACAATAAACAGATATAGATTTTTATATAGATTTTTATATATGCATATATATATATATATAGAGAGAGAGAGAGAGAGAGAGAGAGAGAGAGAGAGAGAGAGAGAGAGAGAGAGAGAGAGAGAGAGAGAGAGAGAGAGAGAGAGAGATACATTATCATATTTTAATGATGTGCTCTATTTCTTGGAATGGATTTAACAGTTTTAAGCAATGCCTTATTTTCACGTTAAAAAATATTTGTTATTTGTGAGTATTCATTTATTTTGTACACATAAAAAAATTATATTCATACCCATTCTATTCATACTTAGTGTGTGTGTTTTTGAGTTGAAGTAAATGTAGTTTATTTTGGCTGTATGACTTAAAAATTACATATGAAGCTATACATTGCAATTAATTTTTCACTGATAGAAGTAACAAAATTAGAGCCTTGTAAATGCAAGGTGGTAAAAATGCTTAATAAACTACCACTTAATTATTTTTTTTAAAGTTTGTGTGCAATTGCAGTCAAAAATATTTCTAGCATTCTTTGAAACAGCCCCTAACAAATGTACATAAGAATAAATGCACAGGTGACTTCAAACCACACTGTTCATCCTGATTTAATTGTTCTCGATAAAATATTAATGTAGCTATTCATAAACAACACACTAAAGCACTAAAGTCAATATATAACTAAACTGGACCCTATTTGTTACCCCCAACCAAAAATCCAAGAATATGTCTTGCACAGAGCAAGTGCATCTATTTTTAGACCAGGGTGTGTGTGTCTAAACTACACACTCTTTTGCTTCGTTACAAAAACCCATTAAAAGTTCCGCATATTTATGGTTTGTCTACCTACGGGTAATAATGACATGGATTGGTTAAATATTTGCTTCATTACTATATATATTTTTCATATTTTCACAGTTTAATGAAGTGGTATATCAAATATGCAGCGATATCTGCCATTAAAATTTCATTTACCGTTTCAACTGATTTTATACAGAAAATACGCAAATAAGGCTGTTAAAATCTCCATTTATTAAAAATAGGATATAAATTAGAAAATGCTCTTCACCGATTGTATTTTTAAATTTTGAAACAGAATTTGGCATCTTTTCATCATAACACAGTAGGCCCAACTTCATGAAATCAGGCAGTGATATCTTGCTCCAGAAAAGGGTTAACGGTCAGTTATTTATTAAAACTTGCATGTGAATGTGCAAGAATTTCTTTGTTGCCATAAGCTGATTGGTATCAACACCACATAAATACATTTGGCATTGGGTTACAGCAGTGCTAGAACTTACTGGCTACAGCGAGGGGACATCTCAAAGTCATAATCTACAGTCATATTACGTCGGAAAAATCAGAGGTCGAAGTCATTTTTGCTTTCATAACAGAAGAAGGCGAAGTTTACACTTCTAAGGTGACTTTTTTGCCCACTTTGCTTGGTAGTGTGACCCCTATATATATATATATATATATATATATATATATATATATATATATATATATATATATATATATATATATATATATATATATGTATGTGTGTGTGTGTGTTAAAAACCCTGTACCTTATTTTAAAACCAGTATAATAGGAAATGTTTTTTTAATTACATACCAGGCGCCTTAAGCCATTTGGGAAACAAATTGATGCAACTTATAAGCTGAAATAAGGGATATCAACGGTTCTTAATAAGTGACTTGTGAAAACAATGAGAGACAGTTCAAGTTAATAAATGTTAATAATGAAAGAGTTGTGCCTGCTTTCTGTTACTTGTGAAATTCCAGACTGCCCTGGAGATGCATAAAAAAATTTCAGTTATTTTAGGCTGTTTTCATCCCTGGCTACTGCTGTTTGTCTGAAACAAAATGGGGTTTGAGTTCCTTTACTTTCTGTTGCTCTACAAGTAGTTGTAATAATCAAAAGATGATGAACACAAAAAACGTAGATATCAGCTTATGCACAACAGAAGTATACAGTGATCTCGGAAATGCCTAATTACGCGTAATTGGACACAAACTTTTGATATGGGACTCATAAAATTGCCAACACTGGAGTCCTCAGTAGGCACGTTTTTGTTGTGAGGAGTTAACTTTTGCAGCAAAATAAATATATTCAAAATTGAAGCAATGTTTTTCAATGCTTTATTTTAGTTTTTGTTTGTTACTGACTTCTTTGATCAAAGGTCGCCGGCTTGCTTTGATGAAGGTGCATGTGTTATTAATGGTGCTGCTAAAGGCTCCTTTTGACGGACAAAACAAATGCCCATTTGCAGCAACATCAAATTAATTGTAGAACATTTGACACAAATTTTATCAGTTTTCATTGAAGTTGCAGCAAAACAATTTTTTCTGTTTTTTTTTAAAGTTGCTTTTGTATGGTCGACTGCAGTCATTTCTTGCTTTTCCATCCTCAGAGGTGGTTGATTGTATCTAAAAGTCAGATGCTACATCCCTGTTTGTTTGTACCCCCTACAGATTTCAATAACGGAAACCTTTACTTTGATGAAAAGTGCAAAGAACTTAGTCCATTCATTCATTGATTTATATTTTCTATCCTGAATGTGAGAAGAATTGCCATAACACCGTCATCGCCTTTGCATTTCATGCTGAATGAAAATTTTCAATGTAATAGACTGACATGCTTGAGAACCATTTCCAGTTTCTGGACCAGTCTATTTTCAGCAAACGGGTGCATGCTCGACTAAAGATGTACATACATATGTCATCTGCTTCCGATATTTATAGCGTCAAATCAAGCAAAGGATAAGAATGACAACAAAAAAATGCCTTTCATGTGGATTTAGCAAGTGGTTTCATTAATATATTCAACTGTGCAAAAGAATATAATTTCAAAGTCAACATATGTTATGGTAATTTACAGAATTATCAGGCAGTTACCAAATAGGATAAATTATGTCATTATGTTGTTGAATGGAAATAAACTACCCCTTAGTGTAGGAATATGGTGACGTGTTAGTATGGAAAGTCCTTTAAGCATGACAGGTGCAAGGGGTTGCCAGTATTAGTGCCATTCTGGTCACAGTCAGGTTAGAAATTATAAATCAATGATTCAATTGACTAGTTCTGTGCACTTTTTATCACATTAAACTTTTTAGTTATTGAAATCATTGGTAGGGGTACAAACAAACCAGGATGTAGTATCATAGTAATAGCCAGTTGCATGGCTAGTTTGATTATATTACAGCATAAAAATATCAAGGCCAGATATCGGTATGACATAACAATTAACTGTTAGGGTGGTTTGTCAATATGAAATAAGGATTTGTTTATGTAACAATTGATTCCATTGCATTTTTATATCCAAGTTTGTGGCTTCCTGTCATGGTGCCTTTGAATTTCTCCACTCCAAACTCAAGACTGTACCATTCTTATCACCAAAATGTTGTAGCCAAAAATGGCCAGAAGGTATATTTTTTCCCCAATATGTAAAACATAATTGCAATTTTTGACATTGGCAAAACCCAGTGCAATAACTGTTATTGATTTCATTTCCGGTTTGTGCCATATTAATATTGCCCATTGCCATGAACTCTAAATCAAGTGACTTGGACAAAATGCTGTTTGTAATTTAGACAAGTGTTTTATACTTAAAACAGAAAAATGATGAAGATTTCAATGAAATTTAGAATTGTTAAAGTTGCTATAACTGATAGCTCTGATGCGACTATAGCCAAGTGTAAGAAAGTATGTGATTTCAGGCTTAGTGGGGACTGCAACTTTTGCTGGTGGGACTCCTATTTTTACCAAATTAGGAGTCCTGGACTCCTAGTTTTAAAATCCTAGTGAGACCTCTGCAGTATAGCATGTCATCACACTAGGTAGTCTAAGGCAGTTGTTATAATATAGCTTGTATGCTTTTCATTTCAGAAATCCATCATTTACTGCAGGAAATTTGCAAAAAACCACACAGGGAAAATTTTTTCAAAAAGAACAAGGTTTTGCTAAGAACATCCAGAAACGCCTTGTAGTAAATAAACCTGGACAGAACAAGGGTTCAAGTATTAAACCACTTAAAACCAGTTTTGATGCTAGACAAAAACTGTCAGCAAAATCTACCATCACAGATGCAAGGGAGAAGTTATCTTGGAAAGATAAACCCACAGACGCCAGGGACACCTTAACTAATATTCGTATTCATAAAGGGACACTTGATGCACGTGCAAAAATTCAAGCCAAGCAACAAAAACAAGGAATTGGTAATAAAAACATTCCTGTAAATCTTGGGTCTAATCCAGGAGCTACAATGAATAAAAATATCATCATGCGAACTGTAAGTCTTTCACTTGGACCATTAAAGTTAAAGCTTAAACTTTTATTATCTTAATGTAAATCTTTATGTGCTTCAGACCTAGAGCAAGGTGTCATCACAAAGTTATCGTTTGGAAAAGTCATTTATTCTTTTACATGATTTTATCTTATGTTTCCATTTCATATTATAATTGTATAAAGAGTAACATGGAGTACTTACTGTAGTCTTCAGAATATTATACTTGGCCAGTTAACAATGAAAAGAATTCTGTTTGCTTTAAGCAGCACAGTAGACCACTCTTAATGAGATCCTCATGAATATTAATGTCTCCCCAAAACGAGGTTAAGCTAGGCAGGTCACGACTATACTGCAAATAATATATTATGTAGATTGCTTTTAAGAGAGAATATATTATACTGATTGTGGCTGTAATTGATGTAATATATTTTATAGAGATTGTTTTCTTTTGCAAAAGAATACTTTAATTTATACAATTACCGCTGTATATTTTATAATGATGAAAACTTATTTGATACATACATTCTCTAAAATAAAAGTTGATTTAGGTCCCATCTTGAGTGTCTTTTTTCTCTACAGCACACAAAATACAAGTTAATGATAGAAAAAAGAAACTATTTAAACTTTGGGCAAAACACTCAGTCAAAATGAAACATTTGCAACATGTGCATATTGACAGACTTCCCTTTTAACTAATGACGTCCGCCAAACCAGTAGAGACTTTGTGGTGTGCATTAAATAGTTTTGAATATATGTCGGTATGCTTGCATTTTAATTTGTATCAAAATGCACAAACTGGTTGCTTTTATGGTGCTTGCTGCTTTTAGTGCTTGGGGGTGGGAGGGATTGTGTTTTCCTTTTAAATGACATTGTTTATCATTTCTGAATCATTAGCTAGCTGCCAATATGGATATACGATTTTATTCATACAAACACATTTTTTTGTTTCAATAACAGACTGGCAGTTCTATATTTAACCACAAAATGGTAGGATTTTTTGTTCAATATATAAAATCAAAGCATTCAGTACCCCAAACACACAAATTGGTCCCTAATTTATCAGAATTTCTTCATTGGTTATAGTTAATATTATTTTTGTGGAGTTGGTAGACGGATGAATTTCAACACTAAATATGTACATGCAGACATTAGATAACATAAAGATAATAGGGAAGAATTGTGTCTAAAGGATAAAAATTTGTAATTTTATGTAAGGGATATTCTATTAATCTGTTTGTTAAAATAATTTTCTCTTTAATTTTAACAAAACCTTTATCTGTCATAATTTGGTCAGGCTCTAACACATCTATAAGCTGGTGCATAGATTAGCCTCGTTTTGGATTCATTAACCCAGGGTCACAGGAATAAATGATTACATTTTAATAATGGTCTGTATGACTGCTTGTGATAAAACTTTTAACCTTTAACATACAAATTGATATTTTCATACTGCTTTTTTTCATGTCACTTAAATTTAATTTTATCTGAATTGTTGATCATAATCACATCACATCACATATCTTATGGTTTATGGGTTAATTTAGTTGTTGTTGTTGGGCTTAACACCATTTTTCAGCACACGATAGGCAATTCATGGCGGCCAGTATTAATGGTGGTGGTAGAAACCAGGAAATCGCTAGAAAGAACCACCGACCCACGAGAAAATACTGGCAAGCTTTCTCAAATATCCACATTCGCTGAATCCTAGACTCTAACCCACGCAGACAGAGGTTAATTTAGAAAGTGCTTTACAAAGATTCTATTCTTAAAACACAAATTATTATTGATGTTTAAGATTTGAAACATGTTTTTATGTTTCCATCATCAGATGGTGACTTGTGGAAGTCATGAATGTTTCAGAGAGGGTTAATGGTCAGTCAGCTATTAAAACATGGAACCTATGATGGTGCAAAAGTTTGTAAGCACAAGTTGTATCAATTAATTTTGCCATGGGTCTCAACACAAGTGCCAGAATTTTCTGGCTAGGATGAGGTAAAGGCATAAAATACTGTCTCTTATGTTACATCTAAAAATCACAGGGCGAAGTTGTTCTCACTTTCCTAACAGAAAACAGTGAATTTTTTTTTTATAGGCATATTAGTTGCTTGCTTTCCTTGTAACATGACCTCTGTAACATGCTTGTATCATGCTGGTGGGAAGGCACATAGGGCTTACATATATTCTGCTTCCTTGAGCCAGCGAGGGGATCACACTCTTACTTTGCCATAGCTTTATGTATCTCCCATTCCCATGGGAAACCAGAATTTGGAGATAGAATTGAGCACACACACAAGTTAACTTTTCACTACAAAGAAGGAATTTTTAATTTTTGGCTTGAAAAGCAATTTCATTTGTTGATTTGCTATGGTTATACAATCCACAAATGTAATTATCAAAAAAATGTGCAGTTAGGTATATGTCTTATTTCACTTTTGTTTTTACTTTAGGTCAATAACAATGGTGTTGTCAACAGTGGTGCAGATGGCTCAAGCTTCAGTATTAGTCGCACGGTATGTAAATCAGAAATCAGACTACATTATGTACATACGACATGGATGTCCTCACCAGTTTGATGCTATTAAAGAGTGAAATGTTATGCTTATTTAATTATATTTAATTTGTATTGTTAAATTTTTTTCGATTTTTTTTTTTCTTCTCCATTTTAGTATGATGTGTTTATTACACCTTGGTGGATTGAACAGATATATGTGTATTGGTGTTATGTACTTGTGACATTTTATTGGATTTTATGAGTTGTGTCCTGTAGTATGTAATACCAACTAACCAATAGCATGGTGCATGTGCATTGGTTGAAAATAGTGGAGGCAATTGACCTAAGACCTAAGAAGGATACTTTGTAAGTTTAACATCAAAAGTATGACTATGTACCAGAAGGAATCCATTACAAATCTATTTCAATATTGGTGTAAACATGGACGAGCAGTGTCAAATTGCTTATTTATCAGTCCATTCAAGTTGTATGAACCCTTGTCTCAATCATGTAATAACAGTGTTCAAATTTGCATAACTTAATTTTGATTGGATGCATCTAGTGAAATTCACAGACCCATGAAGTACAGAAATATCTGCTCAATATGCCAATGTATAGATAGGATTATCACATCAGAAATGTGGCTAGCAAAGATGGACTTGAAATACTGATAATGTTTTTATTTTGGTAAATAAATAATATATAGCTAATAATTTCTGTGAGAGGGGGTTAAATGTTGTTTGGGTCTGGGTCCTGTTTATTGGAATTCCTCTTTTAAAAATACCAAGCATGCTTGATGTTTGCCACATTCTGTGTTATAATGTTAGTAACAGATTGTTATAGAATGAAAATTCCATCAAGTGATAGTATTTATAGAAAAAGCTAATTGCAGACTTTCAAACCCTTATGATTTTGCTGAAAGTCTTGCAAAACTTAGTTTTAAAATACAGACTTGCAGCATAAAAGCAAATGCTACGATAAAATGATCATTGCCGAATAAGTGGTTCATCCATGTTTGATTTGGATATGGGTTTTGTATTAGAATTAGTGAAATTTGTCAAGGAACCAAACTAACTTTAAAGAAGCACCTCAGATGCTTTAAACTTCACCTATTTGTTTGTGCAAAGCATCTGCATGATCAAACTTTATTATAGAATTTTTTAAAATAGTGTCCAGCAAGAACTGCATGTTTAAGACAAAAGAGAAAAAGCCTCCTGAAAAGTGTTAATAATTAACACTGAAAACTATAAAGGAATATTCAGATTCTTGTGAATAAAGCTGGAAGAGACACAACAATGTTTAATGGACATCACATGCCAATTTGAGTTTGTTTCATGACGGGAGATGTGATTGTCATTGTCATGTGAAATTAAAAAAGAATTCCCAAGAATTACGTAAAATTGAGGGATAGCAACAAGCCATTGGGCTGCATAGTGTTTGGAACTACATTTTGTGTGACCGTACTAGTGGTAAATAAAGTCTATGCATATTTTACAAACTTTTAATTTGAACATAATGTTTATTGTCACTGCATGTTCAAATACTGAACTTATAATTATGTTTTCTGGCTTTACAATAGCAGTTGGCAGGGATTGTCCTGAGCTTCACCAATGTTGCAAATTGCATTTTTTTTCCTTCACTTATTGGTGACAAAATATATCATCTTTCATTCTTTTTGGGTGAAAGCCTTTTTTGGCTGTTTAATTTGTACATACAATCATGGATTTGGAGTGGAGAAATTTGAGGGGACCACAAAAGAAAGCCACACAATTGCATACACAATGCACTGGAATCTGTTACATAAACAAATCCTTTGTTTGTATTGACAAACTTATCTTTACAATGCATTGTTACATCATAATTGGCTTATGTTCACATCTGGCTTTGAGTACTGTATGCTTTGAAATGCTCAATCATGCTACTGGACAAATTATACCTACATGGACCTGTGATATGGGAACAGAAACTGCTACAATTAATTGGATGATGGCTTATCCTTTTGTTTATTCTAAATATATCAATGAAATAGTTTTGCTGAATCTTCAGTGAAAACTGAATGCTGTTGAAGTACTGATTGCTGTCTATAAATACCAATCAAATGGAAAAAAATCTCAGAATTTTATACTGTCAAAAGTGCAACATTATCATGGGTAAAGGTAAGATAGATGTTGCATGTTTCTCATCCTAAGAGTAAATGAACAAAATTAACAGCATTTTAGATTTAGTGCAAATTCATCAGACAACAGTCACTGAACCTGATGTTATACCTGACAGTCCAACATCATCTACATGTAGTGATGGTAGTAGTGATTTAAGTGCAATACCAAATCTTGATGAATGGGTTAAAAGTTCCCCAAAATTTCTCAACAGCTAAAAATTTGAGCGTCCATGGCTGAGATATGACACAAAATTAAAGATGTTCCATGATGTATGTATCAAGACACAAGTTGTCAGTTCATTTACAGAGCTGTCTGTGATTCTGTTAATTTTGTTGATTCATCTTTTACTTTTGCCAAATCAAGTGTTATGACTCCAGGAAAGTAGTAAAAGTAGTAAAAGAATTAAATTCACTTACAGCATGGTGAATGAATTCCTATTTCCTAAAAGTCCTTTCAGTTCCAAGAAATCAAAATAAGTTACAACGAAAAAAGCCCTTACTGTGTTTAAGTTTCAGTTGTACAGAAAGATTTCCAAAGAATTCAATAAATAATACAGTACAGTTATTCTAGAATGACATGCAAAATATAATTCTTTTCACAAACCAAGCTAGGAGATTGAACCAAAAACATGCAGATGGGGACCTACCATCGGGAATTCGCGGCATATTTAAGCATCATCTTTACTAAATATTAACCAATTTTTCGGGTCCAATACACATGAAATTCTTAAAGGACTCACCACTTCTCCCAGTGTATGTCTCCCCCCCATGCCTCATTTGCTAGTCTGGTTAGCTGTGCTGAAACTGCACAATAAATAAAGGTTACACTCAAGCCTCTTCGACATACTTCAGAGAAACTGCCTGTTCTACAGTGAGTAAAAGCACTAGCAATTGATTGAGAAATAATTTGTTATAACTAACAATGTCTTAAAATGGATGTCAATTTATGTTAACAGTTCAAGTGTGGTCTCAAGCTACATACATGTGATACAATTTCCCACATTTTATATCCCACCTTATTTCTTTATTGTTAACTCAACACTGCACACAATACTGCATACTAAACAACATATTTATTCCGAATTAGAGTTTTGGGGGCACATATGCCCTTGATCTCTTTCTTCATTCCTTCTATTAATTTAATGATGGTAATAAATGCTTATATATACATAGTACATTGATGCCAGGTGTTATCTTGTGTACGTTTCATTGGTAGGAATGGAGATCCTAGTTTGCTTATTAAGAAAAAATCCTCAGCATTTAGTGATCATTCTTGGGATTTAAGAAGCAATCCACTTAAAGCAAAGCATGTAAATCGCAGGAAAAATAAATTTCTGAACTGCTAGTGAAGCTAGCCATAAAAAGGGGGATATTTAGTTCCTAAATTCATGAAATCAACGGTCACAAGTAGAGGGCTTTATAATCTTGTTTGTCTAAAAATTATTTATTCTTGCTTTACTATCATTAGGCAGAATCAGTATTTGATTTTGGCTAGAATTATTTATTTTAATTATTATTCTCTGCAAGAGACATTAACTTTGTATTATAGTAAATTCAGACAAGGACATCTTTGGTTATATTTATTATGATTCATAAAAAGACTAATCACATCACCACAATACAAGCTACCACAGGCAATCATCATCTTTTGTGCTGGATCTCAGTTTGAACACTATTGGAATTTAATTTGAACTTTATTTATTAGGACTGGGTTCAAACCCTGGCCAAGTCATACCAAAGACTTATCAAAATGGTACTAGCAGCTGCCTCACCTGGTGCTCAGTGTTAAGAGGTTAGTGTTAGGACTGATCAGCAAGGTGTTATGATAATGTATCTGGGTGGAACAAAATGGTACATGTTTGCAGCATGATGCCCCAGTGCTAGACACTGCTCTGAACTGCCACATTGCATACATCACAATGATATGACTAAAATTGTTAAAGATACATTACAAATCCATATCACACACTTGGTTTTCACTCTTTTCCATTACTTAGTTTAAGACCATAGACTAGTAATATGTTATAATTGAAATAGGAGCCATGACTTAACAAGTTTGCCAGAAAACACATTATTGCAATACCAGAAGACCTTCAAAAGTTATTTAGTAAACTAAATCAAATTAGAGCCATATCTCTGTAAACTTGTGCTGGAAAATTGTGGAAATCAGAACAAAATTGGATCTTTTCTTAGTAAAGCCAAATTTTGTTTGATCCATAAAGTTTTTCAAAAGTTATTGATCAGAAATGAATGAAAGGTCAGGCTTCCAAGTCAGAAAGTGGTCATATCTGTGAAGTTTGCTAGAAGTGGATAACTATTAAAATTACCCAGATCTTGAAAAGTAAAGTCTTACCCAAGATGTGATATTCATTCGTGAAGTCCTTCAAAAGTATTTGCATTGAAATGAAATGGACAGCAAAGTTCAGAGTCAGACAGGGACTATAACTCCCTAAAATGAAACTTGGCCAAAGCTCCATGACAAATTTGATTTTGGTTCATGAGGTCCTTGAGAAATCATTGAACATAATTGAAATGGAAGGGTGAAATTCTTAGTAAAACAGAGGTCTTAACTCCTCAGACATTTGCCTAGAAATAATGAAAATCGAATACCTAATTTTAGTTCTACTGGCTGTATCTACCCTTATAATTTAACTTAGTCTGAAAGGACTCCTAAATAACAGAATTAATTAAAAATAGCATGAGAAACAAAAAGTTAAGTTGGTCAGAAAATCAAACTTTACAGGAGTACCAAAGATGCTATAATCTGCTTTAATATTTTCATATAGAATGTTTTTGCTTTTGCTTTATCATTATTATAAATGTCATTGAAGTAATGCAAACATGTTTAAGAGGAAAGAGACAAGCAGAGTTAAAACATTCAGACAATCAGCACACATTATTTTGATTTGCTTTATTATTTATTATTTGATTTACTTTATTTACTTGGAGAAAGTAAAGGCTACAATTGCATTTATTGGACTTAATGTAATGTTGATTGCAGTATTCCTCAGAGTGCCACTACCAATCAAAATAGAAAAAAAACCTAAACATTATATCTGGTTGAGAGATATATCAAAGAACCATAATCTTCCTTGTGGTTTGGAACTGCAGTTTCTGAAACTAACCAGAAATTCATTAAGATATTAGTGTACTTTACTGTTGTTTTACTTGAACATAATAATACCTTTGTTGAATCAAATTGCACCTATGGACTTAAAATGCATATTTTCCAAGTCAACAAGAGCAGTGCATGGCTGTTTGGCTACACATTGATGAAGATTTGTGTAACATATGAAAAATAATACTTACAGTTAAAACATTCAGACAATCAACACACATTATTTTGATTTTTGATAATGCTTGGAGAAAGTAAAGGCAACAATTGCATTTATTGGACTTAATGTAATGTTGATTGGAGTATTCCTCAGAGTGCCACTACCAATCAAAATAGAAGAAAAAAAAATCAAACATTATATCTGGTATGAAAATCAAACTTTACAGGAGTACCAAATTATATTACTTTCTCCAAGCATTGTCAAAAATCAAAATGTGTGCTGATTGTCTGAATGTTTTAACTGTAAGTATTATTTTCCATAAGTTACACTAATTTTGCATCAGTTGATAAATGTAAGGAAGATTTCCATTGATCAGAATATAACCATGCAATCACACCCAGTTGCATTTATTTCTTCAAAGTCTTGTTATTGCTACTTCTTTCTGAAGGGATTTTTATATGAATGTTTTAGTTTCTTCTGAAAGACTTCTTACACTGTCTAGTAGGTCCTAAATGAAAATTTGCTGCTTAGACATCGAGTTTGGCTAACACAGTAACCATTTAAGGATCTTGTCACCATTACTCCAGAATCATCATATCAATATGGGGTTTTCACAAAGACCTTTTATGATACCTAGTTGGTTGTAAATGAAGATGGTCAGATCTGATCTCTTCTATGGTTACTACAATGACCAGATTGAACTTCCACCAAAGGACCTTTTCAGTGATGGTCCTGGCTTTTAAAAAGTTGTCGGCAAAAAAAATCGCCAACTGCAATATTTTTTGTTGCCAATTTTCAAAATATGTTGCCAGAATAAATAGTGAATATTTTTCCAAGTCTGTTAATGTAATAGGCTATGAAAATTGAAAAACACTGAATAGTTATTACTTTATTGACAACAAGAAGTACAACTATAATATGAAATAAATCATTACATGATAATGACTATTTTACATCTGAAAAAACATTATCAAATGTAAAAATATTTAATTTGCTGACATCTACAGCATCTAGCATATTTTTTTTATAATGAAATCTCCCTCCTACAATTGTATGGCTAGCTTCACAAAGTACATCTCACTGAATGCTGTAGAGTTTTCTTGACGAGCAAACTTGGATCTCCATTTCCCCACCAATGAAACTTACACGAGTCAACACCTGGTGTAAATGTACCATATAAATATATATAGCATTAGTAACCATCATATCAATTAGGAGAAAAAAAAATTGTCATTGACCGAGTCAACATTGTTATATGCATATACTAGTTTAGGTGACCCTTCAAAAGGGTGCCATGACAAAAGTGCAGACATGCACTCTGCGAAAGATGTAAATAACAAAAAAAAATCACTTTTAAAATTGTTTTCTGAGTACTTAGCCTATAGTTCTTCTATGTAAGACAAAATATTACAAATAATAAGAAATAATAATTGTAATTTTAACATGTTCAAATAGTTAGCTAACATTTACTGAGTTAATTACTCTAAATGCTAATGTTGAATGCGATCCTTTTGTCTTTGGAAAATAATTGGCAGTCAGTTAAAGTTAATTATAATTCATCAGAAAACATGAAAGTAAATTTGTTTGATCATGGGTTACAGTTAGTTAGAATTGGAATGAGAATAATGATCTTGGCTTTTAATTATTGAATACCACACACATTGTTTACTTCAACTTAATTTATACCTACACGTTTTTTCATGTGGCCATAGTACACAATTAATTTCACTATATTGTCTCTACATTTGTTTCTCAGTACTGAACTTTCCACGCGTGACAATCAATACAAATGATATGTTAATCTAAAATACCTTCAAAGATGACTTTACTTTTCAATTCTTGTCAAGGGTTGACCTGCATTTTTTTGAGAGGCTGAATATTAAACAAAACACCAGGCAACGGAACACAGATTTCACTTCCGGATCATCACCATGATCTTATTACTCAATGTGCACTGTCGACGAAATACACACAGACAACCACACCATAAGCTCACATTTTGAAGAATAAACAATTGCCTTTCAATGCTTACCAAGAATGCCAAAATCTGACTCTAGTATCACCACCAAACTTTGACAGGAAAAAGTGATCTAAAAATAGACTGGGACTACATTCGTGGGTACTGAACTGGATTTTATTAATTGTGTACTGATTCCTGAAAGGGTCAATGTTTTTGTCAAACTTTTATATTTGCATTTTATTTTGCATGCCACTACTATTTCAACTTCATGCATAAAGTCTTTTGAAATTTCCTTGCAAGCAAAACACGTGACAGCTATCAGAAAGTGTGTAGTGCTGGTGTTCTATAGAGTGCAATTTGAGATCCAATTGTTCTTAAGAAACCAAAACTAAATTTGCTATATCTTCCTTAATTATAGGAATTTTTCAATGCAGTAAAAACCTAATTGTAGTACTTGATAAGGCCTGTCTGAAAATATTCTTGAAAGTAAAAAATATTGATATATTAAATTTTAATGAAAATTTAAATAAATATATAAATTTTAAAAACTATTTATTTTACAAAAATTAAATTTTCATACAAGTTATGACATTCAGTTTGACAAATTTAGGGCAGAAAAGTTGATTAATGAATGGTTTTCAAAACAAATGGTAGTTTAGGTCTGTACAACTGATAATATTAATCCCAGAGGTACTGAAGCATGATAGCTCACAATGATTTTGACAGCAAATTGCAACATGCCTATCCAGATGCATATAGGTGTACATACTAAAGAATCAATGACAGGTGCTATGTTCTACATTTATTGTTTTAGGTACTTGGGCAGTTGTTTGTATAACTAATAGCCCACTCAAATTTAAAGTTTTGATGGGACCACTACCATGTTTTATAGCAAATATGCATTACATTTTAATGCCGATAACTACAAAAGTCAACAATGCAATATGAAAATACAGTTTCAGGGAAGTTCCACCTTACTGAAAAATGATGTGAATCTCTGTCATGAAGATCTAAGCCATGTCTTTGAGATGCTGTATATCAGTGACAGATATGAACTCATCTTGGTCACTTATAGCAGCAGACTGCATATGTCCTTATGAGACCTTGCTATCATCATTGGACTACTGGAGAGCTTCCAAATTGATCCAACTCTAATACTTTGTTCCAGATACCAGGCTAGACCTGAAAAGATATAACATGTTTCACTTAATTCTAAAAAAAAGGAAGATGTAGGCAAATGAAGTTAAAATGTGTTAGAAATGGTGATTTCAAAATAACATTCAGGTAGCAAATAGGGTTAAAAAAGGTAAACTTGATAGAGTGACACTCAAAGATGTGAAGCAATGGGCATGTATTAAAGTGACAAATGCATCCTAAAAATAGATGAAGTTTCTACAAGCATATTTAGCCATTTACAGGTTAAATAACTAATCAGGTAGAGTATGTATTGTAAAGTTTAAGGCAATGTTGGAACAGTGAGGTTTGATCATTGGTGCAAACATTGATACATACCAGTATAGTGGAAAATCAAATGACAATGTACCAAATTAAAATTTATTACTATATGCAATCCTATTCATAAAGGAAAAACAATTTTAGATATTGCGAGTGAATATAGCAAAATGTGGCCACACAGATCAACTATAGGTACCAATAGATCCTATATCGTCAACTAAATGTGAAAACTTGTAAACAAGGATGGATATTTGCATGTGTGGGACATATGCAATGTACTTGGTAACATCACATGTGCAAACATGATTCAAATAATCTGTTTGAACATTTTTAGTCTATTTTTAAGAGTCTCGGCTACCAAGTTATTAAGTTCAATGATTCAATGGAATCAGATATCAGCTGATGCTGCAATACCACCCTCTGTCAAAGTACTAAATTGAAATGTGTTACCATACAGAGGCATATTCATGATAAAAAAAACATCTTGGGATATTTTAAGTGCACACAGTCAAAACTGAGCCTTACAGATTCACTATAGGTACTATGTCAGCCTAACAATGTCAACTTTTGATTCCAAACATTACAAAATATATGCATATTTGTTCATGTCAGCTATGTAACCATATTAGGATCAGTTGTAGAAAGTTAAATTCAAATAATCTGTTTGAATATTACTTATGTAATCTTTAAAGTATCAGATAACAAATATTATTAGTCATGAATAATGCATAAAGCAAAATGGATCATGAGAATTCTTACAATATCATCTGGGCCATAATAATATGCATATTTGTTCATATCAGCTATGTAACCATATTAGGATCAGTTGTAGAAAGTTAAATTCAAATAATCTGTTTGAATATTACTTATGTAATCTTTAAAGTGTCAGATAACAAATATTATTAGTCATGAATAATGCATAAAGCAAAATGGATTATGAGAATTCTAACAATATCATCTGGGCTATAATGCCAAACTACATCAATCAACATCTTAAAGAAACTGAACAATAAAATGGAATGCATTCTGTGTTCAACTTACATCATTTTGCTGTTTTATTACATGCAATGGTAAATATACCTGGGTAAAGTATATTTTCCTCCCTCTGACCTGTATTTCATTCTCTGACAGCTTAATATGATTTTGTAGAGAACTTGAACAGGTTCTAGTATAAATTCTTCATCTCTGTCCTCTAACTAAATACCCTATAACTATGTTTATAAACAATTACTGATAGCTATACAAGCAGATATGTGGTACTCAGGAAGTCACCCCATCATAAACACATAAATTAACTGTTTGGACCCCAAATAAATAGTTTCAATGACTTAAAGGTACAAAGCAAAGTAGAATTTTGTCTTCATGTATTTTAAATGAGGGTCTTATTTTGACTAATAAAGATATTTTCTCTGATCAAATTTGACAAATATCCATCATTTGAACTTGTATATGGTGTAGGAGTATATATATGCTGATATATTTTCATATCATTCCAAATAAATATTATTTATGTGTATACTTGGTGGAAATTTTTTATTTTTTAATTGTTTTTGTAAATTTCATTTAAATTTTTAAAATTAAAATTTTTTTTTATTTTTAATTTCATTTTTTTATTTTTTAAGTCAATATACATAACCTATTAAAATTTCATGTGTATGTCATTAATAATAAAAATTTTATATCAGTTTCAAGTTTTTACTGACAGGCCATAGTACACAATTAATTTCACTATATTGTCTCTACATTTGTTTCTCAGTACTGAACTTTCCACTGTGGGAGTGACAATAATACAAATGATATCTTAATCTAAAATACCTTCAAAGATGACTTTACGGTTTAGTTCTTGTCAAGGGTTGACCTGAACCTTTTTGAGAGGCAGAATTGTAAACAAAACACCAGGCAACGGAACACAGATTTCACTTCCGGATCATCACCATGACCTTATTACTCAATGTGCACTGTCGACGAAATACACACAGACAACCACACCATAAGCTCACATTTTAAAGAATAAACAATTGCCTTTCAATGCTTACCAAGAATGCCAAAATCTGACTCTAGTATCACCACCAAACTTTGACAGGAAAAAGTGATCTAAAAATAGACTGGGACTACATTCGTGGGTACTGAACCGGATTTTATTAATTGTGTACTGATTCCATGTGTCCTTTCATTGTGGTTGTTTAGCATTGCACTCATATGTCCGTACGATTTTGTCCATGCGCTTTTGTTATGGAGCTACTAACTAACAATACAGAATTACGGTGGGATATAAAATGTGGAAAATAGTTATATGTATGGTAGCTTGAGACAAAATTTGAACACACAAATGCATACCCCTTTTAGGCATTATTACTTATTACCAAAAAGGGCCAGGTTTTTTTGTCAATCAATTACTAGTGCTTCACTCACTATGTAACAGGCGGTTTCTTTGAATTATGTGGCAGAGGCTTAAGTGTAACCCTAAGCTGTGGTATAACAATATGAAATGGTGGCACTTTTTTGAGGGACAGGCAAATGATGCACTCCACAGGGAGAAATGGCATGTTGTTTTTGAAAATACACATGTATTGGACCTGTAAAAAACTGAGAATGTTAGTGAAAACAATGCTTAAATATAAAACTTTCCAGTGGCAGGTTCTAATCTGCGTATTTTTGGATTCAATCTTTTTGAGAAATAAATTTTTCAATTATGCAAAACTTGCTTGTGTTGATATTTCCTGTTGCATAGTTTAAGTGTCTGCAGTTGTAAGAGTATTGATGGCAAAATTTAAAGATCAATGAGCAGGACTGCCAGGAACAACATCAGGATCAGCAACTGTGTTGTCCAATGAATTTGCATTAAATCCAAATACTGTTAATTTTGTTAATTTACTCTTAGGCTGAGATGATGAACATGCAACATCTAACTTTCGTTTACCCATTATCATGTTGCACTGATGACAGTATATAATTCTGATAGATTTTTTTTTTCTCCATTTGCTTGATATTTTTACACAGCAATCGGTACTTCAAAGGAAATCAATTATCTCTGAGTTTTGGCAAGACTATGTAGTGGTATATTTAAGAAGAAAACAAGGGGAAAGGAGTAGCCATTGTTCAATTCTAGATGTTTCCAATGCATCTTCATAGGTCCCTGGATTGTATGTATAGCCTGGTAGAATGATTGAGTTATCCTAGCATAAGGTACCTAGGCCAGATGTCAATATTAGCAGATTATGATGTAACACTGCAGGTGCAGACAGGTTGGTCAATAGGAACACAGGATTTGTTTATTTGGGAATATAGGTCAGTGTATAAGTCTGAGTATACATCTGTGACTTCCTTTACTAGTCACATTGATTTTCTCCACTCCAAATCTCCACTGCCAAAAGAGCTGTTGCCAAAAAAAATGGCCAACTGGTATTTTTTGGCGCCAATAAGGAAAAATAATGTTGGACTTAAATGGAAAGAGTACCAATATGCTATCTGGTTTGGTCACCATCATGGAAGTCATCTTGAAAATCTAGTTATTGCTCCACCAATATGTAAAGTCATATCTAGACATCCGAAGATATCTTGCTGGTCCTAAATTTAAATGATCATCTCATGTCCAATATGACCATCTTGAAAGTCTTGTTTTGAATGAAAGGAATTTCTTTTGGTGTCATGTTTTCATCAGAAATTTTCATATTGTGTTAAGTTAGTTCTAAATGAATATGATGGACAGCTGACCCTTAGTATGGTCATTGTGGTGGTTATCTCCCAAATAGATGAACATCTTGGGATTTTCAGCATTAGACTTCCTATAAAAAAAAATTCCCATTTAGACCAAGATGTTAATTCCTACTGGCTGTAGACTATGTGATTGGTATTTCCAGTAAAGTTCTCTATCCAAAAATAATGCTACTGGAGAGCTCTGGATCAGATTTAATAATTTCTATTATCTGATGTTAAACACAGTGTATGTTGTGGTCAGATAAATTAAAATGCTTAGTCACCAGTAAATCTTTGGTTATGTATATCCCACAAGTGCTCTGTTATTTTTACTTTTAATTCCATTTTAGTCTCACCTACATAAATTTTGAGAAGGTGAGTAAATAGATAACATGCATTTTATACAATATCTTTTTAGTTTTGAGGCTTCTTGGAGGATGGTGTTTCAAGCACTGACAAAATTGGAGAATTAGAGAATCTTGGGCATAGATTACTTTCTAATCCTTAAGCAATTTTCCTTTTGAGGCCACACTCTTAGGGCTAGTCAGACACCTTTTTAATTTCACATATTTGGAAAGAAGTTTTCTCTCTTCATTATAAAGCAGAATTGATTGGGATGGTAGTAGCAAACGCTTTGCTTCGTAGCATTCTGTAACTGGTTCTTACAGTTTTCTTTTTGTTCCAAGTCTCATTTCTCCTGACAGCTGTATGTGTAGAAGAGCTGGACATGAGTACTGATGCACTCTCCTATAGAACACAGATGCTACAATTGTAAGTCCCAACAATAATAGTCACATGACCTTACAAGTAGCTATACCAGTGACAACTGCAACAAAGGGATATATGAACCTCACACTGACGTAACCATGTGATCAGCTGAACTAATGAATCCACTCATTTTATTCCCTCTGATAAGTTACAATAGTAAAGAAACTGGTCAGGGGTGACACATCATCAGATAGGAGGGTTTGCCTCCAAGCAGTCATTATCTTCCCTTGTAATACCTAGTTTGTCCAGAATGAAAATAGTGCTTATCATGTGTCCAAAACATGACAGCCATAATGGCTCTTTTGCTAATGTTGTTTTCACTACTTCAAAATGGATGGTATTTTGACAGTTTTAGAGTTTTCACCAAAAGACACCTCATGTCTACTTGGTCCTAAATGAAACTGTTGTTCATCTGACATTCAGTATGTTCATAATGGCAGCTAATTTGAAAATTTTGTTATGTTTAGTATTTGACAGGTAGAAATAGTTTTGTCTTGAATTTCTGGAAATTCTTTTCAGCCAGTGTTGCATCAGTCCCTTTAAGAGACAATTTAAAACAAATATGTTTCTTCTTGCAGTATACAGCTGTTCCTGTAATAAAATGATGCTGATACAGTCTCTGAAATGACTGCTTTGATGGCCATCTGGAAGATTTCATTACTATTTCTTCTGAAATGACAGTCATATACATCTTGGTTTTTAACTGAAATATGGAGCAAGTTTCAATGAAAATGGTGCTGTTCTGATTGTGAATTGTTTTCAAAGCAGGTTTCAATTGTATTGCAGATGTGCATGTGCATGCATGCATGTATATGTGTACACACATACACGCAGGTGTAATTGTCAAACAGTAAGTTATTAGATATATTTATATGTTAGTAATTGGACTTTTGTTTCAATTTTAGGTCAATAATAATGCTGTTGTCAACAGTGGTGCAAAAGTCTCAGGCTTCAATATTAGTCGCACGGTAGGTACATCAGAAAATAAAGTACAATACTGACCCTATGATCCAGTCTTTTGGTTTTGAATTTGTTTTATGTGCCTTTTTGAGCATGCCTAACCTTTTTTGGGACTATATAGCTGGCATACATACATACACATGCATTTGCCTTAACAGAGTGCAGACAGCTCACCTGTCTGTGTGGGTTTGAGTCATGGGCTCAGCTAACATGGATATGTGAGTAAGCTTGTCTGTAGCATCCTGTGGGTTGGAAGTTGTTTTGTTAGTTTTTTTTCTTATCTTTCTCCGTCAGATATACTGACCACCATGTTAAGTCTGATATCATGTGCTGAAAAATGTCATTAAACCCACAACAAAAGCAGCAACATACTGCTTGCTTCCTTCCTTACCTTACCTTACCTTACCTTACCTTACCTTACCTTACCTTACCTTACCTTACCTTACCTTACCTTACCTTACCTTACCTTACCTTACCTTACCTTACCTTACCTTACCTTACCTTACCTTACCTTACCTTACCTTACCTCACCTTACCTCACCTCACCTCACCTCACCTCACCTCACCTCACCTCACCTCACCTCACCTCACCTCACCTCACCTCACCTCACCTCACCTCACCTCACCTCACCTCACCTCACCTCACCTCACCTCACCTCATACAAAGGGAAGCCATAAAGGCTCTCAAACCATTTTCCCGTCGATTTTTGTAATGCACAACCATACTGCCACTTCTCGGCTGTTACTACTATTCATAAGTGTAATTTTAACATTTATCAGTGGCTAAACCAGACATTTTAGGATAACGCGTAGAAACGATAACCGGATTATGTGTACTTACCTTTTTGTAGGGATTAAAATTTTAGTCTTTCTCGGCTTTAGGGAATAAATGTGGTTTCTCGTGAGCTGTAAAGGATAATATTAACTTAGTGGCACATGTACTTTAGTCAACACTTCTTTCTAGAATGAAAACCTGACATCGGGAAACTGAAATTGGATTACTTAACACACGCTAGGAATAAACTTTGTTCTGGATACATATTACAAAATAAAATGCGGCCGCTTGTGAGGGGTAAATTTTATATTTGTGCACAAATATGCTGGCCGCTGGTCGCATTAGCTGGGTGGCCTTTCGTGAGGGGTAATTTTGAACACAAATTCGTCGGAGCCTTCTGATTGTGGCCGTAAGTAACAGGTGGCCGCTGGTGAGGGGGGCCGTTCAAGAGGGGGACTACTGTAATACAAAACCTGTTGCTATTGCATAGGTGGTACTTTTGGTGGCATGTTTTATAAAGACCTAATAATTTAATTTTCTAGGGGCAGATGGCTGGGGTTATTTTTCAGATTGCCATCTCGTGAATAGCTGAAAAAATATCTTGTTCTGATTCATAGCAAAAATAGCACAATTTTTTACCGATTATATTACTTTGAAGACAAAAATTTTCTTGACAAAAGGAAATGAAAAAATTTAAAATTAATATCAGACCCCCTCTACAGTCAAAACAATTTAAATGATCAGTAACTTATAGAAGATGAATTTGCTATGAGTATGTTAATTTTGTTGCATACATTCTAAATACTAGTTTATATGGGATGATTAAGTTTACACTATTGCTAATACCCAATAAATAAACATTGTGCTCACATTAGAGAGCATGTTGATATCAATAGGAAATATTGACACTGAAGCTTTCAACTTACTATCTACGCTATTGATATAATAGGCAGGAAAACAGAGTGAGACAAGATATTTATCAGAGAAGAGGTCAGTAAATTAAAATTAAATTAAAAATATGTAAATATTGAATGGACTAGAAAAATGCAGAAGATTAAAAAAGAAAACAATTGTTCCCCAATATTATCTTTTGATGATTCTTAGTTCTATATAGGAATAGATGTGTCTTACATTTTAACATACAATAGTAAGTAAAAAAAATAGTTACATTTGTTTTATTCTTTTTTCAATTAAATCTGAAATTTTTCTAGAAATTGGATTAGGTCTGATTACATTTCACAACTCACAATTCATCTACCATGATGGCATATGTGACACATATCAAACATATGCTTAAACATTCTTAAATATGAACATATTTGTAATATAAAATACTTTGTGACAAAATAACATTAAATTTGTAATCTTACTCGGGAATTTACTTAAATTCCTTAATAACAGTAACTGCAGAAATACCATTATAATGAAAAAGTATCTTGATACATACCATCAGAAAAAATAATGATAATGATATACTTGTAAGAACCTTGTGAGAGTTATTCCCATGGAAGCAAATACCATATTCAAGGATCTCATCTCATTGGCTTCTCATTATATTAGAGGCCAGCAACACTGGTTTATTGCATATGCTTCTGGACTCTTGAAGTAAAATCACCCTGACTGTCCATCATTGAAGTTCTTTAAAGCCGTACAGCCCCAGTCAAAGCCACAATCCCCTTTTAGGAAGAACAAGGATAGACAGCACTAAGAAATTGCTCCCTCTTTTTTATTAGAAGACTTGAGATAGGGTCCACTTCTGTAGATGGAATATATCCACTTCTGCTATTTACCAATTAGGTGAATTATAGCATTAATATATTTTGATCAAAGGTGCCATATTTTAGGAAAAATCAACTGGATACCCATTGATCTTAATGACAAGTTACCCTGGTGACACAATCAAATGGGAAATTATATCAGATGTGAACCTAAAATTTTTTGTTGTAAGCAGTGTATTCCCCAAGTGTGTAAAATTGAGGGTTAAAAAAACCTCTTGGTATCAGAACTAAGGGGTCATAAAAAATGTAGGGATAAAAAATGTACTGACAAATTTTTATCAGACCCGTACTTTTCCAGCTTGAAATAGGATATTGCAACTTGCACAACATACTCTCTCAAAATGCAAATAAACAAACATGCACTACTAGAACACACAAATGCATTGTCCATTCAAAGAAAAATTGTATGATTTTAATTTTCTTTTCAAGTCGTACTTTAACAGTCTTATAATCTTTCTGTAGCTTTATTATAGACCAACACATTGCATATAACCAATACTTAAAGCCAAATAAATCTTTTTAACCAAATATCAGTTAATTTACTGCTGGTCATAAAATGTGTACTATCATTGGTTTCATTGTACTTCATCCTAAAACACATTTATCCAGGGGGCCCCGAGTGGCCGAGTGGTCTAAAGCGCTGTCCGTTACGGATCACTGCCATCTCACCTCTGTCTGTTCGAGTCTAGGATTCGGCGAATGTGGATATGTGAGAAAGCTTGCCAGTAGCTTCTCGTGGGTCGGTGGTTCTTTCCGGTGATTTCCCGGTTTCTTCCTCCACCATTGATACTGGCCGCCATGAATAGCCTATCATGTGCTGAAAAATGGCGTTAAGCCCAACAACAACAACAACATTTATCCAGAAATGAAAGAGGCTAAAGATTCATCGTCTCTTTAATAAGTTACACTTGAATTTTAACATCTTTATTTTATTGCAGCAAAGTTAAAAACCAACAAAATCTGCATTGACCCTCTGACTTTGTAATCCAAATAATGCATTTGTCTCTGCAAGATTACGGATTTCTTTGTTATGAAAGAATGTCTTGGGTGATAATGTGTTCTCCAGTTATCTTGTGGCGAACAAGGGCAGATTTGTTAAAATTCTTAAACCTTGTCATGAAAGGATAAAAAACTTTTGCAGTCTTTGCAATCACACAATGAGAAGTCACACCAGTAATCCCAATTGATGTGCCATATGCCAGTCAATAGAATTATTTTCTCTATTTTTCATTAAAGCCAGAGCCACAGTTACTATTTTGTGTTCTGCTTCTTTCACTTTGGCTTCTGATTCTTAGTAATGCCGTTTTAATCTGGAGATCACATTTTAGTGCAAGTATTTAGGCTAAACATCTGGACAACATCTTGCTGAGTTCGATGGAAATTGTATGAGAGCTTGTGAGAGTAGGGGAATCTATTCTGTCCATCAGAGAGCATATTAAACAGGGAACCAGACTATACATATGCATAAATTATAAATGATGCCACTCTCATGGAAAAGCATTGGATATTAAATAAATCTTTATTGCATCATGCAAATCCTTTGCATAAAAAAAGCATGACAACAAAACTTGTCAGTTTTCTCCAGCCTGCATCCCTGAGGGAAACACTGGTTGTAAGTTAATATATGCACACCCCCAGGGAAGAGATATAAGAGTAATTATTATTAAATGTGGCAAAAAAGTGCAGTCTGAGCATAAAAAGAGTAATCTATAAAGGACATAATTACAGAAAACCATATGAAAAATGTTCATTTAGTTTTGCTACTTACCTGGATCTGCAGTTAAAATTCTTGTCACAAATAGTCTAATTTATGTGGATTAGTATGAGAATACAAACAAAACTAAATGATAGATTATTTATAAACAGAATCACTTTAACTAGTCTACATCAAGCTAATTGTAGTAACTGGATAATTATGCAGGTACCATTGACACCTTTAATTTTGATAAAGAAACATATTTGAAAAATAAACTGTTTTTGAAGTAAAATATGTTTCTTTAATAATACTTAAAAGATCATAATACAGTCACCCCCTCTGACATTCTCCAAAAACTTGTATCACTGAAAGAGCATGTACGTCTGCACCAGAAATAAAGGATATTTGACCTGATTTGGCTATAAGCTTTCAATCCATGTGGAGACCAATCTAGTCCGACTTTTACAGAAAAAAATGGATGACCTATTAGCTCTTCCGAGTATAAACAAGCCAAAATACTTGTTGAAAATTATTTAGAACTTTTGGACAACTCAGTTTGAATAGTAGTATTATTGGAGAAACATTTTCCATTAGAAATTGATTTCTGTAACTTTTCCATGGTTGTATTCACTTGTGATGGTAAACAGAAATTTTCAGATGAGTGGGGAACATGAACTAGCAGGTAGGCAGAAATGTCCTTTGTAGTGTGTGACTTCCCACCATGGAGCAATGGATAAATAATGATGTTACGTTTTTATTTTTTTATGTTTTTTCCCCTTTTTTAGTCGGTAGACATAAGCAGCAGCGACTTGTCACTCAGAGATTAATTGGAATAGCAAAAAAGGGAAGTTTTCATCTTTAGTGTTAAAAGGAATGTCATTTGATGATATGATATACACAAATATACTTATACAAAAATATGCAATATATTATGTGTGCTAGTAATTTCACTTTTGTTCTGATTTTAGGTTAGCAACAATGCTGTTGTTAACAGTGGTGCACATGGCTCAGTCTTCAATATTAGTCGCACGGTAGGTACATCAGAAAATCAAGCAAATATTGTGTCTTTATGCCCCTTCCCACGTAAAACAATTGAAAGGCATGGGTAACAGATGCCATAATGTCCTGTAATTTTAGCTAGTAAATGGTGAAAATCAAACTTGACTTGAGGCTTCTTGACAGCATATTGTTTATCAAGGATCTAGGTTTCATTTTAAGGATAAATGTTTGGAAGGAGAGTACCTATATTTACTCCTCGCTACATAACCAGGATTGTGCTGATATGCAATTAAACCACATGCATTCATACTTACCTACTTATATACCTACCTACCTACTTAGCAAAAATTGAAGGACAAACATAAAAGTCAAGAGTTATGAATATATTCAACAATTTCTTATTTTCTTAGCTTTATATCATACACCTTTAACCCTTTAACTACGACTACCTCATCTAAGCGTTGCCTGTAAATAGCTCCTGAACCCCACTGATGCATATATGTAGTGTTGATAAGCCTTGTTTACAACCCCAGTGTCGCATCTATGCAGATGTAACTGCTATGTTAACTAAACATTGATTGGTTGAAAGTACAAATGTTTACTTATTTTTCATTATCATAACCAATCAGAAGACTGGTTACTGAACATTTTGATACAAGCTGAGAGGTTAAATTTAGACATGTGGGAAGGAAATTTCCGGCAATGTACAAAACATGTGTAGTTAAGATAAACAAAAATGGATTCCTAGTCAAATATTTGTGACTTCAAAGGGTTCAGTGCAAGCGATATTGAAGAGTTTAACGGATCATTCTTGGTAAATGGATCAGATAATGATATTAGTCCCGTTTCAACGCTAGATGTATGTGATTTTGAATCAGATGACGAGGATTTATTTTGTGCATTTCAAAACAGTTTATGTGACGGGGATTTCTTGTCTGAGTGTTGTAGGAGTAAATGAAATGGAAATATATGAATAACAGACACAATACAAGGTAAGCTGCTTTTTATTTCACAGAAATCTAGCAAAAAACTAATGAAATAATGAATATAAATGTAACCATATTTTTATTGTCAGTTTCTGTAGTCAGCCATGATGCTTTAGTATTCAACCTAGTATTCACTAGTCTCAGTAACTGATATGATAGCACTCAGCAGTAGTGAAACTGCACAACAGCTGTAGTAGCTAAAGGGTTAAGAGATTTATAGTATATTTACCAAGATTTATTTTTCATAATTCATGTTTATTTGGAAGGGATTATCTTCCCATAGATTTGTGCAGTTCCTTAAATGTACATTTTTTAGGCGTTTGCTTTCTCACATGCCAAATCCACCATTTTTTGCAATAGACTTTCTGAATTCAACCGCACCTCCTTCACTCCTGCATTATTATTTTTTTCTCCCAAAAAAGTTTGTTTTATGAAAAACAAATCAGGAAAAATTTGTTTCATTTAACGAAAAATATTTTTGAAATTTCCCACTATGCAAGACCAGAAGTATGCAAAATTTCTTTGAAAAGCACACAAACTTGAATCCCTATGTTTGGTGATCTCTTCTACAATGTCTAAAAAAGGGAGATTCTGATGAAGATGAAAAATAAAAATATAAAACTTCTTTCCAAGTTTCTTATAGCCTGGAATTTGTATGCCTGTCTCATGGAAGTGATAAACATACAGTATTTTGCAAGATGTACAATTCACATTTCAATGTTGCCAGTGGTGGACAGTGATTATTGTTAACATCTACAGTCACAAAAGTAAGATTTTAATCTTACTTTTTATCTTTATTGCCTTTAAGTATATGCTGCAAATTGTAATTTGAGTTCCAGCATAAATATTATAATTATCTTTAGCAAAATTAGGGCACATTGATAGATTGTTAAATCGTGTGCCGTTTAATAAATGACAATTGAATCAATACAACTGCAGATAAAAATACTTAGACTTCATTATTATTATTATCATTATTGGTATTATTAATTTTTAGATGTAAATCTGAAAATGTAATTATACAATTTAGATTTATCAACTCTTTCCGTTAAACTACATCTACTTGCCTAAGATATGTAGTAAGATAAAGAAGAGAAATAAATACTTAATTGTGCCTGAAATTTTAATAAAATGTAAAAAAACATTAAATGCAATTCATTTTTGTGAATAAATGCAATTTATGTTTTGTTCTCTTTTGTTTCTGACTCAGTATTTTAAATTTCATGTACTTTATTTTACAGGCACTTAAAATCTGCACAGACAAAGAGATACACCTAGGATGTATCAAATTTTTTCAAACTTATGATGAATTCATTCCTTGAAGAAGCTGTGACCAAAGCTGAAGCTTTTTTTTACTGGGTTTCTCGTTGAACATAATGTCCCTCTATCTGCAGCCGATCATGCAGGCACCTTTTTCAAGGCTATGTTCCTGCCTCAGTCCATATGAGCATACAACATCATTAAAAAATATCAGTGTGGATGAACAAAGACAACAATTTAATTCATTAACCCCTAGCGCTGTGTGTATGGAAGAAGGAGGTGGTAGCCTACTTCTGAGCTCTGTAACGTATGGTCACTTGCGACACAATAAAATGAGTGGTATTATTGAAAGGTTGACAGATGTAGCTTTACGATGATACCAAATAATATGGATGTTTTAGTTGCACTACAAAATATAAAGGGAAAAACATAACTTTTTGGACCCAAGTTTTTTCCAGCCGAAATTCGCCTGAAATTGCGATCCAGTTTTTGTGTCCAGATTTTAGACTTTTTGGCCTCAGATCTAAGACAGACCAGTCTAAATTGCACATAGACATGTGAACCTTTGCAAAAAGTAGGATAAGATGGGCATTTTTAGAATGAAGAGTGGTCTCGACACGAAAATGTTGGATCTGTTTAAGCAAAAAATAAAGTCCAGTTTTTACCCTCCTGCTCATGCTCGGCAAAAGAGCCAATGAAAATTGACGTTTCCAACACAAATAGATATTAAGTTAACTGAAAATGTCTTCCAAGTTGATGTTTTAAAATGTATTCAAAAATATCTCTCAAAATCAATTTCCTACTGTTATTTCAGGCAAAAACAATGAAAACCTCCAGGGGTAAATGGGTTAAGGAACTAGCAGCTGCTTCAATGGAAACTTAAGTTCAGACAGTGAAAAGTGGGCTATTTAGCAATGCTACAGATGGTAGCAATGATGGGAAACAAGTTGTACCCACTTGTTTGCTTTAGTGAAAATGGAAAATACAAGAACAAAATTTCTAACATTATTGGATTGCTCAGAAAAGGGAATAGGGAAGAACATTGCAAAAATGATTGACAACATATTTGAGAAAAATTGACATATTTGAGAAAAAAGGCAACCCTTGGAGGAATTGCATTGCATTTACCACAGACAATGCCAATGTTATGATAGGAATGAAGAGTGGTGCCTATGGATTTTTGCTGCAAGAGCAGACAGAGTTATAATGCATCTGGCTGTATTTGTCATCAACTCCACTTAGCTTGTGAATGGGCTTGCAAGGAGCTTACTGTTAATGTAGAATCATTCTTTCATGACATTTATTACTATATGGAAAAAAGCACCAATAGGATGCATGAACTCGTACATTGCCAAGAAGGATTGGATACAATATCAAGAATGATGAAGGAATAATGATTGGTAAAGCAGCTGAGCTTCGTGCAGGAATGTAAATTTCCTAAAGAAAAGGCTGACTTGTTCTTTACCTCTCTCTATAAAAGCCTTATTTTCAACAGCATGTAACTATCTAATTAAGCATGGAAATATATCTGAAGCTCATCTTAAAAATGTGATTGACATAGAGGCCCTTCATCAGCTTCACAAGGCTGGATTTCTTTGTGAATGAAGCTGAAGAACTACATCCTGAAATGCTGGAGCCTAATTCAGCAGCTGCCATAGACCAAACCTGGATGTAGATTGGTGATACCAGAGATAGCATGGGTCAAGCAAAATTTGGACTTAATGCCAAAGTGATGAGCCATATCCTCACCATCCCTCACAGCAATGCATGCAGCCTGTGAAAGAATATTTAGCTTTGTGAGCAAGAATAGGACTGACTTTAGGAGCACCATGAATTATAGGACACTAGAAAAACCTCATGTTAAACATGAAGGTATGGTATTGTTTGCTCAGAGAGACAGTTTGATAAAGTTATGCTTAAAAGATGCAAAGGAAGAACAACTATGTTTCTTTAGGAGTAGTGTTAACTGTTCTTCACTGTAAAGTTTTGTTCATTCCGCTATTTATGTATTGTTATTTAATATCTAAAAATAAACAATTTTAGAATTGAATTAGTATATGTTTATTTGAAAACCATTCACTTTTTGTAAACATGTTCAACATGTTTTTCTCTTGATAAAATTTGCCCTTATGGGCTCTTGTTTGGGTTGACAGGTCTGTACATTTATAAAGCTACCAAATGGCCAGGGTTGTGTTGGCATGCTGTTAACCCTAATGTGTGCATGTATCTATCCATCCATCCATCAATACTTTCATATGTAAATTGACCCCTCTACCCATATTAAGGCTGCAAAAATCGACCTTCCTATATGTCCAGGTGCTTATGGAAGTCATCCGATTGCAAGGGGTGACATTTGGTCAGTGAGTCAGAGTTGTATGTGGGGGAAAAATAAGTCAAACTGGATAGATTGATCAGATATAGATCCTATACAGATAGGACAAATAAAGACAAAACCAGTGTAGGAATATATTGTTACAGTCACAGTTTTACAGTCTCTACAGTAATTGACGAACCTTCGTAAAACGCTACAATCAATGGCATATAAGACTACCTGAATTACTCATGACAACTACTGATTTTTGGGGTTATTCAACAAGTGTTTTTTTTTATATAGAAAGAAAATAATTACCAATAAACAGAGAATAGTTGCTGAAACTCAGCCGATTATGGTAAACTGTGTACATTCACGCCTGACCTACTGACAATTACATAGGATGCATTTGCTAATTTGGCACAATAAAGAGAAGTTTTATAGACTTGGGGTGTTTGAGGAGATTATATTTGATTACCAGAGATGATACTCAACAGATGTCATCGATCCTTATATAAAAAAAAACTGGTCTTCATTTGATCCATCACAAGTACCATCAGTAGGTCGCAGCCATTGCTATTTATATCTTAATGAGCATGCGCAAGATAGATTTAGTATAGTACAACAGTACGGAGAACGATACGAGTTACCAAATCGTGGTTCGACTATATATTTTGAATAAAGTTTCGATAAAGTATTCTTTTCTTATGATAATTTCAACAAATATATATTTTTGTCTGAAAATAATTCTTATTTTTGGAATAGATCAATAGTCTCAAGACTAGTTGGAAGTTTCTAACAATATTCCAATTTCTCTCCAACATTCAACACTTTTCCAACAGTATTCCAACTTTCAACGGTTTTCCAACAAATTTCCAACTTTACGGTATTTAAGACCTGGGAAATTTTGAATCAGAAGCCAGAACGCCGGTGTACAAGCAAGGAGACAAGAGACCATTCAAAGCCCAAATTCGTTGGGTATGTACAGCAGTATGTAACAGCTAGAGTTAATATAGCAAGACATGGGTATCTACTTTAATTTTAGTTATTTATATTATTTATTCATTATTTATTTTGCAATTACTTTATTGCATTAACAATTTCGTTAGTTAGGAAATTTTAAGATAGGCATAGTTAATGCTGTAATTTCAGTATATAACGTAGAACTTAAATTTCTCTTATTTTCATAAAATATGAATTTCTTCACTTCTAATATTTCATCTGAGGTTTATTTTCATGAGTTGGAGATATTTGTCTTGTGACAGCTAGTTCCTGGTCTTTGAGAAGATTTGTATGCATCTCCGAATGGTATAAAAGTAAAGAGTTTGGCTTAACGTCAGGTTACATTGCAGTTAGAAAACTTCGTTTGGGTGATCATTGGTGACGTTTTCTCACCACATATAGCCCCGTTCTAATCAATCGTATGTGGTCATTGAATGAGTCTAAATTTCTCTTCACATATCACACTTTTATTAATAGTATTTGTGCGTGGTCATTGAATGAGCTTCCTTCTCTTCACATACCACGCTTTTACAAGTATATATTATGTGATTATTGGATGAAAATAATTATCTCCTCATATCACACCTATTCAATTCTTTAAATGTATGTGTGATCATTGAATGTATATATTTATCTTCAAATATCACACTTTCCAAGACTTAAACTCTCGATCTGATGAACTTATATGCGTTTGTCGGGCAAACACCCCCCTTCAACTTCATGTAGTCGTCAGTGTGGATGCTGCCAAAAGGGAAATAACTTTTTTCTGTTGAGACAGTCACAAGACAGGTTGTCTCCCTTGATCAACTACAGTACAGTTAATTCAAGTCGGCATTATCTACTAGAATCCTAAGCAACATAAGTCGGTTTATGTCTAAGATTGTATATTGCATGAATAAAGACAATCTTCTCAATAGTACCCCCCACTTTTCACAGCCAGTAAGTAATAATAAGCAGAGTAGGAGTTAAGTCACACAGATACAGAAAGTTGGCGATATTTTCCCCTGTATATCAGTGATTATAAGTAAAGATAAATGTCGACCGTGTGAGAAGGATACCTGAATGCCAGACCTGACACCAGGGTTAGCATCTTCATTTGATGAGTTTCTCCGAATATTCAGTCTATTGCTGTGTATTGTATTTGATTAATCTTGCATCTTGAATAAACATGTTTAATATGCATACAAAAGTCTGACTCATACTTTTAATCAAGTTTATTGCATAAGGTGTCTAGGGTTTGTATATTAAAAATAAGTGATAAAGTACATAATGACCAAAAATCCATACCATTACAATATTTATATTTTTGAGTTGCATATATACAAATAAAATTACATATTTTTCATTTTTAGACAGTGAAATTAGTAAAGCTTATTGTTTTAAATCCATTCATATAACAAATCCATGCATTGAATTATATGTCACATACAGATATAAAATGGGTTATCCAGAATGATGAGGTTTACAATACCATGTAATGCATTATTTCCAAAAGTATTATAATAAACAAAGTAAAGTCTACTTTTTGGGATTCACACTGTCTAATATCATCTAATTCAAAACCCAATAATTCATCTTCAAAGAGTTACCAAATAAAGTTTTGTCTGAATTCCTATGATGTTATCTAGTTTGTGAACATTATCAGACTCAGATTCTTCATCTGATTACCACTGAAGAGTTTGATATCCTCTGTCCCATCCATTGCATTAGAAATATCACATTTCCTAAATTATTTGACCACCATCTTTTTTGAATTTTCTTTCCATGCACTACACACCCACTGGTTACAGACTCAATCCCTGGATGCTTCATAGTTTCTGCCTTTGTAAAATCTTTCAACCCATCTACAATCTACATCCATTGGTTACAGTACCGACATGGTGCCACCTTTGATTACAGCTTGGTATGTTTGATGTTGCAACTTCAGTTTCACAGACTGCATCAAATGCACCTGAAACACTGCTCTATAACCCACTTCTTCAAAGCAAACTTCTAATGTGTGTAACAGCTTTTCCATTATTAGATTTCTCCAACCTAAAAATACTCAACATTGGAACCAAAGTTTTCAACATTTCAGATTGGCAACACTGAGCCACCCTCTGGTTCTGGTAATGTCCAGTTTATCATTGATGGACTTCAGATCACCAGACCAGTGAATCCCCCAGTTTCCATGGCACAGAATCTTCAGCAGCATTATCGTCAGCCTCAGAATGATTTCAGCATCACAAGGATGGTGGACAATCGGGTAAATAATTTTGTTTTGATTTCATTATGACAATGTCGTGGTTGTTTGGAATTTCAGATCCAAGTGTCTAACTTGACTATGGTCAGTCAGAAGGCTGGATTTATATATCTAGGTCTTACACTGAATTAACTATAAAATATCCTCATAAGAGTTACTTGTTTTATTTGATGTTCTTAATGAGATAGAAGCATACAGATTGTCCCCAAAAAATGTTTTATGGCACCAGAGATATAAATGTTGATTTCCATCAGCACAGTTTTAGAACCATACTTAAATATCAGATTTTTCCCAGTGTTTCTCAATTTTCACCCCTGTGCAGTATGAATTATGTGGCTTATTTGTTTTGTATATATATCATGATATGTTACTGTTAAGAAAAGTTTGTCTTTCTTTTCCAGCTTTCTCCTTTCCATGGTCCTGGTCCTGGATATGTCAAACAATCCCAATATCCTTTGATCCAAGTTTCTAATGATCATTACCAACAGCCCCCTCCCCATCAGTCCCAACCTGTGCATTACCCTCACTCTTCACAGGCACCCTATCCTCCTCTACCCCCTCATGACCCATTTTACCAACCACTACAGCAACCAACTTATCCCACAGAGTCAGAGATTTCTTACCAGATGGAGCTGAGTCCGGTGAGTGAAGAAGCAGGCTACATACAGGAATTTGTTGTTCATCAGCCTGTACAAAGATCTGGACCAAGTGCTAAAACAGTGATCCCTGCCTCACAGCCTAATGTAGCAGTTAAAAGAAAATTACCAGGTAGTGGGGGAACTCTTAAACTTTCTAGGCCCAGTGCTGCTCCTGTGATTGATCTGCCAGCAAAGAAAGCAAAGACAGAACCAAACCTTGAAGAACGTCTAGGTGTAAGTGCTTATACAATTGCAATTCATAGTATATTCTTGAAAATCATCTTCCTAAAAGAAAAATGAAATGTGCATAATGCTATCGTGTAAAGTTGCCCAAGATAGAAGTTTGTGTGATATAAATCTGGCTATAATACAAGTTTGTGTAATATAATATTACTTATGGTATAAGTTTGTGTAACATGAAGTTGCCAAGAAAATAAGTTAAAAATGATTTTATTCCCATGTAGAGCAAGATGTTAATCCCAATGGGATGTAGAATATATAAATGGTATATCCAGTAAAGTCCTCTATCCTATAGATAGTGCTACTAGAGAGCTCTAGATCAGATGTAATACTATTATCTGATATTTAATACAATCTCTGTTGTGGTCAGATTGATTAAAATGATTAGACACCAGGGAATCTTTACGATTACTGATATCCCTCAAGTGTTCTTTTATTCTCACTTGGAATTTCCTTTTTGTTTAATGTACATATTGTTTACCATATTTTGTGCAGATGAGTAAATAAATGACATTACGTGTGGTACATTGTCCTCAAAGTTTAGATTTTTTTTGAGTTAGTAAATAAACTTTTAAAGATTTTAGATTTATCCATTCTACTGCAGAAATTGCTATTAATGGTCTTGTAATGTAATACTTTGTGAAAGTTTTTCCAGTCAAGCCAGGATGTTTGCTAGAAAACTTGGCTCTTATTAATTGGATACTGAGTTTATAACCAATCCTCTGTGCAACAGTTATCTGGAGCACACATCAATATATATATATATATATATATATATATATATATATATATATATATATATATATATAACAAAAAAATATGTCTAGTGGAACTATGATTTAGTTGGATAAATTCATACACCAACCATATGTAAAGCCCATTGATAACTTTAAGATTCTTCAAGGACTTTTAATCAATAATCAATTTGACACTCTGGCAGACATCACTTCAACTGGTGATTTGTACAATAACATGTCAGTTTTGTGTTTTGCTTTCCTGAAATTAACTTTGTGGCATTATAAGGTAACAAAGTTTCTTATGATGAAAATAAAAATTCTTAGAGTTTGCTAGCCATTTATTTTTATTTTTTTTTATATCCCCTCTTTAAATCATATTTCTTAATGTATCCAAAAACTTGGCTGCAAGGCAATGGTTTATTTAGGAACTGGTATGCTACAATTGTATGTCACAACAATACTAGTCACATGACCTTACAGTAGCTTTACTGGCCTCACAGGTGTCACTGGTGACACCAGTGTCAGATGGTATGTAAATTATTAATTGACATAACACAGGGAACAGTTGAAGAAAAAAAATCAACCTATATTATTCCCTCAGATGGGTTACAGTAGTAACAAAACTGGTCAGGGACAGGGGGTGACTAGTACTCATAGCAGATTAGAGGGTTTGCCTTGGACAATCCAAACAGCTATTTTCTTCCTAGCCAGTGAGATAAATTTTTGGGATATGAAGTTGCCCATGATATTAGTTTGTGTGATGTGTTTAGCTGAAGGTACTTCACTTAAAATTGCAGAGGCTTTAAATATTGGGCCTTTTAGTATTGCCACAGATGAGATTAATGATTATGATGACAAAATGTTGTACTCAGTCTGTGTAAGATATTTAGACAATGAGAAGGGCAAAGTCAGCATGTTCTTCTTTCATTACCAGAATTAACAGTAGATTCCACTGGGGAAAACATTTTTGATTTGCTTGATAATGCTTTAAATAAACATGATATAAGTTGGCAGAACTGTATGGGGTTTTCAGTTGATAATGCAATAGTGATGACTGGAATTATATAGAAATTGCATTCTTTATTTTTAAACATTTCTATCAGTATACATAACAGGTTGTCCCTGTCATTTGATGCACTGTGCTGTGGTGACCGCATCTGATAAATTCTATCTGACAATGTACTTCATGCAGACAGAGTTAATGTGCAATGGCACCTAATTTCCCAGCTAAAAGATCCAATAACTAGGAGATATAAATTTCATCTTCTTTGTCAGGTTATGAAAGGCGTATTGGTCCTATACCATTTTAATATAGCAACCCCAGTCAGCGCCTATTTCGTACAGGTAAACTAAGTGAAAATCGGCTTTTTCTTATACTGTGTGCACTAAATTTGCATTAAAATCAATATTGATAAAAACATTTTTATGAAATAAACTTTATTTAAAAGGCCTTTGAATTATCTACAAATGCATATAAAATTCATTAATATGTACATGTTGTTATTTAACCATGTGGCCATGTAATCATCGATCAGTTAACAAAATTGTCGGCTTTCAGTTAAGTGCAATTTCCTGTGCGTGCGAGTTGATTCCAGTGTGTTTGTTTTGCAAATGCGGGTCATTAGATCCTCATGAATATTAATGAGAATTTGAACTATGAATGGCGAATGAATAACGTTTCCAATGGTGTTTTGAAAATTTGCATATGATGATCCTGTGCTGAGAAAATAGTCCTTAAAGTCTCGCTAATTTTTTTCAACTCACGAACATTATATTTACATTTTCAATATACCATTAAAAAGTACACATTCTAATCTTTCTTTTGATACCAAATTTGTTTTTCGGAACGTATATTTAAGTACCCGCATTTAATTTTGAAAGTACGGAATTTACAAGTTGACCTCTATAAGACACATGCGCTAGGTCGCCATATTGATTCCACGAGGATAAACATAAACATTCAATGTGAATAATCAGCGATCACAAGACAAATGCTGTGATATATGTACACTGTTCGAGTGTTCTGTATCAGTAAGTAATTATTTTGTATTTATTAAATATTTTTGTGAAATATAGCGTAAATTGTATCACATAAATGATCGTCCTGATGTTGATGTATATGTAGATTTAACAGGTTTACTCTTGAATTATTTTACATTTTTTTTCAAAACTTTTATCTAAATACAAATTAATGTCAAATTGTATGCAAATGATTTTTTAACATTTAAAAACAAAATTGCATATCTGTAAATGAAATTTAAACAAATTACTTGGAAATATAGGAAGAACGAATAGAGAATGAAAACGTGTTTTACCGATCTACATTTCGTACCATGATAAAGTACTGCACAGCAATTTTATATGATGAACCACAGGAGTCTGCAGTTTTATCAATAAAGCACGACAAAATTTCTAACAACATGAAATCACCTTTACGTTATTTAATAAATATTTAATAATACTGTAAAGGTAATTTCATGTCAGAAATTTCGTCATGCTTTATTGATAAAACTGCAGGCTCCTGTGGATAACCTATATATCTTTTTAAATATAGTTTTTTTAACTGTTCCTAAAACATTTTATTGTTCATTTTCAGTGCAGAAATATGAGATTATCCTGGACCTTACTGCCAAAATGCAGGCATCAGTGTTGATACAATATCATCAAAATCTTGTATAATGATTGACAGACAGTCAAATGGAAATGTGATATAAATTTTCAACTTGTATAAGAAAAATAATGGTACATTTGCTGAATTTTGCTGATTCTGGACATCAGTGGACATTCTCAGAGCATAGAAAATTTGATGAACTGTTTACAATGAATGCCAATGTTTTCTTCTGAATTAAATGATGTGTTAACAAATATCTTGTCGAGTATCTCAATTGTCTGGTAGAAATTTTTTTTTTTAAACACCGTATATTCTTCCCTATACTGAAATCATGTGGACATTGTTTACTTTACTGCAGATATTTGAATTCTACAGGCAAAATTCTATAAGACTGCCAAGTTTCATGGAGATATCTTGCTTAGATCAAAAGTTCTGATAGAAATACTTATTTTATTAAATGTGTCAGGTCCATGACTCAGAAGAATTAAACATACATTTATATAAGGCAAAAATTCACCGAAAAGCATTTTTGCCAGTATTCAAATAGTCATAACTTTTTAACTAATCATCATATTAAAAAATTAAAACTGTTCTGGAAAGGTCTGAATGAGCTCTATCTATAAGAATCAATCATTAAAATGCAAATATGTTGACTTTGTAATTTTGACTGGGGTTGCTATTTAATACTGACAGTGAGAGATTATTTAGTATTGTTAACAAAAATAAAACTGAATTCAGATCCAGGCTCAGTAACCCAGTACTTAGTGCTCTACTGGTATGCAAAACATTCATGGTCTCAGCTGGTAAAAAGTGTTTTGAAAAGCAACATGACAGCATGACAGTCTTTTACTTTCTAAAGCTAAAAGTGTTACATATGAAATCATTTTGTACTTATACTCATTGGATTTGTATCATCTTGTATGTAGATTAAAAAATTTCTTCTCTGATTACTCTTTTTAACCATTTGGATTAGACTTTTTGCTCACCATGGTTTGGCATGTATATATACAGGTAATAGAATGTATGGCATTATATTGTCTTGCTTTGCAGTTTTGTCTATTTTGACAGTATGGTCTATATTCTTAACTATATATTATTGTTGTTACAGTCTATTCATTTGTACAATATAAACCCAGTCATCACAACAGCATCATTTTAATCTTACCTGCACACCATGATGAGACATCTGGCAGTGATGGCTTTGGCAATATCAACAATGTGAAAGTTTCATGGTAAACATTTTGCAAGTCAGATAATTTGGGATACATCAGTGCATAGTCAAAGATTGGACACTGCTCCATGGATAACCTATTTGATAGATGCATGGCCACAGGACAGACACATTCCATGTAACACTTGTGTGATAAATATGGTTGGTCAGACTAGGGAAATTGTTCTGTGGAACATTATGTTTGATAAATGCATGTTTGCTTGTGACATTCTGCTCTATGGAACACTTACATGATCAGTGCATGATAGCAGGTGGGACACTGCTCCATAGAACACTTACATGATTGAGCAGTGCATGGTAGCATATGGGACACTACTTCATGGAACACTTATATAATCAGTGCATGGTAACAGGTGGGACACTACTCCATGGAACACTTGTATGATCAGTGCATGATAACAGAATGGACACTGCTTAGTTAAACATTTTGATCTCTCCATGGTTGTAAGTGGGAACACTTGTTCCATGAAACAAGTGTTTGATCAATGCTTGGTTGCAAGTGGGACACTGTTCTTTGGAACACATTTGATGTCATTGAATGGTTGCAGGTGGGACAGTTTTTCACAGAACACTTGTTTGATATTAATATATGCTTGCTAGTGGGGCATTGTTCCATGGAACACTGTTTTGACATCAGTTATTGATCACAGCTGGGGCACTGTTCCATGGAAGACTTTTTGGACAATAATTTGACAAATATGCTTTTGTTTAAGATCAAGGAAATATCACATTTGTTGACATGTTGCAATTCCATTTCTTGATTTTTGGTGTCATTCATTAACAAACATGTTTGTGTTGCAAACATGTATTATCTTTAGGATCACCTGATTATCAGTGATTCATTGATCCACAGAAATGAACTGTTTTCAAAGGAAGTTCACTTCTTTTTTCCATCAGAAAAATATATGTTTATCACATTTTTGAAGTTCACTAAAATCTCTCCTGTTTGAACTTGTCATGGATCTATTCAGTAGTTCTTACAATATGGTGTTGAGTGATTAAGGAAAAAATCCCTTATTTTTCTTTCAAAAACATCAAAGGTGTTGCATGATAGCTTTTGTCCATAATTGAGGGTAGGAGTTAGGCCTACCTGACTGATGTCTTATTTTGTAAACAACATATTACATAGCAAATATTTATCTTTGATTTTAGTTTATATTTTAAGATCATTATTCCTTGGATGTAAACAATTTTACAGATGTCAAGTTTAAGGTTTAGATTTTTATTAAATAGAAATTAAAAATATTGTAGAATAAAGTTGTTACGAATTTGATGTGAAAATGATCATCACCCTGGTTCTGCTACTGTGTCTTAGCTTTCATTTAAATGTTGTTTATTCATATTCATGTCTTTACTCCAATCTTGAAAGGTATTAATTTTAGGTGTGTTTCAGTTAATATTTTAGAGGTTTTATTTATTTGAATTATTCATTGGAATTACAAAGTTCTCTTGACTTTAGAACTAAATCTTAATTATTGTGAATTGATACAAGGAGACTTTGGCTTTTATCACTGTGATACAGCAAGACTGTTATCATATAAAAATTCAGACTTGAAATTCATTCAGAATGTTGCTGGTATTCATTTGGAATACTATATGGTTTTGGACTTGTGATTGAAATTTAGAACTATAATTGTATGTTTAAAATTTTCATTTTATTCTAGGGAAATTGTTTGTTGAATTTTATAAACATTTCTTGCTGTTTGCTCTTTTCTGTTATTTAGTTCAAGACCTTAGGGTCATAACACTATAACAAGAGTGACAACAGAGGTACCAGAGTATCAAGTTCAGAGTATCTCACATATGTAAAAAAACATAACTACTAAACCTTTGAATATATATGTACATTGTTTTAATCTTGTTTTCTTTGGTCAATAGATAGAAAGCACTTGTGCCAGTAGATTTATTATAGTTAAGAGTGATATGGTATACAATGTTATCCATGTACATCCTTCATTTATCGGACAGACTAAGATTATTGTCATGTTTATGTTTAACTCTGTGGTGTGGCAGCTGTGTTCTAGTTCTGGACATAACATAGGAATGATGTTCACCCAAGTAAATAATTTTATGTCATTGTCAAGTTGACACAACATTTTTATAACTGGTTCAGTTTCTTTTCAAAAAATTCTCATGTGGGTCTTTTTGGAGCTGTTCTACAGCTGAAAATGCATTGGTGAAATTTCTCCATCCATTTGAAAAAGGCCATTTTTGTAAATATAGGTGGGATTTCAAAGTGAAATAAATGTAGGATGTGTGATTTGTATGTATCTGGTTTATTTATTTGGTACAGTTTTGTACAAATGAGTGTGAATCTCACACTTGTGCATGCAATTCAAATTAGCAAATAATTAGATAATTACAGTTTAATTACTTGGGTTGTAGCATTTTATTTTTCTTTCATACCAAAGACTTACAAAAATATTACTAACAGCTGCCACTCTTGATGCTCAGCATTAAGAGGTTAGTGTTAGAACTGGTTGGCCTGGTGTAAGTATAATGTGACTATGGGACATCATGCCACATGTCTGTGGCTTGATGCTCCAGTGCTAGACATCACTATAAACTGTCACACTGCAGATATCGTTGTGACATGACTGAAAAACTGCTGATGCTATGTTAAAAATCTAAGTCACACACTTTATAAAGCACTGGACAAATGAGATTTTGAATCTTCACACAATATTTTTTCGGTTTCAGACAGCTGATGATGATGACCTAGTAATTAGCCCTCTACAAGGATTCAGAGTTCAGGTGACCAATCTTCACTCAGTAGTTTCACAAGATGATATCATTGTAAGTATGTACACACATATATCAGCTTACTGCAATACAGTGGTCATAATAACATTATACTACAGTTCAGAAAAATTGGACCCATATTTTCCAATTGTATCATGTGTCAGATGTTAATTTATCTGTTGGAGACATCAAAGAAGAAACAAACACAATAGACGAAACTAATTGATTACACCTACCAAGTGCTTCTCTCACTGACATGCATTTTAGATAAGTTTTGTTTACTGCTGCTTGAAGTTTGTTCCCATGCTTCTCAGATAGTTGTTGTTGGTTTAAAGCAATTTTTTCAACACATTATAGGGTATGCATGGCAGCCAGTATAACTGGTGATGGAAGAACTGGGAAAACTTTGGTTAGAACCACCAACACATGGATTCTGGCAATCTTTCTCACATTGGCTTTAGACCACTCTGACACCTTGGACCCAGCTTCTTAATTGATTCTCAGGAATATTTTCATATATTTTATTGTTCATTTATGTATTATTTTATCTCTTAATACACCACAGGGGGAAAAATGACCAAACTTAGTACCTTGCCTATTGTTGTGATAATGATATGCAAGATACTGCTTAGAAATGCAGAGACAATATTATATCTAATGAATTTCAGGTTGTAACCTAACCTCTTTGTCATGGTTTGGATGTGGGTGGGGAGAAGGGGTTTAAGGCATCAGGTGATTAAAGGGATTAAAATAATTCTGTTTGAAATAGATCTATATTTGACAGATATAGATTTATGTTTGGCAAGCCATCATAGCTGCCTTTTCTAAACTGGATACAGTTCTCACTATCATGTTATTCATGGTAACCATTAAAGTGTGATTGTTAAAGCCCATTTCTACTGAGGTATACTACACAGGAAAGTAATATTCAGTAAGTATAATTATTTATGGAATCATAGCTATGTTATATCAGCATCGTGTTATACTGATATTATATTATGTATATAGAATACAGTTTCTTAAAAACCACCAAAAATGTAAATAACAAAAGGAACCCCAGTCAAATTGACTTTTAGTAGGTGGAAAAATTGTGAGTGACAGAGATAAAGAGAAAAGTAAGATAATAGATCATTTTTGAGTAAAACCAATATGGTTATTACTATGCCCATATGCTGAAAGGAATTTAAGGCATAGGAATTGGAGAATGGACACACACCATTATATTTTTCATTAATCATAATTGTTCCTGACTGTATACAGGTATGTATAAGATGATAGGAAAATGAAACATGCTTCTTTAGAAATTTATTAGGGCTTTTCCATTTAAACAAACATGGTACCAAGGGAAGGCACTTTTAAAAAAAATATATGCCAGGTTACTCTTATTACCCAAAGAGTTCATATGAAAGCAATATATAATTCTAAATTGTATCTGTGAGTGATTATTCTTCATTAAAAGGTGCTTTCCCTAAGTCCCAAGTATATTTTACTGGAGCAGTCCTTACTTGTAAAGAACATATTATCCATTCTTTATGGTCTGCCTAGATTCAAGAACTGTTTCCAGATAAGCATCCTTATGGGTTGGCATGACAGTAGGCCTGTAATGTGTATAATTTGCAGGAACTTTTTGGTGCAATAGGAGCCATGAAAAGAGCTAGATTGGTAAAGCCAGGAATGGCAGAAATTGTGTATGTGAAAAAGGAGGATTCCCTCAATGCTGTACAAAAATATCACAACAGAGAACTAGATGGTAAGTATTACAAAAATACCTTAAACACTTATTAAAAAATAGCCATGGCTAATTTAATATTTTTGGCTTTTTATATGATGGCTTGCTTTTGAGTTAAGACAATTTTGGGGTTACAAATATTTGTAGACAATAGGAATTTGGTTTATATGTAATACAGTTGCCAAATATATATCATACACACTTTACAATGTTGTATCGATGAAGAACAGGTTAATTGGTACATGATTTTACAGTTAGATTTTGACTTAATTTTAAATGTTTTATGAAAACATAGCACATTTCTTAGCAAATTAAGTTATGATTATATATATTGTACATTAAGCTTGTTATGCAAGTTTGTTTTAAGAACAGTCATAGGAATAGGATGACTGGATTTTGGATGAATTTCAATGTTTCATGCAAGTTTATGCATTAAATTTAATACAGATTATTACTGTTCAAGATGAAAAGAAGACTGATGGGTGGATAGTTTTAATTTGAATGGCTGATTGAAGAATTCATATGAAAACAATTGTAAGATAAATAGAAGTCTTATAAATGATACTACATGTTATTATAATTCTGGAAAACTACTTGCTTTTAAGTCAAGTCCATCCAGATCTGCAAATGCATAATGCAGTGGTAGATCTGGGTTTGTACAATTAGTTAGGAATAATCAGTAGATCAAAATACAATGACCCTGATCTGCCAGCTCATTATGTGATGGAAGATCAAAGTTTTTGTTTGCAGTTGGACTTATGTATCTGTATACATGGTAAGGTAAGGGGAAATGGAATACATAGAAAATTTGACTGTGTTGCGGGAAAAGTACAAGTGAACCACTATCTTGCTAATGATAAAAATAACACCAATTATTAAAAATTACTGAAGAATAAGTGCATTGGCTTGCTTATTGACATGCTGATCTGAATTATTTATGGGTGGATATTCAATAAAGCTTGGGTGAATGATTTCTTGTATGTATAAAAACATAACACTTTGACAAGCTCAAAAGTTAAAGAGAATTCAATGTTAAGAAAGATAAAAAAACGTTAAAAAATCTTAGTACATTTAACTTTATTTTAGTTTTTGCCCCTTGAGAACCAATGAAATTTCATCTGATTAAATAGACTTTATTTTTGTGTTTGAATGCACTGTTAGGACACAGCCTTAATGGAACATAACTCAATACCAGGTTCTCTCATATATAATAGATCACTTCTTAGGCTCCTAGAAACAGCATTGTAAAGATGGAACATTGTAATTTAGTTGGATATCAGATCACTGTGATCTCAGAATGAGATTACATTCATAGAATTGATTTTGTACCATGGGTCATAACCCTCAGTTAAGTCTAGCATAGTTTTACTTTGTCAAGGAAAAACAAAAAGGATGGGTGTTGGGAATGTAAAGAAATTAACAGAGAATTCAAATGAATTGGCTATAATTTTGAAGATGATAATTTATGGGTAGGTTGATAATATTATTACTATAGTACAACGGACCTATGTCATTTTAACGGGTCTGCTTTTTGTTATCACATAACAAGTTTTTTCTTTGTGTTCTTTGTGTTGCAGGTATGCCCATGCAGGTAAAACTTGTGACTCCAGCATCTGCCCGAGTAAAAGAAGTGGCTCAGGACATTATGTCAGTCAGTAATAAAACAGTGGGGGAACCTTTAAAGTAAGACATACAAATTGTCTCTGTTGTAATATTTGTCTGCAAGATACAGGGATCACTTTTCCAACAATGTTGGTATTGTCATTGTTGTTATTGGCATAGGCATTAAGTTCTTGAATTTAGCTCAGTTTCTTTGACAAAAATAGGTCATATTGACATAATTTGCATTTTTCATTGATTAGGTTTTTGCATTTAGTGTAATTTATCTGATATTATTGTATGTATATTCAGGAAACTTGGGTATATTCATCATAGCTGGAGAGTGAAGTTTAACTTTTTGCAGGTTGAGTTTAGTTTTGTCATTGCTACTCTAATGCTGATGTAGAGAATACATTCTTTATAGTTTGCAAAATACAAGGTGATTTAAGGGAAATCTGGACCAGAAAACTATTGAAAGTCAGTTAAGTGTGAATCTTATTAATCACATTGAATGTCATTAATGGTCACAGGTCAGTGTAAACAAAAAATGCTAATGGTTTTTTAGCAAAACAAAATTTACAGTGAACTATGAGATAACATTCAGTTAACAATACACTGACTAGTATTCATTTGTTTGTTATTGTAGCATTTTCTTTTAAAAGTTCATGTTCAAAACTTGCTGTTTTATAAAAGAATCCAGAGTATACATGCACTTGTTTTCATTTCCTTTTAAAAAAACAAAATATATGTTTATAAAAAAAAATCTAGTGGTTTAGAATCCAATCTACTGATAAAAATTTCTAAATCTACTGGTTTGATGTCCTGGTTCTGTCACATGTATGTTTATTGTTTGTCTTTTTTGCCCTCTCACAGTATGTAATTTAGGTAGGTTGATTATCCATGTGTCAGCACAATGCTATGTGGTGCAAATTAGTAGCTAACATTTTATTTTAAAAAGGTTAAAACTCAAAATGTAAATAATTCTTTTTAACAGACTTGAACTAAAAAAGGTGCCAACATTTAAATGTTGATCACTTTAATCAGAACTTGTACTGATGATTAATGTTTAGAGTCACTAAACAAGACTTCTAAATGCTTCATGGAATTGAGCTGTGTAATCATTCATGTTGGATTATGCCACTGTGGCGTATTAGTTGCAGTAAGGGTTCATAGAACTGCAGTAAAAATATATTTTATTATTTGTTGCCCAGGCATTCATAAGAAAACATAGCTTACCAGTTTGTAAAATACAATTTATGCACAACAAAACAATACTGAATTGTATGAGAAATGATAAAATACATGCATTGTAAGAAATATTGGATACATGAGTATCTGCATTTATCTCTCCTTTTCTCTCAGACATGCCATTTTTCATTATTACCAGTATTCTACAACTTCAAACTCATAACAAAAAGAACATCAATACTTAATTTAAATATTTAAAAAATGATTGACTCTGTCTGTGGGGGTTACTCATGGGCTAGTGTCTGAATGTAAAAGATTGATTCCCAATTAGTGCTAGGCTGCTCCCATCATTACTGTGTATTCTGGGCTGATCCCAGCTCAAATAGAAATTGATACTAAGTTGATCCCAGCTCAAGTAAAAAGATCTGCTAGGTTGATCCCTGCATTTGAGTATATTCTGAGCTGATCCCATCTTCAAGTAAATCTATGCTAGGATGACCCCAGCACTATTGTGTATTCTGACCTGAGCCCAGATCAATGATAATTGGTGCTAGGCTGATCCCAGGATTAAATTGTAGTCTGGGCATATCTCAGCTTCCATGGACAGTGCTAGGCTGATACAGCTCACGTAAAATCTGCTAGGCTGATTCTAGCATTCAGATGTATTCTATGCTGATCTCAGCTTAAGTAGACTATGTGCTAGGCTGTTCGCAGCATGCTAATGTGTCCTGGGTTGATCTCATCTTAACTAAATCTATGCTAGGCTGATCTCCACATAAGAGTGTCTTCTGGGTTGATCCCATAATCATGGAATAGAGCTAGGCTGATCCCAGTATGAAAAAAATATGATTATATTTTTCTTATTTAAAAATTGTAAAAGAAATTTATTTAATGGGTATTACCTGTATGGTAATAGAATAGCATATGAGTATCAGATTAGGTAAAAATATAAATTTCGTATATTTTTCCTATTTAAAACTGTAAAAGAAATGTATTTAATTGGCATGACCTTTACATTATTAGTATAACTTATGATTGGTGAAAAATATCCTATCCCATGGTAGCCCATGCACATGAACAACATAAGGTAACAGCCCACAATATATTCATTAATGGGTGGTGGTGGGCCAGCACACATTCATAAGAAAATTTTGATGCAGAGACTCAAAATTCATTGTCTCTACATTTGAAAAACCAGAGAAGTGATTGATCACATAGTACTCATGCAATGTTATATAACATTATCTAATTTGGTTTACTCTTTGAATTCTGCTGTCAATACTAATTAATAGGAATAGTTCTGCTCATCCCCCCCTTCAACAAGTCTCATGCAGACAGCAAGTACAGGCTAATAATAGTCTTCTGCCTAATTCCCTGTCTGCCTCTCAATTTCAAGGTATAACACCTCTATCCCATTGTTAGCCACTGACTTAGCCTTATAATTGACATAACATTGCTAGAATTTGAATTGGCCATACTTATTTAACCCACTCCTACATACTAAAAGGAGAAGACCCACCAGAATGCATATCTTGCAATGAACCATTCACAGTTAAGCACTTTATGCTGGAGTGTTTCGACCTCCAATCTACATGTAATCAATACTACAATGTGCAAGACACGAGGGAGCTCTTTGATACAGTTAGTATTTCTTATGTTATAGACTTTCTTAAGGAAGTAAACATATAAGTTATGACTTTTATGTTATCATCTTAAACATTTTTATGTGGTACGGTCACTAGATTTTAATTTCCTTTCATATGTTTTCGTTGTCATAAATTATTTACAATCCCTGTTGGTCGGGAAACTTTATTTTTTATCACCGTTACCATTTATATTGTTATACCTTTAGCTATTTGGTTTCGTATCGCTGGCCGATATGGAACCTTTTTACCATTTGTACATAATGAAGGATATAACCTTTTGTATAGCTCTAAATGGCCTATTTGTGCTGATGTGCCATAAAAATTAAACCAACCAACCAACCAAAATTATATAATCTTACCACACCTACAATTCCTCCCTCAATAATCATTATCAGACAAACCCCATTGCAACACAGGCAGTGTGTACCTACAATAATTCAAGATCATCAAGTTGTGCATAAACTAAAATTTAATAATTATCATAACATTTGAATTTTTAGAGAAGGTGCATGTGCTGTTTAACACTTATATACAATTCAGTATGAGCAGAATCCAGATCTTTATTCTTTTCAACACTGCTCACAAAGTATTGGAGATTAGATATAAATGTTTGCTAACCTTTTTTTCTTAAATTTTTTCTCTGCATATTACATTTTTTGGGTTGGTTACAAGACCTGAGTAGGTGAGTGACCTTATTATCAATTTTTAAATTCTTGCATTAGCCCATCCATCTATTGCCTATTTTGCTTCTGTACAGTAGCTTCAGTTCTCCACCATCCATAGTTAGCAGTCTTGTGGATGGCTTGAACTTGGGGTAAGGAAGAAGCCTGTGCTTTTGGGATCAAGAGAATGTCATGATTAAGCAAAAGTCATGAGATAAAGCAAATAAAATTTACATGAGTAGTTAGCTGGTTGACATTCATGCTATTATAACAATTTTTAAAAAAAATCATTTTTGGACTTACAACATTATTGAGAAAAGCCTTTTAGTACAATTTAGTAAAAAAGCTATGGAGGCAAATGTAGTTTGGTAAACATATTTATATTATGTATGTACAGTAAATATTGTCTTAAGTAGCTATATATGAGGAAAGGCCAAACTGGCTTCTGTTAACTATATATTATTTGTTCCAAACCTGTTACCAATTTCATGTCTTCAGCTGAATTTGGTAGTCATTTTGGTGTTATTTTGTAAAGTGAAGAAATAGTGCAATTTCCTTGTTCTGAATGTGTTCTAGTTAAGGAATGGAGATGACTAATCCCAAATTTTCTTTCCAGCAGATAAAAAACATCTGTCACATTGGGTTACTCTGATAGATTCTTAAACTAAAGGCAAATGTCTTAATGACTGTTAAAGATTAAGGTAACTGGTGTCATGTAAGTCTCATTTTGTATAGGGTTGTTCAGCTAACTACAAATATTGTATGATGTCATTTACCTGCTAGGCATTGCACGGTCTGCCATACTGTTTTCGGACAAAAATAGATAGAGCCCTCAGTAAACCTTATGGTTGTTTTCATCGTATTCTGAGTGATAACACTTATTTTTCTTTAAAAGAATGGTTGTAAAACACTTGTTATGATATTTGCCATAGTGACTTTAGATATGTAAATAATGATTACATGAAGAGAATTACTTGCATTCCAATCCCTAATCCAAACAAATATCTTGTCAGGTATTGTCAGTGGGTTAGAGCACAGGAGTCTGCAGTTTTATCAAAAAAGCATGATGAAATTTCTGACAACATAAAAACGCCTAAATGGTATTAATAATTTATAATACCATTAAGGTGATTTCATGTATGTCGTGCTTTATTGATAAAAATGTAGACTCCTATTTTTAGAGATTGTGAAAGGTAAAATTTTGACGTTGAAAAAGTCACAAAGGACACTTTTATAGAATATCTATGAGTTGGAAGGGGTCAATACTCTGCATTGGTGCTCTTATTTTCAATATAAGGTACATTGTGTTTTTACAAATTAATTCACCTCTTACACTATTGTAGTTATGCTTTGGTGGTCTATTTACTTATTTTATTTAGTTTGTTTTGGGGAAGACATTATATATGCATGATGAACATTCTACTTAACCACTCTACTGGAAGCATTGAATGCACACAGTATATACACAGTGAATTTTAGATATCTTTTGATCAAATCACTTAGATTTTCACTGATAATGATCTTTCTGCACTATAACCATTGTTTCAGCTGCACCAGTGAGTGATTTTCTATCAAAGCATAAGGTAATATTCCACCAGTGTAATGGTACTGAGCCGTCATATTGTAATGTTTGTCCAAAGATGGAGCTACGCTCTATTTTTAGGTATGAGTTAGTGATTCTTGACATCACCTGAGGTCCATGGCTGAACAACCCTATTGTATCTATATAAAATAACTATTATCAATAAATTGTTTTACCCCAACCAGCAATTATAATTTTGTTAGGTAATGTAGAATAATTTTCAATTAAGAGGATTCATTTTTCATTAACATTTCGTTACTTTTGGATTATAATTGGAAGGTCACTTATGACCTTCACAGCAGTGAACATTTCCCATTCTCTCTTAAGAACACCAACATTACAATTAAATTTAAAGAAAGTCAACTGGGCCAAGTGTAAAACACTTCGTACAGCTAGGTTTTAACAGGAATGCAATTTTAAAAGACAAAGACCCTGTTCAATATTTTACTTCTGTCTTAATCAAAATTGCAAAAGAACCCATTCCCAAGTCCTCACCAAACTGTAAAAGAACCCAAAAACCATGGTTCACAAAAAACTGTAAAGAGGCTATTAGACGATGCTGAGAAGCACTGAAAAGACTTAATAATCATCAAATGCACTAAAATTTAAGTGCTGTATTGTTTAGGCCAAAGCACACTGCATGATTAAAGAAAGTAAAAGAGCATGATGAAAAAAATATGTTTCAACTGTAAATTCTTGTTCCTCTATAAAGAAAGTTTGGGACATGATCTTCAAAATAAATGCAAAGGGAAAACACAATTCTTTATAACATCGGAAACTAAACAACAAGAATTTTGATTCCAAATATGACATAGTTAATATACATGCTGATAATTTCTCTAAAAATACCTTATTATCTGTTTATTCAGAAGCCTTTTAAAGATTAAAAGCTCAGAAAGAAAATACACAGTTGAAATTCACATTGAATAACTCAGAAAGTTATAATCAACCATTTTCACTTTTTGAACTTAAGTAATCTTTGAATAAGGCCCATGATACATCCACTGAGCCAGATGAAATACCTTACCAGTTTTTGAAACGCCTACCAGAACCATCATTAACAGTTCTGGAAATCTTCAGTGATTTATGGATTACTGGTAATATACCTCTTAAGATTTGGAAGGAAGCAACAGTAATACCAGTTCCCAAACCAGGTAATGATAGCACATATATTATGAACTATCGACCCATTGCACTAACAAGCTGTGTGGGCAAATGATGGAATAAATAATCAATTTTTGGCTTGTATGGTACATAGAAACTAACAATTTAATATTTCATTTCCAAAGTGATTTTAGTTATGGCTGTAGCACCAATGATCATCTGGTTAATCTGGAAACATATATTGTGGCGCATTTATGAAGAAGCAACATTTAGTAGTGGTTTTCTTTGATTTAGAAAGGCTTATGACACAACATAGAAGTACAGGATACAAAATGACCTGCATCTGGGTCAAAATGCTGTCTGCCTTCTTCCATATCAAACATTCTCTCAGACAGAGAATATAAGGTACAAGCAGGCTGCACCCTTTCTGATATGCACAAGCAAGAGATGGGTGTGCCCCAAGGCAGTATTTTATCTGTGGTGCTTTTCAACATCAAAATCAATAGCATCACTAAGGATTTGGCACCTGGTAAGATTCAGAAAATGTCCATCTTTGAAATACCTTCCTAGCTACTTAAACAAATAAAATTACTTTTTACACTACATGATGGAAACAAATCTGAGACAAACCCTTCCAACTTCCACAACTCATAGCAAGATACCCTCACTAAATTTGAAAACTACACAAGAATTTCTACTGATGGATCAAAGGATGAGGAAGAGGCTGCTGCAGCCTTCGTAAGTGCAAAACACACAAAACAAATTTGCTTACCAAAATCAGAGCAAATAAACCTTTTTCTGCAATATATCTAAAATGGACATATTTTAAACAGCATCATCTTCTCCGACTTACTATTAGTACTTAATTCACTGCACAATAGAAAACTGGAGAATCCATTATTAGCCAATACTCTCCTAAAAAATACTGAGCTGAGTACCTCCCACAATGTAGTATACTGTTGGTTACCCAGCCATATTGGCATAAAAGGTAATGAAAAAGCAGATTGTGCTGCTAAAATGGCCCTATCCCAAGCACAATCTGATTTTATAATACTGTATACTGATTTTAAACCTAGTATTAAGTAATCTTTATGTTAGAAATGGCAAGCATCATGGAATAATAAACTTAACACCATCAACCCAATCCTAGGAGAATGGACTCCTTCCTACAGAACCATCTGCATGGAGGAGGTAGTCATTGCAAGAATTAGAATTGGTCATATTTATATAACCCACTCCCATATGCTAAAATGCAAAGCCCCACCAGAGTGCATCTCTTGCAATGAACCATTCACTGTTAAGCACTTTATGATGGAGTGATTTGACCTCCAACCTATGCACAATCAGTACTACAATGTACACAATATGAAGGAACATTTGATTCCATAAACATCACTTGTATTATAGAATTCCTTAAAGAAGTCAACATTTATTCAAAGCTGTAACTTTTATGCTATCACCTTGAGCATTTTTATGTACTGTATATACTGTCCCTTATATTTCATAACTTTTCATGTCTTTATTATAAACATATACCATGTGCATTGATCAGGAAGCTTTATATATTACCCTTATGATCTTATTGTTTTACCTTCAACTATTTGGTTTTCATATTGCTGGTCGTTATGAAATGATTTTATCATTTTTAAAAGATCAAGCATATAACCTTCTGTGTGGTGCTAAATAGCCTAACAGTGCTGGTGCGCTGTGAAAATACAACCAGTCAATCAGTCAGTCACTCCTAGCTAAAATTAATTTGCTAACCTTCTTAAGAAGCTTCTTTCTTCTGTCAGGTGCCATTTAGTGAGAAGGGGCAAGGCTTTAAGAAAACAAACTTTTTTACCTTTATCTTTCAATGTACAGAGACTAATGGTTATGGTCAGCATGTCCCTTTTCATTATCATCATTAATTTACCAATATTGTTTGATATAACCATATTGATACATAGAAATAAAGTGCATTCCCAACAAACTATTCTCTTCATTTCCTCACCCATCACAAATATCATGTACACTATCTTCTTAAATTACAACTACTTCTCAAATTCAGCCCTCCCAAATAATACTTTTAGCTAAAGGGAGCTAAACATTGTCTGCAAACCTGTGTGGTGGTTCAGCAGGGTGATCTCACCTTACATGTAAGACTTGGATACAAAATGTAAGAATATACCATTTACTATTTCCACTCATGTGACACAAGTGAGACCTCACCATCCAATTTCAGCTTGGAATCATACCTATATCAGTTGGAGGAGCTTTTCACCTCAAGGAAAATATACTCCATCTCTGTTTCCAACTTTTTTTCTTTTTTTTACACTGACAGAATTGTACCTTTCATTTGATAACATGGCCATTATATCCCCACTGCATTGGCTCAGGCTGCAATGTAATGCATGCAAGTTTTTTTATGCATTTCAGAACCCTGTTTTATCTGTATAAATCATTCATTTCTGGTTCATACAGATGGGGTTTACTTACCATGCCATTATTTAGCACTGTGGGACCATGCTTCTATAACCACTCTTGTGGCCTAGTGATTAGAACGTCCATCTTGGATGCTAGAGGTCGTGGGTTTGATCCCTGGTCAAGTCATACCAAAGACTCACAAAAATGGTACTTACAGCTCAGCATTAAGAGGTTAGTGTTAAGACTGGTCGGACTGGTGTCTGGATAATGTGACTGGGAGGGATATCATACTACATGTCTGCGGCATGATGCCCCAGTGCTAGATATCACTTTAAACTGCCACACTGCAGGTATTGTAGTGATATGACTGAAAAATTGTTAAAGCTGTTAAAAATCATAATCACATTACATCACTATGCTTCCATGAGTTACTTGTACAAGCTGTCTCTGAGCCTTCCTAAAGGTAGTACTATCTTTGTTCTGTAATTTTTTTTTACTTTGACATGTATAACCATTATTGGTTTGCCTGTTATTTATTCTTTTTACCAAGGTAGTCTTAGTGTATGGTCATCATGATTCAGTGATTTGACCTGTCCATTCATTTGCTATCACAATTTTGGTTTGTTCTCTATCTTATCAATATTCAGACAATACAGGTGCTTACATATAGTTTTATAATTATTATCAGTATTCTCATGCGGTTCATTGCTCATTAGGCAACATGTTTATCATTCACTTAAGTTTTATCTCATCACCAATATTACCTCAAGGTGACAGGTGCAAGGCACCACATGTTTTATATTTTCTGTTCATTATATTTACAGGTTTGAACTATGGCTAATGCACAGAACGGGACAGCAAAAGACAACATCATCAGTTTGCACACTGACCTTCACTCTGAGCATAATTTTTGGTGGACAAGGGACTCATTACCCATCAGCCTTGAAGCGCTGTAAATCAAATGAATCAGAAACTGCCCCAGCACTTGAGTCACTGCCTCCAGACCCAGCATTATTAGCGGCTCCTATCAGCTTTGATTCCATTTCTCCTTCAGAATAGAGAGGAACAGAGCATAACAAACAGCCATCTCTTCCCCATCGCTCAAGACAGACTGGTTACATGGATCAGACATCCTGTAATCTGTCTCAACATTATGATTTAGATGACACTCCACCCACACAGATGACTTGTTTCCATTGCGATTGGCCTGAACTGTCTTCACCACCAGTTGCAAGATCCCAGCCCAGCATCAACTGACTTCTCACACAAGCCCCTCCTCACTCAGCAATCAACTATGATATCTCTGATTTGGGGATGTCCAAACTGCATTCCATAAGTATTAATCGGGTGGTTTTTGATGACACTCAGCAGTTACTGCACAATATTTTTGCTATTGTTGCTGGACTTCATTTCCAGGCATAACACAGCCTATCTCTCCCCCACACTTCAGAAACTACTAGACATGCAATGAGAGTCTAGTCTCAAGAATGATGTGTTTTAAATAGGGTTGCCCAACAAACCGTGATCAATACCATCACTGCTGCTACTAATCTACAATTAGCGGAATGCAACTTGGTACTCTCAACTTCCTCCTTTCTGAATGACCACCATAAGGCCTCACTGCATGCACAACCTTTATTTTCCAAGTATTTGTTTAACAGCCAGGTTAAAGAAGTCTGCAAACAGACCACCAAGGAGATAAATTTTCCTTCACCACCACAGCATCGATACAGGGATAATATGGGAAATCAGGAAAGGGATCCAATAGCCACATGTAGGACACAATCCTGTGGAAAACAGTCCTACCAAAACTCCACTCAGCGTAAGCCATAGTCATCACTTAACCAGCCTTTCACCATCTGTTCTCATCTGAGGCACCATCTGCAACCTTTGGGCAGCCTATCTTGGCTCATGGTGGGTATACCTCTGCAATTACCATCGTCCGATATTAAAATCTATACTGATGCCATTATGGATGGTTTGGGAGCCCACCTACTACCTTCCTTTTGGGAAGCCTTCATGCCTTACACAGGATTTTTGGGGCAATGTTTTTTTTTCCTTTTAAAGCTGTGCCTGGACAGATGGAGTCCCCTCCAGTAGGGTTACCTAGAATCTATCTCACACACCTTAGCAGACTGGAGATGGTATCTTTTCGGTAAGGGGATGTACCTCCCATCAACTCCTACCTATTCTCCTAAGGTATCATGATTGGGTAACATGTTTATAGAAGAAACAAATTTTTCCTTGTAAAATATGTTTCTTCAAGAATACTTACCCAAACATAATACACATATACCCTCCCAGCCATAGATACCCACTATGTCCAACCGCCATATAGGTTGTCAGACAACTTTTAGTTCCCTTGCGTTTAGTAGTAGTTCTGAGGTATTATAACTGGGTAAGTATTCTTAAAGAAACATATTTTCAATTATATTTCGCTGTATACTATTATGGCCACTTGTTTTAATACTCAGTTATTTTAATGACTATTTCAGGAATGTATCCACATTATCATCTAATTTATCACATTGTTAAAGATTAATAATTCTTTTGCCATTGCTTAATTTCAGGATGTATTGGTGCGTTAGACTTTTAATATTCCTATCTACATGTAAAAAAATCATATTTTTCCCAAAATAGTCATTTGATTTGTGAATCAATTTACTCTTCAGATTCAACAAAAAACCTGCACAGAAGTCTGAGAAGAATCTAGTAGAGCTTGGCACACTCCACAAAGCCCTGTTCAAGACTGGTAGTATGGCTCCTTCTGCTTCTAAGCCTGTGACATTTACAGTGAAAATCTAGCTGATCAGTTCAGTCATGCATAGTGTACATTGTAACTTTATCATGCATCATGATCTGTTTATATGGGTTGTCAAATTTGCCAAAAACTAACAAGGCTAAATGATGACTCAGATATGGCTAAATCAAGATATTTTACATGACAATATTTGTAATAGTTAAGTGTGATAAAATCCAGTCTCATTGAAATTGAAAACTAATTACATTTTTATGTTCTTTTCATGACACAGGTCAGAATATGGCTAAAAAACTGTAGTTCAAATAGTGTTCATTTTTGTCTGCTCTTCTGAGAATAATTTGATTGTGGCTCTGTTTTTAGTGTTACATTTTTCTATGTCTTATTATGTCATCATATCTTCTCTTTCAAAAATGGAAGCATTTTGATACAGATTTTAAGAAATGTCCAAGATAACATTCTTTTAATTTGGTGTGCATTACTTTTAGTATATTGTTCACATATTTAATGATAGTCCAGGATGAAATATTATTTTCCTATTTACTCTTTGGATATACCACTAGACAATGTGTACATGTGTTTTGTTTTGGGGTTTTTTTTAGCTCAGACTGGTCATAGAACAAAAGATTCTATAGGATGACATGTCTGTGATTGCCATGAAACTTTATGAACTTGTTCATTCCAAGGTCTAGTTGGTCTTTAAATGGTGCTGCATGAATGATATTATCAACAAGGTTCTGTCACTAAAAGACATGTATGGCCATCATGGCAGCCATCTTGAAAATCATATTGTCTCCTCCAGAACGAAAGGTCATATTAACCTAAGGTTTTCACTAGATGACTTCTTTTGATGTCTTCTTGGTAATAAATGGAAATGGTTTCACTTGAACTTCCAGTATGCTGTCTTAAAAACCCTGTCACTGTTCATTTAGAATGGCTAGTAGTTAGTTGGTCGTAAATGAAAGTGGTGATCTGATGTCTAGTATGACTGGTAGAGTAGCCATCTTGAAAATCTTGCTATGGCTCATCATGAGTGGGAAGTGATATTGGAGTGTGAGGTTTTCATCAGATGACTTTTTATAATGTCTAGTTGGATCTTAGCTCACCCGTCATGAGGTGGAACTGCCTGAATTGCACAGGATTTATGCATTCATTAAGTAATTTGGAATCTCTTTAGAGTTTACTTATGCAGTAATAATTTTCTTTATAGCAGGAAGTTTGACTGGACACTGGTTTGGTATTGGGTATACTTTATTTCAGCATACAGGGTATGAAATGGTTGGATATCTTGGCAACCAGACCCTGCATAGAATGTGTAAAAATCATGGCAGAATTGCCTACTTTTCAGCTTTTGTTTGGATTAAGGGGTTTCCACTTCATTGCCAAATCAAACTGAATTTTTTCATTTTATAATCTCAAGATTTTCTATTTGCTCTGATTGTCCAAGATCAGCATAACAGGTGTTTTGTTTTCCGTGAAGTGTCAAGACTGAAAGTGTTCAGTAAAATAAATCAAGTATGGGCAGTATATTCAGTTTATGTATTTTCTTTAATAAATTGAAAAAATCCAACATTAAAAAAGTTTATACCAAATGGCTTGGTTTCTATTGTTTAAGATTTAAACAGTTTTCAAAATGTGGAGTGCTTTTGTTCCATGATAAAATATAGCAATTTAAAAATGAAAGATGTCATGAAATAAAGACTGAAAAGTACTGTTGTTTGGTGATAAAACATGCACTGTTGAGCAGAATTTGCTGTACCATGTGATTGAAGGTTTTTCTCCTTTCTAAAAATAGAAGCATATTTGAGGAATTCATTTCTAGATTTTTCTACTGTTTCGTAGTAAAATTAGCAAGTAAATATTTTTTTAAATATCAAAAATCTATATATTTTAGAAATCTGATTCTTGCTCATATCATTCATGCAGAAATGATGAAAATAAACTTGAGCAGTGAACATGTTGAAGGTTGATCTACCTTCATGTTTTGTTAAAATATGATGACAGTGAACTGAACTGGTTCATTGTACAAAGAGCAGACATGCTGTTGCATCAAAAGGATATGTAGATCGAACTGTGTATTTTCTCTTATTCTGGGATTAAAAAATTGATTTGTTGCATATTTCTTTCTAGATTCATTCTTTCAGCTATAGAAGTTAAAGTTATGGGTGTAAAGACTTTTTTATAGTAGTACTGGGCATCTTAATTTGATTTGTAAATAAAGGCATAAAATTGCATTATTGTGCTGTAATGGGGTTCATGTAAAAATGCATCTTTGAACTGCAAATAGTTAAATGAAAATGGTTCTGCTCAGTCGTAAATCACAGCTGCCATATATTATTGTTGCTTATTCTTGATGGAACGTAGTATCAAGAATAAGTTTTCATTTGAAGACTAATTTGGCACTAGATGAAGACTTATGATGTTTATTTGGTATTAGATCATGCCAACTGACATCCATTATGGCCAGCCATATTGAAAATTTTGTTATTGCTACTTATTCTAACAAAAATTTGTATTAATATGAGATTTTCAGTGAAAAACTAATTACTATTTCCAGTTGGTTCTGAATAAAAATGGTGCCAGTCATGGTCTCAGTTATGGATGCCACAATGAACATACTGAAAATCTTTGTCACTGATTCTCCTGAATGGATGGTCATATCAGTATGGAAGTTTTCACAAAAAGTCTGTTAATTTTATCTAGTTAACTATCAATGATAATGGTGCCAAACTTGTTATCTAATATTACTTATGCATTAATTTGATCATTTTGAGGCTCAGGTATATCCAAGATGGCATCAAATATCAGCAGTTAAAAAGAAATGGTCTCGTAAATTACAGGAAATTCTTTATTGACAGCAGATTGTCATGTTTTTTTAAGGAACTTTTGCTTTTTTAAGCATCCCACTTCATCCCATGTGATTTGTTTACCAAAAGTTCATTGAAAAATGACTGGCAAGAGGAGACCGTGTTAGTGATGTTTTTTGAGGGGCGGTCTAACTTACATATTGGTGGAACCTATTTTTAGAATACTTTTTACAAAACCAAATTAGATTCTGGTTCCAACAGATTTTAAAATCAGATTGTAGCCAAGTGTGCTGTCAGGAAAACAACTTAAATTTATTAGCCTAAAGAAGACATTTACATTTTAGTTTCAAGACAAGTTACATTTACCTTTTGTCATCATTTGTAAAGTATTGTAAGGTGGGTTGTAAAATTTTACTTAAAGTTCTTATATTCTACTGTACCTCATGGGGCTACTTGACATTAAAAAATAGTGGTCCAGAGTAGAAAAATCTAGTAGCAATTGAGTTCTTTGCACAGTATTTTTTAGACTTGGACTTGCACAAAGAAATGCTTTTCTCTAAGTAGGTACATCAGTAGAGTTTTGTATCTATGCTTCCTACAAGTATATCCTTCAGTCCATATCTTACTATGTATACTATGTCACCACAAGTTTTCAAGATTGATTATCATTATACTCCCTCCCTTACTTCTGAAATTTTGTAATGGAGTCAAAAAAGCATGAACCCTGTAGATTAAATTCATTGTGGATATAAATCTTGCATTTCTTTGTTTTCATTTCCCTTTTATTTTTTTTTTTGTTTTTTTGAATAATATACATTGACCACATATAACATACATAGTTGTTAGCTTGTTCATTGGATAGGAAATGTCAGCTCATTGTGATCAGAGATTATTTTTACTTAAAAAGTTTGTTATTCCAGACTTCCAGACTTCGAGTCCTGGCTAAACTTGCATTTTATGTATTCCACATGATTGTATAACCTTTAAAAATGACTTTGATGGACAGATCTTAATGGTTAGCAAAATGTGTATATTACCTACATCAATTGAGTACATCAGCAAAATTTATTTACACACTATGAATGATACCTTGAGGACAGTGGTATATAGCTAAATGATAACAGTATTGATGCAGACTAGTTCTTTCTTTCTCACAACATAGTTCAGTTACATTATGATTCTCCAGCCAATGTCTACTTTTTGGTCAACATCAACATGTTTATTGTTGAGGAGAAAAGAAATGTTGGACATTTATTCTAATTTTGGCTGCAGGAATATTGTATATTTATGTATAGAATTTAGGACAGTTTGAAAGTTGCCAGGAAAAATTAGATTTTCATAAAATCAGATCTTGCAATAAATACATTTCTTACAATTTAAGGTGTACAAGTGCAGTTAATTAATTTCATGGTAGCAAACAGTTGGTTTTATATTTTTTTGGGACTACTGTCAAGAAATTTATGAGTTTATCCATTACAAAATTAGCTAACAACCTGTCTCATTGTCTCAGAACTATTAAATTTTAAGAAAGTTATGTATTTATTCCAGTTTCAGGCCAGACAAGAGGTAGTTTCCAGTGAGCACAATTCAGTATAAATTTAAACTTTACATGTTCTAAGCATAGTATCAAACTTCACTTTGGGTAACAAAATATTACAAAAAGAAAGTGTGAAATGCAAATTTTTATTGTGTACAGTTCACACATATATAATATGCAATCAAACGTAAGAAAATAGCAAAAGACTCCACATGGAAATTATTTTTATGATTATTTGTTTAAAATAATGTCATGTACAAGGTTATGTGATGCACATTAACAGCAGGATATATCATGTGAGAAGAATAGCACATCAAGGCATATAGCAAAGTTCAGCAGGAAATGGAATGACTACTAGCCAGCTGTCATACATTTGAACTAAAATACTAAGCTCATGCAGAAATTTTTGAAGTTGAATGGGATAAGTTTATTTGTATTGGGGGAAAAGGCTTGAGTGCTCAGTTTAATTACTGGGCTTTTTTGCAAATTGTTATACAAACTTAAGCACAAATAAACATTTTTTGGACCATGACAAACTTTAACAATTTACACAAGACATGAGAAAATAACATCTCTTCAACCTGCTATCACATAAAAATTGGTTTTGATAAATTAAGTAGGTGTTGACTGATGTGGAATGTATAACAAATTAAATTAGCTACTAAATAATTGAGAGGCTGACAAATGACTATCAAGTAGTCTACTTTTCCTTTACAGACAACACGTCACTGTCAGACTTGCATGTGCAATACCATAATTGCACATGTACCATTTATACTCCGTGCAAGTTGGATCCAATAAAGTAAATCCTGACCTGCCATTGTATAATACATGAGCAGCTCAAGTTGTCTGTTCAAATGATTAGACTTGACAAAGTGCATGGCCCTAGATCTAGCAGTGACCATATATACCTGCTTATATTCTAGTAGTCAAACAGCAAATTACACAGAACAAGATCTGCTATTGCATAATGTTCTGGCAGATATTGGTCAATGCAATTTGTTAGGAGTAATCTGTAGAGAACCAACAACATATACTTTGCCTGTGCATTATATGAGAGCAGATTAAGGGTTATTTGCAGTTGGACTTTACTGAAAAGTATGTAACATATTACTGACTTGAATGAGTGTATGACATGCACCTGGCCCTGTTAATATGGAAATAAAACAAAAGTATCTAATAATTTCAGTTAAGAATTTTTTCAGAAAGTTAAATGTGTCAAACAAAATCCGATTAATTTTAGGACAGTTATATACGAGATATATGAATAGCAACTTGTACAGGAGAAATTAATACAGTATGACCATAAAGCTCAAGAAATTCCTATCTAGTACAGAAAACAGATAATTAAGAAAGTTCTATTATTAAAACTTGAGCTACAAAATACCTAACTTTTTAACCTTGGAGCTACAGCAAAAATTGTATTTTTAGAAACTTTAGGAAATGCAGGGCAAGAGAAATAAAAATTGACTCAGTTGGTCCCACTGCAGTAGTACAATGATCTATAGAGCAAAATTCAATGCTTCACTCTCCAATACAGGCTTAAGAACTGCTTGATTATTCAAAATTATATAACAGCCTTACTACAAAATAAAGTGAAAATGATTTTTGTGAAAATTAATTTCAGTCAACAAAAGTAGCAGTTCAATTTTCTAGCTTTTTGGAGATGTGAAAGCCTCTAGTAAATTTGTCTTTAAATGAGATGAAATGTTTTTTTTTAAAAAAAATTGTTCTGTCTACACATTGATAGAGAAATTGACAACTTCAAAAAAATACCAACTACCAGCTTTTTTAATTTCATTTTTATATACATATACCTTGATTCAGAGTACACAATGTAAGATTTCTGAAAGCCTTCTAAACAGCTGTGGTTACTTTTCCTAAAATAAATCAGGACATCATGGTCTCTCTTGCGTTTTTTTTAAAGAACAAGTCACCTACTTATATCTTTTCCTTTTTCTCCATTACAAACTCCTTACCACCACAAAAAAGACAATATCAGGTTAAATAATGATCTGTCTTATTAAATATCTGAAAAGGTTTGTTTTGAATGGTTTTTCCAGAATTTAACCAAGACTAACTTTAAATTGAATTTATATACTTTTCCTCTCACACAAGACATGTTTTAGAGTCATCTTGAATGTACAGTAGAGAAAAAATAAATTCAGATATCACAAATTCTTTGAAATCTGATAAATATTCATTCTAAGTTATGGATACAAATCATAATTACATCCAAGATCTGACAAACTTTTAAAATTGTGAACCAGTCAACACAATTGACCAGCATTTCAACTACAGACTGCTATATTCCATCTCAAAAGTATCTACCTAGAATATAAATACTGTGAAAAATTTACAAATATCTACAATACACATTTTTTTGGTACCTAGTATTGTTTATATAACTACAGAGTAATTGCAGCTATGATGACCACTGCAGCCTAGGAAGAAGAATTAAAACTATTAACATTCAAAGTTAACAAAAGTTATGGATCTTGGTACTTCTTTTTAAAACAAAACAAGAATAAGGCAGAGTAGTCTTCTTAACAACTTCTGAAAGACATGTAAGAATACTCAATATATAGCTTCCAAGGAACAAAGCTGATTTAACATTTTACATTTTACATTTGCATGTTTCTAAAGTGAATAAAAGTGACAAAAATCAATCCCAGTACAATCACTTGAGTCTGCAAAAGAGAAAACCATTTTAGGAAATAATCATAAAACTTTTTATTAATGCACTTCCAGAGAGATCACCATTTCTATAAAAACACCTCAATAAACATGAGGTTATTGCAAAGTCTGCAACATTCATAAGATAATGTAAAATATAAACTGTTCATCAGTTTACAATTTCTAAACATGTTGCTAACTGCAGAACTCATGAAAAAGTTATCTGAAGAATACAAAATTGTGTATGATATTTAAGGGTAAAGTCTGTCACATAAACACATTTACATGCTAAATGAAATGTGCATGCTTTTGCTCACAGAACACAAAGGGAACCACAATGAACATGTGATCTCAAAACACTCCTGAACATGCAATCTAATTGTAAAAATTGTGTGTTTACATATAACTGTTTGAAATGGTTGGGATCAAGCACAGCCAATCCTTGATGTCTGAGAGAACTCACCTTCACAGATCACTGCCATCTCACATCTGTTTGATCTTGGCATGGTAACTGAGGGTATGTGAGAAGGTTTTCCAGTAGTTTCCTGTGGACCAATGGTTTGTCCAAGGGTTTTCCTGTGTCCTTCCTCAAACAAACATACTGGCTGCCATATACAAAAGCCTAACATGCGCTGAAAATGGCATTAAACCCACAATGCAATGTCTGCCAATGCCCTTTTTTTTTGATACTTTTGAAATGAATCTTTTACAATACCTTCCAGGGTAGTTTTTCACTAATAAACACAACTCTTCCAATAATGCTGTGCACAAAGATAATATTTTAATGTTTAATAGCAATACCTATTTAAATCAAGAACTCTCAAGTGTAAGCAAATTCAGAACACTTTTGTTCTTTACCTATTGAGGTGAGATCAAGAAGACAATGACAATGTTTGTCTATGACCCTTGTGACAGAGCTGCTAGTCAAAGGGCATAGGAGTAACATTGAAAAAGGGAAGAAACTAATCAGTGACCTTGACAATGAAGATAAAGCCTTCACGTGATACACAGATGACAGGCCACAAGTAATACAACAGATGGGAAATACTACTAAAACCTAAAAATAGACTTTTGACGTTGTCCTTGAAACTAGAGCCACAATGTGGTACATGATAAATATAAAATGTTTAATCTTTTGATCTCAAACAGCTCAAATTTTATTGAATGGAAAGAAAAATGTGAAGGAAAACCCAACTGATATTGCAGATATGTATCCAACACACTGGCTACTCCTGATGTACAAATTGTATCTTGTATCTAAAATGGGCTCTAAATTATAGAAAGGAAAGTGTAATATAAGACTTAAAATACTGACCCATGACTTTGATGATGAGACCCCACTGTTGTGGTTGTAGGGTTTACTGCCATTTTTTCAGCACAAGATAGGCTATACATGGTGGCCAGCATAATTGGTGGAATAAGAATCCTGGAAAACCCTAGAAAGAACCAGGAACCCACAAGAAGCTACTGGCAAGCTTTCTCACATACCCATGTTAGCCAAGCCCGAGACTTGAACTCACACAGACAGGTGAGATGGCAGTGATCTGTAACAGTGTGTGCTTTAGACCAATTGGTCACTTGGGGGGGCCCCAGGTCCCACTGTGGTATGGAAGATACTTTATAAGGATAATGAATACAAGTTTATCAAGTTTTATCCCAAAGGATGTGAGGGCTCCAAAGTTCAGAGCTGAAATGTATGTATAATGGAACACAAAATGCTGACCCATCACCCTGACTTTGAAGATATGATTCCAAATGTAGATACAACACATCTTCTAATGATGATATTTAAGAATACCCAAGTTTCATTCCTTAATCTCTAACAGCTCTTAAGTTAAAGATTAGAACTGACAAAGTGATGTTAAGTCCCAACTTAGACCTCGAAGATGATTCCAAATGTAATACACAATGCAATAATGATGAAGTATAACTATACCAAGTCCCTCTCCTTATTGCAAACATTCTAAAGTTGCTGAGTGGAATGGAAAGTCTTAGGGCCAACTTATAAGATCAAGCTGCAACCCTGAAGACATGACCCCCAAAGTGGTTCAAAATAGCCCTAGTGAATTATATATATATATATATATAAAGTTTAAGTTCTTACTCTCATATGGCCTCATTGTTACTAAGCAGAAAATGAAGGAAAAACTTATAAACAACTGACACATAATGTGCTGTTCATGGTATTCTTCCAATTTATCAATGACCATGGCCTTGTGAATTGACACAATCTGATAAACTTCTTCTTTACCACAAAATGCATGCCATATGCAAAATTTGGTAACAGATGATGACAGCAACCAAGTTATTGTAAGGAAATAAAATTGAGAACAGTCAGAAGGATGTCACATCATGATAAAGCTCCACCTTGTAGAGGGTACACAAAAATCTTTTTAGTTATGCATAAAATAGCCCAATTACTCACCATGTACTTTGCTCAAGATTGAAACAGGATAAGGTAATAGTAGGATCTTAGGGAGTGGAGTATGCTTTGACAAGATGACACATACTAAACAAAAGACCACCTGACAGTGAAGCCCACATTTACCTAAGAAATATATTTCAACATAAGAGTTTAATCTAAGGTCTACATGGGTGGGTGTGTGTGTATCTAGAGAGAGACATATGCTTATGGATACCAAAGTGATAATTTTGTTCAGCTTCTGAATCAAGAGGCCATGATAAAAGTTTGTGAACAATGAAATCTGATTAAATTGTGAGCTAAATGAGCTAGTGTATTATGCAATGGCAGATCTGGGTCATTGTAACCTGCAGTTGGACTTAACTCATTAGTGAATATATACACCACTCCCTGGATAACTCAATGCACAAGGATAAAAAAAACATTGAACGTTATAAGCGAGGGCACAAGTTATTGAGGGACCTAAAACAAACAGCAAAACAAAGGGACCAACCTACAGGCAAAAGGGTTGAGTGTGTTAGGTTGGCATGTTAGCATTGAATATTCAATAATCGTGCTATGATTAACTGTGATTAAATATCTCTTCATAGAGATGCACTTTTTTACTTTTTTCCTCACAGAGTAAAATTAATTAGAGGATAACTTACAGGATATTGAGATCATCAAAACATTATTCCACATGGTTTCCGTTCACTTAAAACATGTATGACTTTACACATTGTTGTTGTTGGGTTCAACGTCATTTTTCAGCACAAGATAGGTTATTCATGGCAGTGGAGGAAGAACTCTGGAAAACCCTGGGAAGAACCACCGACCCACGAGAAGCTATTGGCAGGCTTTCTCACCCACGTTAGCAGAGTCTGGACTCGAACTCACACAGACAGAGGTGAGATGGCAGTGATCTGTAACGGACAGCACTTTAGACCACTAGGCCACTCAGGGCGCCACTTCGAACATTGTGTACTATGTCAAATGTTTGTGTTGAATTGGATCAATTCTAGTTTTATTGTTTGATACAAAGTAGATTTTTTTTAATACAAAAGATCGAAACTCATTCTGAAAAAAAACAATGTTGATCAATAGATAAGTATATCTGATTGCGGTAAAAATAAAAAAATTTTTACAAGGGTTAGCCATTACCAACATCAGTTTAATGTGTATACAAATATTAATGTAAATTAGAACACGCTAATACTAGTTTGTGACACGTTTGACAAATATCACTTCATATTTTGAAAACATCTGTTCATGTTTTTTACTCTTTGATTTCTCTGCTGCCTCTGTGTATTGTACATTGATGATTATCTCTCTGTGCTGGTATGGATAATTACATGCTGCTTCCTGATTCGCTGAGCGTATTTCTCCCGACAATGAATTTTGTTTAATTCTATGTCAGTGCTGCAATCTCCAAAGCAATCCATGGCTTGCCCTAAAACAAGATTCCATAATTATTGCCATTTTTTTCTGCTTGGGCCTTGAAAATTGTTCTAGAGATGGGAACACCATGATCACGTTGCTATGTGAACCATGCATACACAGTATCATCTAATTCAGTATCGTTTGCAGTCCATGCTCATTTTCGTTTGATCCTATTATCTGAACCAACATCATGTAAATAATACCAAAGTTTCTGCTCATCCTTAAGCCAACCTCTAAATGTTGGCTCAGCAATTGTTTAATTCATTGCTTCACCATTATGAACCTTATCTGTAATGTACAGTTTTTCAGTCACTGAGTACACCTTTTTGATAACTTCCTTTGCTCTCCATGGTCACATTTACAAATGATTAGGATACATTACTGATATTGTATAATTTAGTGATGTTAATTACATAAAAATGTTAAACCTTTTTCAACTAATCAAATAAAATGAATTTTGAGAACAGTAATGACCTCAAGAACTTATGCTGCTATTGGCATGCCTTTGATTTTTTTTATTGTACTTCCCTTGCTTGATTTGATAAAAAAGGACATAGTCAGTGATAAAACAACACAGACCTCTTTTGATTGATTTTTTCTCACAGAAGTACTTGTGGGTTTTGACTTGACCGTCCATTGACTCTTTTCATGTTTTCATAGAAGAGAATATGTTGTGATTATGTTTACACTGAAGGAGAATTAAAGGATTAGAATGTGAATTTCACATAGCAAGACATTTAATTAGAAGTTATTTCATTCTCTATTGCCACCTGTTAAATTTTACCAGAATTTTTTGTTGATCCTATTTCGCCAGACTGTTTATTTACAGAGTATTGACAACCATTTCTCTAAAAAAAAATCACCCAAAAAAATATGATACATCTTACTAGAACAAGCAAATTTCACAATATGGAGTCTATCTTTACGGCATTAATCACCATTTCCGATGATATAATGAGCTACCGTATTTCAGGTACGTTTTAATTTTTCGTACACAATCCAGTTATAATAATTATTTAAATGCATCATAATTATTTGTATATATATCACTTTGTATTATTTGAAAAATTGGTTAAATTATCTGACATAAAATTTCCCCATAAAAGATTTATGTTTGCGAAAAAAAATTGAAAATACCAAATTTCCATTTGTTTGTAAAAAAAATTAATGATTAATAATTATTTTTCATGTACAAAAGCTTACATAAAATACGGTCTGTATCAAGGTTCAATTTACTAATTCTTATCACAATTTTTCTCATGTTCAACACATTTTAAAATATATTTTCTTTGGAAAAAATCATGAGCCATGCCAGAGTTATAAGTGGGTTTGCAATTTATCGGGGCGTGAGTTATCGAGGAAGTGGTGTGTGTGTGTGTGTGTGTGTGTGTGTATATATATATATATATATATATATATATATATATATATATATATATATATATATATATATATATATATATATATATATATATATGTATAGTAGGTAATCTCATCTTTGATGTAGTCCCCACAAATTTAGGAAAGTATTTAGCAAAGAAAATGTCTGAATCTTGATACAAATAGTTGGTTCATTAATAATGGAAACAATTCCATTTGATGGAAAAAAATATGCACAGTGGGAGACCTGTCAGAAAAACAACCAGAGTACTGTGAATGGCACACTACATACCCACCTTGTGTCCAGTGGAGGTAAATGAAATTTATTTGCAGAAACCATTTTTTCTAATGATTTTGGTTTTCAGTCACAATGAATTTGTCTTATGACATAAAGTCTGATCCAGATATGTATTATATTATGCAGAAACCATTTTTCTTCGTTTAGTTTGTTTCAAAATGTGCATTTTAAATTACAAAAAATTCTCACTATATTCTGATCCATGCTCAATAAGCATATTCATCTTAATTTTTTATAGGAGTCGATTAACACAATGGCAACAACAACTAATACAGTAATTTATACTGCATCTATATTCTGTAAAATGGAGAGTCAGTTGCTGAAAAATAGTATAAAACATTATCTGCTGGTCTCTGCTAAAGAAAAAAACCAAAATAAGCTCTGGTTGGTGATAAGGAAGGGAGAACATACTGTTAAAAAAACTCAAAGCCTATACCTCAGTCCCCAAGTAAAATAAAATTCTCTATAAATTTCCAGCTAAAAGAAAGTTTTTCATTCAGCTGGAGATAAATAGTATGTATCAATTTGTTTTCTAAACAAAGCAATTGATACTAGAGTCATACAGCAACACTACCAAGTACTGTAAAAATCTGGGTACAAGCTGAATCCAACTGTAAACAACAGATATCCAAATCTACCACTAGTAGATGTGTCCACATATTGTTTGTTCTACTGATCAGTCCTATTAAAAACACACAGACCAAGATCTGCTGGTGCATTTGAGGTCATTTACAGGTGATTTGATTTGAATTACCATGCTTATCAACACAAAAGGCACACTGTGCACAGAGATCTGCCATCATATCATCATATGGTGGACAAGTTTACAAAGGCCAATGCACAATTAACAAAACCACAAAACCCTCATCTGCCAGTATCTTAGTTTGACATCAGATCTACCTAACTGTTGTTTGCAGTTTAACATACATTATACAGCAGAGTACTATATTCAGAAACAGATGGTCACCTTATTAGAAACTTCTAGCCTGCAGGTAATTTGTCCACCTATAATTGTCTTATTTTGACAACACTGTGAAACTGATCTTTTTTATTTCCATTAACCTGGTGCATCTTTTGTCATTTCTTTTCATTCAGTTTGTCATTAGCACAAGAAAAAAAAGTCATACAGATGTACTAGAACTGAGGATCCAGGTGTACAGGCACTGACATTGTTATGGTGAACATGAGTGATGTTCCAAAAACACATAAACTGAGCATAGTTTTTATAATAACAGTATGAAGTAATCAGATACATTTGTATCATTAATTAGGTACAATATGTAGTTCATGATAAAAACGAGTCTATCACCAATGGATACACAATGTATCACTGATATATACACATGTATAATCTATTGGTACAAAATGTAACAGGTACACAATGAAACATTCATAATAAATATATATGTATCATCAGTGGGTACAAAATGTAGCATGTGTAGAAAGTACACATGTATCATCAAATGGTTTAAAGTGTTAAAAGTAAATTTTACTGATGCAAGTTTCATGTTTGAATACACCATAATGAATAAGTTGAAAAACGTTGCTGATGATACAGAGCAATAAAAAATATGTAGCTTAATTGTGTGTACACACACACACACACACATAGATATATGAAAATTACTGACTTGCATAATTTAAGTTTTCCTAATGTGTGAGACTTAAGAATCCTTTCTTGAAATATAAAGTCTACTTTTTTAAAAAAAACTGAAATTGTTTATGCAAACAACAAGTGGATGACATATATGACATTAGAGAACAAGATGTCACAACATTCAAAAGCTTTCTACCCTTTAGTATAGCAATTAGCAATCAATATCATACATACTCAAATATAATGTTGAATACAACTGCCAAACAACACATAACCTAATTTGCCATTATAAAATGTGCCAGTAGATGAGGATCTATGTTGTTTTGTTCTACTGAGTACTCTTAACCTAGATCCAGATATGCATGCACATAATGCAACAGCTGATTTGAGTCTATGCAGTTTGCAGTTGGACTCAACTTACAAACAAGTACATATGGTAAATGAAGGATTGGGGGATATAAAATTAAAGGTTGAGAATGTTAAAAGTTCTTTTTATGATGAATTTATTTATGCTAGTTGATGAATGCAAAGAAGATGTACCATCACCTGGGGAATGTTTAAAAAAAATTTGATGTGAGATATTTTATGACATTTAAAAAAAATTAGTGAATCTAAGAACAATAATACTCAAATCAAGCAAGAAACGGTTGCCATTTATTATTACTACAACTAGAATAGACAAACCTGTTATAGTGGTAACCTCAATATGTCAGTGCAGAAAGGTTCAAGTATGATTCAGAAATTAATAACTGTTTAAGGGGCACCCTCTTATGTTGTTGTATTTAATGCCATTTTTCAGCACAAGATAGGCCATACATGGCAGCCAGTATAACTGGTGGAGGAAAAACCCTGGAAGAACCACCAACCCATGAGAATCTAATGGCAGGTTTTCTCACATAACCACAATAGTTGGGCCTGAGACTTGAACCCCCACAGACAGAGGTGAGATAGCAGTGATCCAGAACATCGAGTGCTTTAGACCACTCTGCCACCCAATTATCATAGCCACTTTCTGCTGACTTTTACAGACAGGTTTGACTATTTTTTTTATTAGTAGTTATTACAACATTTTTTGCTATATATGTACTGCTAAATTTGTGTACTTCAAGTGTGTAATTAAAAAATGCTGTTTGTCTTAGTGTTCAATTTCTAGTCTGGCTTTGACTTGAAATATTAACACTATCTCAGAAAATGACAAATTATTACACCTCTTCTAACTCCTAACAAATCAATAGAGAATCTAGTTCTTTTTAGGTATTTGCAACATTAAATTTGGCAAATTATTCTGTGGCTAAAATATACATACTATGTTTCATCAAAGCTTTCAAGTGGATGACATAAAACTTTTTTTTCCCTTGCTAAATGTCCATGAAACAAATGTATTTAACACATGGTTGTGTCACCAATAGAGGTTCTGTGCAAATCTAATGTAAAACTGTCCTCACTTCTATCTGCAATTAATTATAACTTACAATCCTCATTCATAAGCAAATCTTGCTCTAACAAAAAACATGAAATGCTAATCAACCGGAAGCAGTCAATCTTCTGCACACTGCTCCACTTTATATAAATTTTCTGCTCCAAAGTTAAGTGTTTTACCTTGAGATGAAAGGATTTGAACTAGGAACACTATTACCATTAAAATAAACTTGACATTGATCTAGTCTTCCACATTTTCTCATAAACAGTTTAATTCACATGATATTTGGGATTGCCATTTTATCATGTGGTAGCCAATCATCATAACTACTCTTCAATGAGACTGAAGCAAGATCAATATCAGCTATCATATCAATGCCAGCTGAACACTTGATGTAATGTGACTGAGTAGTTATCACATCAATGCTAAGTGTAATGATGTGACAGTGACTTACTATGTAGTTAACTGTTACAATAATGTTAAGTAAACTCATGATGTAATGTGATAAGAGTTAAAACTGATTATTGCCCAACAAGTATTTAACTGTCAAAACAAGTCAACTTCATAAATCTGTGTACATTTGACTGTTTTTGTGCCAAGCTGCATGGGAGGCAAATTCATGCATGTCAAGTTATGATGTCCGTTATATATAACTTTATTTATATAAAAATCACAGTTTGTTAACAAGACAGCTGTCCACTATCTAAATGACATTTATAGAAGAATTTTCACTAGGGTTACTCACAGCATCCATTATTAAGAGGTGTCCACATTGGCAGGTTCCCCCTGTTTTAGAATATGAAAGTATAAATGTGAAAAATATTGATTCTTCCATCACTGGTCCCCAATGCATCCAAAATATCACTGTGGAGGTACATCCATTTTGCATGCAAAAGAAGGAAGTCAATGAATTGCAAGTGAAGCAATGATTTTACGATGGAATGCATCAAACCCAAAGCAGTTAAGTATACAGCAAAAATCAAAATACAGACTTCATGCTTGGTCAAAAAAGTGTTTAATCTTTATCTTTTAAAACACAAAAAAATTCAAGATAAATATGCAGAAAAATAGCAACATTCCGATAAAACTGGACCCACAAGTGTCACTAACATGTCATCTTCATAAAATAACCATACAAAATATGAGAACAATTGGTTAACAATGACACTTTGTAAAGAACTTCACCTGTATCAAAAAGGCTGACTAGAAATATAGACTTTTTTTTACAACTTATAGAATTACACTGTCCAATTATTACCATATGTACTCACTTATAAGTTGAGCTCAAATGCAAACAACATAGACCCTGATCTGCCATTACATAATGTGCATGCAGATCAGGGTCTATGTTGTTTGTTCTACTGATTACTTCTTAAAAACACTTGTACAAATCCTAATCTGCCAGCATATTATGTGATGGCAGATTTGGGTCTCTGCAGTTTGCAGTTAGGGTCAATTTAAGATTAATACATTAACTATTGATAGAAAGACAAGGGAAAAAATATATATAGAAATAGCAAAGCTGAAATTTAAAAATAAAATTCAGATCTTGCCAAGAAAATTTATCCTACATTAAGCCAATAATGTCAGCTTTGGTAGCTAATATACATAAAATCAGTATTTGAGAATTTTTAAATCCCTGAAAAACTTAAAATTATGGGGGTAAAATTGGATAGACCCAGATCTGCTGTCAAAAACTGCACCAGTGAATCACAGTTAAGGCTCAACTGGTTAGGTGACTCTTCAAGATCAATTAGTTGTAAAGTGTATCAAGAGGAATAGACAGGTGAAATTCTTTGTGAAATACCTTGTGTTAGTAATTTTGCTGATCTCAAAACCAACTTCATACACAGAAGAAAGAAAAAAATCCAGTAACCGTGTCAAAGCTGGTATCCAAGATAACACTTCACGCTCTATATAACAACAGATAAAAATAAGTATATACATATAGTAACAATTTCAAAAGTCTAATTCATGTTTTATTCATCTCAAATGATACTGCATGAAAACAATTTCTAGTTCCTCTTATTAATGCACTCCACAACAAAACTATTTACTTGCATTTTAGATGAGTCTAGCTGCAAACAACACAGACCCAGATATGCTCACAACAAACTGCAGAGATCCAGATCATCTATGCAGTTTACAGTTGGACTTGATTTGTATATATTGTAGGCTTCCTATAACAAATGTTATCAACACAAGTCTTAAGACATAAAATATTTGATTGATCTGTTAAGTCAGACTTAAATTTCAGCCAGTCATATCACTAGATTCAAGACAAATTTAAATCCAGAGATCATGCCACAGGGTATACAGATCCCTCTCTCCCCACCCATTTTCATCTTTTGCAATCAGTTTTGTGTCCCAGTTGAATTATTAATATACTGACCTTAACAAATTTTTAAAAGCTGCAGCTGTTAGGAATAATTTAACTAATTCTAAAAAACGTATGACCTTTGGAGTGAGAAAAGAGCTGTATACAAGCTTTACAACATATCCTAAGCAAATTGCAAGACACCCATTTATGAAATATACTAATATTGGCTACTGAAGAGTATGAAACATGAACTGAATTAACTTAAAAACTATGTTTCTTTATTTTCAGATAAACAAATTCATTTCCATAACATTTAATTTTTCACTTGATTCTGTTGCAATTTTGATTGATAATGGAACATTAAGAAAATATTGTACAACTTTCTAAAAATCACCATTTGTAATCTAACTTCATCATCCACAGCTGGAACTGTATTCCATGAACTTGACATGATTGCTCTGTTGCATTTTGTAATGGAATGCCTACTTTTTTTGCAATCTTTGACATACAGGAATTATAAAAACAAAAATCAATCCTCCATCACCTGTTACACATGAAACACAATTAATTTAAATTGTACTACATGTGTCACTGACCCAAACAGCTTTTTGCTATCACAACTGAAATTACAAAACTTTAAAATATTAAAATTTTCATATTTTCAAATGCAAGTTCTTTTTTTTCCCTTTTTCTTCTTTATAAAAGAAATCAAAGACTCAACAGAAACCATTGTTTAACTGTATATTTTGCTGTTGATTAAATATACCTGAGAGAATTAAGTCTTTTCCTATTTATTCATATGTAATGTGGGTCCAATGTGCTATTTGGACCCAGAATGACTGTACATGCTATACCATAGGATGTGAAATAAGTCTGCTAAACTGTTTAGTCACTCACTGGTATAGAGATGGACCTGCTGGTGTAGCCTTCAACATTCACAGAAAAGCCTAGTTTGCTGATATAGATATATGATATGAAGCCAGAGACAATATGAATGACTTCAATGTTCCTTTACATCAAGATATATTAGCAAAAATCAAATGGTAACAAATCAGAGCTTTCCTTTGAACTTAAGGTGCAAATTTAGTGCCTATCATTCCAAAGTTCCACATGTTGGTGGGGATTGGTACAAAAGCCCATGGCATGGATCTACTCTAGAAACCATTATCCTACTTTGTGAGCAAGCAGCTGAAACTGAAGAAACCTGCTTAATAATACAATATATCACTCTTAGGAAGCAGCCCAGGACATGTAATTGTCAAACAATTTGAACATTAGAATTAAACTACTACTCAACAATTAAAAATCAAACAAAGTTGCTCAATCATACCAAAATTTTTGCAGGTATTTAGCAATGAAAACAATTAGAAAGTCTGTAAATGTTTTTGATTTAGTTTCTCTTGTAGCAGAGATGAAGATCAAAATTTATGAAATCAGAGAACATGACCAAACTTTTGTGCTCTGATAGTTTCATGACAATAGGACCAGAGCACACAGAGTTCCTGGTCAAGTTCTAAAAGCCTGATATTCTATTTTATCACAAATAAAAAATATTGCATCATTCAATGATGTAGCAATGTGATCTTCATAACAATCACAATTTTCACAAATAAAACTAAATGCTATAAAATAATGTGAGAAAACTGACAATGTATGATGAGAACAGATCTGCATAACTATGAAAATTTCTTACATGGATCCTGCCTGAGTGATAATATTATGACTGTCCTCTTTTTAAGCAATTTTCAGTCAAAGTGATTATTTATCTATGTAATATAGGCACTTACCATGACAATTATCAACATAATCATTATCAGAATTATTATCATCATCTAAAAATTAGTGTGATGGTGAAGGAAAATAACTACAAATGCTATTTTTGCATTAAAACTCTGTCCCAAAAGATGTATAATTTTTTCAAGTTATTAGGTGTTAAATTATTAGAAACCTGCATGTCTGCAGAATGCAAGGCATCTTGCAATCCATGCAATGATCTATTACCCATGTATCTCTGCACAATGAAGTCTCTTATGCAAATTGTGTAATGATCTATTATGCCTTGTCTGAGATGAAAAACAGAATTCAACACAAGAGTGAGTTACATGTCTCACCATACTAAGTATTGAGACTGTTACTGAACTTGATAACTGCCACTGGATGATCTGGTAGATTTTACTATAATATAAATATTTTGTATATTTATTCAATGCATGTAAATGTTGAGCACTGTTTTTGGTCCATTAATAAAACCACTGATGTATTTTAATCATTAACATCATCTGCACTGTGTTGATAGAATGCACCATAATTATATAAAAGCACATACTGTTCTATATAATTTGTGACAGAATCAGCCCTCAGTTAGCCTTGCAATTCTGACGATTCATCAAAGGGATTCAAACATCTTTAGCAATACATGTTGGATTTTAACTCTAAGTACTAGATGCTGTTCCTTCTGTTATCTTGTCCCAATTGGTACCATATGTCAGCTCTGAGGGCGTACTGAGGTCTGTATCATCAAAACTGAACAAATCCAATACTTCTTGGTGAGTCCTAGGGGTCAAAATGGGATCAGAGGGAAAGGAAACTGGGGCATTCCCACTCAAAGGAGTCATTCCTGTACTGGGCATAATAACATCAAACCAGTCTGGAACATCTATTTGCATATTTGAATTTTCACCAGTGTCTGACAGACCCAGTGCGGCGAGATCTGGCTCTGAGCCATAGAATGACTTCATAGAATTATTTAAATGTGATGTTGGAAACTCCAGTAATGATCTCTCATTAATAAAATGTTGTTTAAAATCAAAATCTGTTGTTACGTTTGATGTATCAGTTAAATCTAATCCAGAGAATGCTGGATCTGAGGTCCAGTCCATAGAATTCAAATCTTGTCCTAACATATCATTGATATCTAAGAAGTCTGTATTTGTTTCCACTGGTGGTGGTGAACTTGCTGGCTCTGTAAAACTGGGTGGTGAGAGTGGCTCCTGTTTGAAAGTTTGAGGAACACTGCTAACTGGTTCCTGAACACTTGTTAGATTTTCCACAGTATTATTATCACTGATGGCAGCTGTGGAAAAAGCTGTAACAAGTTGAATAGTTCCTGCAGAGGACATAAAATTCTCAACTGGCATTGTCCCTGCCTGAGCAATAGAATTTGTGGATATTGTGTCAGTCTGTATAGTTGTTTTTGGAGTTGGAGGTGGCTCCTGTGCTGCACTGGGTGGTAACTCTGAAACAAAGGTCAAGGGCACAGATATATAAAATATGTAAATGTTAAATATGTCAGTTTTCCACTACCAAACCAAAATAAAGCCCAAAATGTTTAAATATCAAAGCTCATCTTTCTACCGTAATGGCATAAAGAACTAAACTGTGCTGAATATGCCTTAATCAGACCTTCCAACCCTGACGGGTCCGTCTATCTTTTTCCATTGCACACGACAAAATCATATCTCCCGCCATGAGTCATACTCAAATTGGCACATGGTGTCCAAAAAAAATGTAATTATGTACGTTCCAGCTTTTATTCACAAGAATCTGAATATTCCTTTTTATTCATCGATGTTGATTATTGACACTTTTCAAGAGGCTTATATTCCTTTTCGTCTTAAACATGCCTCGCTTGCTGGATGCCATTTTTAAAAATAAAAATTTATATAATAATAACAGTTGGATCATGCAGACACTTCACATAAATAAATAGGGGCAGTTTAAAGTGTCTAAAGTGCTGCTGTAAAGTTAGTCTGGTTTACTTTCGAATTTCACTAATTCTAATATGAAACTCGGATCCAAATCAAACACGAACAAATTTTCAGGATTTTTCAACATTTACCATTTTTCATTGTTTTTGCTTTTACGCCGTAAGTCAGCATTTGAAAGGTAATTTTTATCAGACTTATGGCAAAATAGCAAGAGTCTGCTTAATATGCCTAAATATGATCTTTTAAAAATGCACTGAGGTTCAGAGATTTTTCTTTCCACTGGTTTTGCAGTTAAAATATGAATCTCATAAGTAGTATGATTTTTTTCAAGTGTCAATATATTTCAATAATGCTCCACTTAATTCAAACCATTTTCTTTTAACACTGACATTTGCAACAATGATCTGACCAAAGTATTTTGACATTGCTTTTAATTTCTTCTGTTTCCCATGCATGGAAAACCATGTATGAAATGCAAACAAACATCTAGTCTGAATGGTGTTTAAAATTTAATGATACATTTAAAACTAACACTTGTACAAGAACAGAAAGCATTCCTGACAAAAATGTGCTATCTATACTCACTTATAAGTTAACCCAAACTGCAAACTGTACTGATGCAGATCTGATGTTACGTAATGAGCCATCAGACTATGCAATTTGTTGGAAATAATCATTTGAACAAATGAACATTAATTATGCAACAGCAGACCATGGTTCATGCTGTTTGCAGTTGGACTAAGCTTATAAGCAATTATGTACAGTATCTTTTCATAATTCATCTAGATATCTAAACCTACATACTCACAGATTTCAGACTACAGATCTGTCCAACATCTGTAGCCTAAATTTTATGGCTTGATTTTGAATGCTCTCCTAACCTAATCTTGTGCACAAAAACTTCTCCAAAAGTACTAAGATATATTTCCTACCTCCACTGCGTATGAGTATTTCCAGAACATCATCCATGGTGTGTGTAGCAGGATGAGTTTTGGTAGATTCCTGTACTGCGGGAGTAGTCCCCTGTAAAGAGATAGATTATGCTTGAAACATACATCTCACAAAGAAATTAAGAGTTTTTCATATGATAATAGCATACCAATTAGACACATTACAACTTGCTGAAAATGGCAACATCTGAAGGGGATTTTCTGTGCAAATAACACTAATCACCTGCAAGATTTTTAAATGAAGTTCTCAACCTAGCCAGTTTAAGGAAATATGTATTCAGCTTCTAGACCAAATAACATATAACTTGTACAACAATATTAAAGAAAGAACTGCAAATCATGACCCAAGATTAATCAAGAATACTCCCATTATTATCTCTCTGAGATGTACCATATTTACTGTACAGGTAGTCGTTGACTTACGACCTATGTAATTTACGACCATTTGACTTTACAACCACAATTGCTGCAACTTCAGTGAAAACTGATTACCTCTGAAGCAACGATATATACAAAGGAAGTTTTTTAAAAAACATTGTCTCAATGTTCTACAATTATTTGATGTTGCCGCAGCAATAACAAACAGGTATTTGTTTGGTCCTTCAAAGGGAGCCTTTAGCGGCGCCTTCAATAACACATGCACCTTCATCAAAGAAAGCAGGTGACCTTTGATCAAAGAAATCAGCAACAAACTAAAATAAAAGCATTGCTTCAGTTTTCATAGTGATTAGAAAATATTTATTTGGCTGTAAAACTTTCCTCTTTGCAACAAAAACATGCGTATGGAGGCGCCTGTGTGAGCGATTTTCTGTGTCCCAAATCAAAACTATGCATCCAAATATGCGTAATTAAGCATTTCCGAGATCTCTATGGTACATAGACCAATAAATGCACGATGTATGTGGTTAGATTATATAAACGTGGGAATAGTCTCTTGTTACCGGTATATATAAATGAGAGATCAATTTGCTTAGCACTTTTTAAAATTTTAAAATTGTCACTATGCCGAAGCGAAAATCATATACGGCCGACTTTAAATTAGACATCAAGTTTGCCAAGGAGTATGGCAACAAAGCTGCTGGAAGAGAATTTGGCTGCAGCGAGAAAATGTATGTGGAGATTACGAAGATGAATCCGAGGAAACGAGCTCATAGAGGTAGAAATGCAAGATGGCTGAACATGGAAGAAAATCTACCCAACTGGATGCGTTCACAACGTGACTGTAACCATGCCGTTTCAATGATAGCGATCAAATTGAAGGCTCAAATTATTGCTACAGAAATGAAGATCAATGACTTTGGCAGCAGTGTCAACTTGTTTTTGAAGTGCATAAATATAAGTACCATTACATAAAACAAGGGTTTTGACGATTTGTGTAAAAACTATTTTACATAAGATGCATTCATATATAAGACACACCATGTGTGTGGGGTAAATAAAACTTTGTATAAGATGCATCTTATATACACAAAAATATGGAACTGACAACAGCTGCCTTCAAAATTTAGTTTCAGGCAGACTAACAGATGACAGACAGAATTTCAGCATGCAGGCCGCTTTTATACAGCAGTATAATTGTTCGCTCGGTGGGCGGAGCCACCGTGCATCCACAGTTACTCGCAGTAACAAACCTGAAGAATGTAAAAATAACAAAATGGTGTAGAGATGATACAAATGGCATAAAATAAACAAAGAAAATTATGATAAAATACTACTTAAAGATTGTAATAACATTTCACAGTACTGTACATATAGCCTACTCAACTTATGACCAAATCGCGTGTGACATGTCAGGTTATGTGTTGCCTCTAGCAATTTTTCATGGTATGAGAAAGCTAAAAAAATATTCTCACACTGAAAGAATGGATCATTCATGTGCAGGTGAAGGGTTGTGTTGATGAGATGCAGTTTTATATTTTTTAAGATAATTTTCAGTTGGAGTGCATTATCTGACATGTAATTTTCTAATTATTTAGATGGTGTCCCATAATATAAGACTTGAAAAAACATGTCCCAGAACATATAATGCACACAAAAGTTACTTTTAAAATTAATTTATGATGTTGTAACATATCAGTAAAACGGGTATATATTATTATCACAGTAAGGCAATCCTAAATCATTTAGAGTTGTCAGCATGTTCAGATAGAATAAAATCCCAAAACAAAAATTTGCTTTAATTTCAACCTTTATGATACAAACTGTATCATAACTTGTAAACCAAATTTCATATTTTGAACAGCTGATATTCGCATATATATCATTTTATGAATGATATATGTACAACAACAGTCACTCATTTTTACTACTATCACTGTTAACTGCACAAGATTTTTGACACACAGGGGCAGCAGACCTATATATGTGATTTCAGAACTAATGTGTAGTTGTCAAGTTTTGCATTAGAGAAGGCACCACTAGCTGAATGACTAGGAAACATGACATCTGAGGCTCAGCTGATTGACCAATACTGTATGCTGCAATTTTGACAATACAGATTATTTAAGGAGCATGCTACTCATTTCCATTTGTGTGTTAAGTCAGGCTATGGCAGTTATTCATGCTTGTTCATTTGCCAGTAGCGTCTCGTGGGTCGGTGGTTCTTTCCGGTGATTTCCCGGTTGTTTCCTCCACCATTAATACTGGCCGCCATGAATAGCCTATCGTGTGCTGAAAAATGGCGTTAAGCCCAACAACAACAACAACATCATTTGAAACCTCATCTTAACCTAAGCGTATGGTACTATGCAATCAGAAAATGTCAGCTTTGTTCTCCTACTTTTGAGATTTGAGGGTAAAAATCTGGCTTATTTCTTGGGCAGATCATTGATAGGTATATAATAAAAGGGAATACCTGATGTTGTTGTCTTCGTTTAATGGCCTCATCATATTTTGGCGGCTCCTTCAGGGGTATGAAGAATGGGTTGGACTGAGATTTACTCAGTGGTTGTTTACCATTACCATCATCTACAGGAGACCCAGGCAAGGACATCCTGAAAAACAGATGGGATTCAATCTCACAGTGACAAGTCTTGCAATAACAAGTTAACACTCTAGTAATATAACCAGGTCAAGAAAGCACCACCTTTTCTACCAATCATAATAAAAACATATACTAAATGTGCTTGCTTTAAAGATAAGTTATACAGTTTACTCACATTAAATTTTGAAAATCCATATCTGCCAAGAACATTATATGATAGCAGATCTGAGTCTGTGCAGTTTTTGCAGTTGGACATGACTTTTAAGTTAATATATATGGAAAATATCATTAAACACTAAACTTATCACAAACATGATAAATTTGACCTTCACTTATAGAGAGATGTGTTTAATGGAACTACATGGCAACCTTAGCTTACCTTTTGCACTGAAAGAAAATTTAAAATGAAGAAATATGAAGGAAAAGTAAAATCTGTTACAACTAGTGGAATGGTTAGCAATCTGCTTCTTCTAAATGCAACCCCAACCCCTATGTTATAGATGATTCATTATTAAAATTTCTAATGAAAACAATGGAACTAGTGAGCTTAACATCTTAACATCTATTCAAAAGCCAAGTGCAAGTCCAGTTGGCCAAGAAATCTGGATTCATATGGTTCTTTATAATTTACTGGACAGTACATTAGGATCATTTGAACTACTGTTAGCAACAGTATCTGATTTGATGAATAAGCATAATTCATAAACCTGAAAGGTCTTCATACCATATTGTGGCCAACAAAACTAAGAGTTCAGAAACTTTTTTATTCATTACAATGACCATTACAATTAACTATCTACCAAGCTTTACAACAGTTAAAGGAAAAATGACAGCAGCTGCATTTATTTAGCCACTGTATTATACTGCTGTAGGTCAAAAAGCACAATAATTATATCAAGAAGGTCTGGCATATGACATGAATCATCAAAGTATTACTGTAGAATATGTGCAAGTTCAGTGATGATACAGTCCATGAATTGTCTTAGCCTCATTATAATTCATCCAAATAATGGAGAAAACCCCATCAAAGGATTTTAAAAATATATGCAAATTAAAAAAACTGTCACCAAAACCTTAATGCAAATTTTCTCATGAAATAGATGAGTGAACATATCACAGGATGTGCTATTTTATCTTTATGATCTCATTCAAACTATAAAGAATATCCATCAATGAGTTTTGAAAATTATGACATGAAGAAATTTCAGTCTAAACCGTAATAAAAATTTTCTATGACTGTGGCTCTGATCCCAATGTAAAGTGGCAAACTTGTTTGTCAAAGAATGAATTGTCTTAGATTTATAATCATTCATCCCAAGTAAGAATAAAATTCATAATGAGACTGAGGATATATAAGTAAAGGGAAATTTTAATAAAAAGAGTAATGTGATTTAATATAGCTGTGAAATTGAAACAAAGGTCAAATAGACAAGCTAGTAAAGTAAATTGCGTAAAGTTTTATTATCATATTGGAAATGAGATTGCTTATAAATATGAATATAATATGTTTGTGGAGTGGCAACCGAAATATAAACATGTACATGTATTATTTTCGTACATGGAAAACATTTCTTCTTAAAAGTTAAAAAAAAATAACGTAGAAAGTTTATTATCATTTTGGGGAGGAAATCACATATGGATTCTAATATATAACAATTCATTTACCTTTATACCGTTTTTTTTTCTCGTAAAAAAAACTAATACAAAGAGTAAATTGCATAACATTTTGTAATCTTGGAAAAAAGGATTGCTTATAAATATGAATGTAAGACATTTGTGGAGTAGCTCCAGAAATATCATATACATGTACGTTTATTTTTCTCTTACATGGAAAACATTACTTCTTAAAAGTGCAAAAACATGTACAAAGTTTATTAGCATTTTGGGAAGAAAATCATTTATGGATTCTAATATGAAACGATTGCGGCATGGGTCCCGAAATTTCATTTATGTTATTACCAGTATTTTTATTAAAAAAATTAAGTATGAAAAGTAAATTAAGTAATGTTTTGTTATAATTTTGGAAAAGATATTGCTTATAAATTTGAATACAAGACATTTGTGGCATTGCTACTGTAATATCACATGTATTATTCTCATTCACAGAAACATTTCTTCTTTAAAGTGCAAAAAATAACATGTAGTTTATTATCATTATGGGGAGGAAATCATGTATGGATTCTAATATAAAACTATTGTGGCGTAGCTCCTAAAAGTTTCAAATTTAACAAATTTCTTAAAAGTTTTGTGCCAAAATAAACATCGGAAATATGAACATCTGAATCTATATCAGGGCATTTTGAGAACTTTGATCTTTGTTTTTTGTTGAAAGTTGACAGCTCATAATTGTTAATGTTCTTATTACTGGTTCATGAGCAATAAAGCAATCAAATCTACTTTGATTGTCTACAGTGCATTCCTTATACAATCATTGCTCAAACAATATATGATATATGTTCTACAAGCTACATTCACAACTAAGCAATAAACAAGGTGTCGGTTGATAAAAGATTCTCACCTTAATTTATAAATCAATTAATTTAAGTATGTTGCTCATCATCAAAGTCAATTGCCAGTCTAAACTTGTTCAAATTATGGGTCAATAATTTATAAAACATCAAACAAATGCAAGCTGCCAGCCAACATGTGCATGTGGTTTGGTGGTGTTATTTTATGCAATCAGTTGACCAATAATGTTGAATAATTTGTCCATTCCTTACAAATATCACCCTCTTTTTTTTTGCTCATCAGAAAGCAGCTTAAAATTACAGATGAGAAAATTTAGCAGTGTGAAATTTGTAGAGACACCATTATTTAACCTTTGGATATACTGTTTCATCATTCGTTACATACTTTTTACTATTTATTTTTTTCCCATTGTATTCAGTCGCATACTGATCTGTGACAAAATTACTGAATATTTTAAATATGTGTGGAGATATTTTCAATGGAAATATTTGTATCCTGGATTCAATGTATATGATGAGATTCACAGGTGAGTACATGGTGCTAATACTCTCTATTCATGCTCTAGATTAGACATGTATATATAAACTATACATGTGTATGCACCAATATGTGGCTCTCTGAATAAAGTAATATAAAATATATGAAATCTGTTATCACTGCAGGTGTTTTTCTCATTTAATATACATTCATTAAAGATGGTAACTTTGCCAATCAAACACACATTTATGCACCCTATAACCCCCCCCATTACCCTGCAAATTTGTTGGTAACATACATGGTTGATTATCACATGGTTCAGTTCATAACACTGTATGGTTCTATGGCTCCCAACTACCACATTATAGTGGGGTTCAAACTGTATTATCTCCCATGAATTGTCTTTGTTTCATAAGAATTATGCCAGGTACAATGAAAATAAAGCAGAAATATATACAGAAACAAATGAACAATTTACAAACTGAAGACAAGAAGGGTTCTGGTGGGAAAAGACTGATGTATCTTGTTTCTGCACTAATGTGGATGTGACAAAATTCAAGCGAACATGTTCTGTAATAAGCACACATCCAGACAATGATTATAAAAGATGCCAAGTTTAGTAGAACTCCATTAATTGCTAAGACCACATGCAGTCACAAGACAGTTTTATACTGAGACAAACAGTCAATAACTAAAATGTGTAAAAAAAAAAAAAGGCCACCAAAAGGTATGAAATTGCTGCAATGTCTTGAAAATGTATCTGGTCATCAATAAATGAATACAAGTATGCATTTCTCAATGAGTGTTTTTTCACAATCTTGCTAATAAGCTTCTTATTGATGATTAAAAGATGAAATAATAGTGAGAATGATTAAATGAATATGCCTCTGTTGCAAGCAGTACTGGTATAAATATTTACCTGGCTGGAGTGATGACTCCATTAATGGGAGCTTGACCTGAACTTGAAATAGGTGTGCTTGTGGTAGTGAGAATAAACTTATGTAGTTCTGCAGGAGCTGAAGCCACTGATACCATTTTGCCTCCCAGCTTTAGGCTCTGATTTATGGACTGGTTCTTGAAAATTTTTGATAAGTTTGGCTTTTTCCTGTCATGGTCTGATTTGGTGCTGGTGACAATCACTGCTGGTAGTCCATGAGTGGGATGAACTGCCTGCAGTAATTGGCCAGGAATATGTATAGGCTTGGAACTGCCAAGTCCCACCTGTGGTTGTGATGGAAGTGGAGGTGGAGGAGGAGGAGGTGGGGGTGGAGCAGGAGAAGTCTGATGATGCTGTGGAGAGACTGTCCTACTGTTGGGCACATTGATAATTACTTGTGGAGGAGAATTTGGCTGCTTTAATTGAACTGGTTTTGACATAACTGCTTGTTGCTGCTGTGCTGCCTGTTGCTGCTGTTGTTGTAGTTGTGCCTGTTGTTGTTGAATTTGCTGTATCTGTTGTTGCTGCTGCTGCAGCTGCTGTAGATTTTGCTGTTGTTGCTGCATATGCTGATGCTGTAGCAGTTGTAACTTCAACCTGAACTGTGACTCCTCTAGCTGTCTCTGAAGCTCCTCTATTTTCTGTTGCTGCTGCTTAAGAAGTTCCTCTTGGGAAAACTGGCACTGTGAAATCTGCACTTGCTGTTGTTGTGGCTGTGGCTGCACCACCTGAACCAGTGGCCGTTGCTGCTGTTGCAGTTGTAATGGCTGTGTCTGTACATGAGGAGACTGAAGAAACTTTATTGTTGCTGGTGTAGTTTGAGTCAATACCTGACTTGCCTGACTTACATTAAGTAATAACTCAGATGAATCAACTTCCATGGGTGCATCAGCCATCACAGATGGAGGCCTGGAAATATCAATGTTCATAGCTGTAGAGTTCTGACTTGCATTTAGCTGCTGTGATTTGGTTTGTTGTCCAATGGTTGCATTAGATGGGGAAGGAAGGTCCATCATATCTGGCGACATTGGTGTCAAGATATTGTGGAATTCTAAAGGAGTGGTTGGTGGAGAAATGCTTTTTGGATCCTCTGGTGACATGACTGATGGCATGCTTACCACTGATGTTATTGAGTGAATTGGAGCCAAAGGTGACACAGCATTTGAGCCAATTATGTCCTCATTGGGAGCCACAGACTCTGGAGGTGAATAAACTGTACTAGTGGGTGACATCACTGAATCTTGTGATGTTTGAACTGAAGCTGGGGATGTAACAGAACGAGCACCATAAGACGAAGCTTGAATTATTACATCTGTATATGGTTTAAGTCTTTCAATGAGCTGTGGTTTTGGACCAGACACTGGCAAATTTCTTTTCTTAAGTTCTGCCCTTAGATCTGCCACTTTCATATCTTCCAAGGATGTGATTGGTTTAGAAGGTGTAGATGGGGTGTTACTAGGTTTCTTGTTCTGAGATTTGCTGCTGCTGCTACATCTAGGGGTTTGTTGTGAGATGGAAAGTGGGTTTTGTATCCCTGATGGTGGCAGCTGAGGTTGAGGCTGGGCAACAAGCATTGGCTCTGGTTTGACTGAAGTTGTTGCTTGATTCTGCAATGAGGATTCCAACTTAATGTGATGCTGAAACTTACTTGCTTTAATTACTGTAGCAGGAGTGGGTGCAGCTGATGCTGCCACTGATATAATTGTTTGAGGTCCATTTTGTTGTGTAATAGTTATAGGAGCTGTCGTCACAGAGGCAACAGAGGTTACAGTCACATTGGTGGCTGAAGAAATGGGGCTAGATGACACAAATTGAGTGCCCTGCTGACCTTCTGGAGTGACCACCTTCTGTGCTGGCACCAAGACTGGCACATTAATATTATTCATATTTTTCTGTTGGAATTCAAGCTGCCACTGTAAAAACAACTGCTGCTGCTGAAGCAGAACATGATATGGAGTCTCTTGTGTGTTGTTTTGCTGAATTATTTGTTGAGTTTTTACCACATTTGGAGGTCCCTTGTATTCATGGAATTTGATCACCTTGGCTTTAGGCTGAGTTTTTGGTTTTAGTTTTTTTGGTCGTGATTTATTGTTGCCATTATTTGAATTGGAACTGACAGAAGTGACACTTTTTGGTGACAAAGAATTCCCCATTCCTGAGAATGCTGACACCGGTGTATTTTTCTGAAGAGTGGATGCAACCAGACTTGAGCTGGCAGATGGTTCAGGAATCTTGGTGTGGAACGTAAAATGCTGTACTTGTGACTGGCTAGGTTTGGAAAACACCAGGCTTATCTCATGGAAAGGTAGTGGTGGTTGTGGGATTGGAGGACTGCTGATGTCAGACATGCTGGAGTCTTCATTTTGGTCTGAGGTTGGGGACTCATCACAGGATTTGTTCCCCTCATCCATAACAGTATATAGTGACTGGCTGTCTTCATCACCTTGGTCCACTGATTTATTGAAGGTGATGGACCCATCTGCAAAAGACAAATATAATGAATGTGGATTCATGTATATCTGGAATAATGCAAAGACAAATCAATCAAGAAATCATAATAATGATTATAACATTCTATTCATAATCATTCATAACAAATTTGTACAAATCATGTAAGAAAAATCAATGCAAACCACATTGACAATAAATTAAAATGCTGTATTTGGAAACCTATGGATATAGAATTAATAGAATTCTTTGAGTTGCAACCAATCCAAATAGACTGAACATCATTCAGTACAAGAGTTTCACAATGAAAGAGTTATTACGCCTTCTTCTATAGCAAACTTGTATTATAAAAAAAAATTGCTGCATATTTTACAGTAAGAAATATGAATTGGAATTAAGTTCCTCTCCTTTTAACTCCAATCCTAATGACTGTCAATGTCAGCTATAATTCCTTATTAGGCAAAAAAATGTATTTCTTGTTGCACTGGTTAGAAATTAAGCTGAGTGGGTAGTTTATCTTTTTCTTTTTAAATATTATTCATATTATTAAGATTAGTATATATAATGTACTAAGCACTGGGCACAACTGGCTCAATTAGAAACTCAAATCAATTTCAGGACTTTAATTTTTTACCAAGGAAAAAAAAGTGCAAGGATAGACATTGAACAGGGACAGTTGGCTGTTCACGTTTAGGATTTAATGCCATTTATTCAGCACAAGATAGGCTATACGTGGCAGCCAGTATAACTGGTGGAGGAAGAACCTTGGAGAACCACAGGGAGAACCACCATCTCATGAGAAGCTACTGGCAGGCTTTCTCAGCTACCCATGCTAGCGATGCCTGAGACTCAAACCCATGCAAACACAGGTGAGATGGCAGTGATCCAAAATGGTGAGTGCTTTAGACAACTTGGACACTTGGAACCCCAACAGTCAGCTAACCATTAACACAATTATTGTGGCCTCAGTGCCAATGTTACCAAGAACATTCATGATCAGTACTACTATAGACAGATCACTCCTGGCCATTAAAATAAAAAAATCAATTTTAAAATCTATCAATATATATATATATATATATATATATATATATATATATATATATATATATATATATATATATATATATATATATATATATATATATATATATATATAAATATGTAAATAATAAGTACAGTAGGTTATTAAAAGTGCCAAGGAAATTAGGATACATAAAAAATTTAATGCTAAAATACAGGGAGGGGATTTATGGTTGTTGTTGTTCTGGGGCTTAACACCATTTTTCAGCACACGATAGGCTATATATGGCGGCCAGTATTATTGGTGGAAGAAGAAACCGGGATATCCAGGATATCCTCGTAAAGAACCACTGACCCAGGAGAAGCTACTGGCAAGCTTTCTCACATATCCATAGACTCGAACTCATGTAGACAGAGGTGAGATGGTAATGATCCATAACTGACAGCGCTTTAGACCACTCGGCCACTCGGAAAACCAAAGGGGATTTATGGAAAGTTAATATAAAAGATACATATAAAAAAATATGTGATATAGTTACAAAAATTACTGGAGAGATTGCTTTAAGAAGACACATGATTAGATTAATTCCAAAATATCCAATATGTAAAACATAAATTTACTAAGAAACACTTAATAACTGAATGTGAGAAAACAAGACTAGAAAGATATGCTGTAATTAAATTAATTATGAAAACAAAAAAAAATACAGAAAGAATATGGCTTTATATTTAGATGGAAATTTTATAAAAAGATGTTTACATAAAACTAATTGAACATAATTTTTTGTAATGAAAAATGTGGACATATAATATTTATTTGGAAATAAAATTTATCTGAAAAAAATATATTAATAATATCTAACATATTTTTGGTAATCTTGGTCTACTTATAAGAATTACAATGAAAATGCTTAAAGAATGCAGGGAATAACATAGTAAATACAGTAGTCCCCCTCTTATATGGCCACCCCTTCTGCACCGGGAAAGTGGCCTTATAAGGTGGGTGGCCTTTCCAGAGGGGGGCTAAATTTTTTGTGAGAAGTATATGTAGGTAGTAAGAAAGCTTCATTTTTCAAAGTATTTAATATTTTTGTTTAAAAGCAACATTAAATATTGAACGGTTCTTGTGCTATAATAGTTGACTTATTTCAACTGAATATGAATTAATAGTTCTTATTCTTGGTGTAAGCGTGATATGCGAGCGGGTGTTGTCATGCACACTGCAGAACCATTCAAAAACGTAATTTGAATCTTGGTACATACGCAATTCTCTTTCCATTTGCTCTATTTTCCCACTGCTGCTAAATAACTTATCGGTTACAATGTTATTTATTCGAGTCTTTTCAACATAAATTGTTTTATTCAAGTCTTTTGTACCTAAATTTGTTTGACCAGTCCCGCTCCCCACCTCTCCCGATATTGTAGACTATAATAACCGACGTTTTCTGAAATAATCATCTTCGTTTACGTGATGACATGTTAATGTTTGGTAATGAGTTATTCCGATGTTGCTAACTGTATGCGATTTAATTATGCCGACGACACATTTGTTGAGCGGACAAAATTATTTCTTCGTAAAAAAAGCGACAAGTTGTGTTGTCACATGATTTTTTGGTCTTTGTCTAGTACCCTGTTTCTCTTTTTAGCCAATGCTGACCATGTGATCTTGCAACTACCAGACCGATAACACAATTTTTTTCTGCATTTAAACAGATGTCATATATTTCTAAAGGCAGCAATTGTCACCTGATAAATTAATCAAAGTCTGGTACCCTATTGTTTTTATATTTATTTTTTTTTTACTCTAAGTGCGAAAAACGGCTGGGATAATTACACTAATTTGATCTGAACAATAGCACATCGAGGCCGTTAAACTTTACAATTGTTGAGTAATAGCCATTAATTATGTAAGTTCAACATCTTGCAAAGGGAAGCCACAAAGGCTATCAAACCATTTTCAGAGCAGACTTTGGTCTTGTCCATCAATATTGCCCCTTCTCTGATGTTACTACTATTACTAAGTGTAATCTTAACAATATCTGTGGATAAACCAGACATCTTATGATAACACACAGTAAGGATATATGGATTACCTTTATGTAAGTCTTTCTCAGCTTTAAGGAATAAATGTGGCTTCTCGTGAGGTGTAAAAGATATAATATTAACCTTAGTGGTACCCGTAGAACACTTTTTTGAAGAAGGAAAATCAGACATCGGGAAACAGAAATCGGATTACTTAACACAATTAGAAAAAAAATTATTCTAGATACATATTACAAAATAAAATGTGGCCTCTTGTGAGGGGTAAATTTTATGTTTTTGCAAAAATATGCTGGCCGCTGGTCGCGTTTGCCAGGTGGCCTTTCGTGAGGGGTAATTTTGAACACAAATTCGTCTGTGCCTTCAGATTCTGGCTGTAAGGAGCGGGTGGCCGCTGGTGAGGGGGGCCATTCAAGAGGGGGACTACTGTATATGAAATGTATACACCCTGCATTTAAGCAAAAGAAATTAAAAATATATATATTTATAAAAAATACAAATCATATGGCAAATAACAACCCTTTCAAGCAACCCTTTCAAGTGCACTGGATCCACCAAGGGATCACATGTTTCAGGGATTGATTAAAATAGATGCAATAAACTGACGAACAGTGCGAAACTAGTAACTAACTAGCCTGAGCGCTTTCGACTTTTAATGAGTCTTTTTCAAAGGCAAATACAAAACATATATACGACAAACAAATAAACACAAAAACATTGTGTTTGTAAACCTGTACATGGCTGTCTCCACATGGGTTAAAACTATGAATACAACCAGCTTTATAGTTTTAACCCATGTGTAGACAGCTATGTAGAGGTTTCATGTTGACAAACCACCCTTAGGGCAAGTGAGTGCACTGTTTTATCATAATCTGCTTATGCTATTTCATCTTTGCAAAAGAAATGTGTCTTACAGAGGACTCCTGTGTGGCAATTTTATGAGTCCCAAATCAAATATTTCTGTCCAAATACAACTAATTAAGCATTTCCCAGATCCCTGGCTACAATTGCTATGGTTGTAAGGTACTGGACTTGTAATCCAAGGATAGCCTGGATTGACTGCCTTGGTGTGCAACTGGGACTGGCACTTAGCTCAACATTAATATAACAAATACACCACTCCCTTGATAACTCCCGCCCGGATAACTCGCGAACCCGCTTATAACGCGGTGTCCGGCATGGCTCCCGATTTTTTTTCCCAAGAAAAATATATTTTAAAATGTCAAATTTAACCATGATACATAGTTCGTTTTTATCATCGAAAATGGTGATTACAGTATTTTCCGGGGTATAAGTCGCTACTTTTTTTCGTTTTTTTTCTTCTTAAAGATGACGTGTACAACTTATATGCAGGAGTGACTTATACGATAATTTTTTTTAACGACTGTGACTGATGCGCAGTGATGCTGTGCTTTAGCGAAATGCATCTGCCGGTATACGGGCAAACCGATTACTGGAAACTTACATACGGTACACGTAAGTATTAGACTATAAGATTATAAAATTAAATAGTCAAATAATATTTAGTTATATATGTCTTAAAATTTGTTGTTATTAATAAATTAAAAAAATATTGAAATAACGATTAGCATTGTATTTCCTTTATTATTCGGCATATACATCTTAGAATCTTTCCATCTCTAAATTCAGTCATTCAGTTGTTGTAAATTTCAGCACATTTTCCCACCCAAGCTGCTAGTCAAAGTCCTTTGAACTTGCCATCCAGCTATTGCGTCAGATTCTTTTGACGTACTCCAATAAATACAGAACTGGGATTATTTTGTTATTTTAAACAACGAATTAGAATTATATCACTGTAAAGCATTTCAGAGAACTCTGTTAGCTCTTTATAATTTACTTTAATAGTAGTTTATAAAAACAATCATTTTTTTTGGTTGGTTTGGCAATAGCTGGTTATAAAAAAAAACAAAAAAAAACAAAAAACAGCTGGAATATTTCCTCTGATGATTGCTCTAGTTTCAAACTCTGGATTAAGCCAAGAGGGGCTTCATGGAGGGAACTTCAAAGTACCGGTAATTAATAAAAAAAAATAACTGGAAGGCTGGTGAACAGTTTCAATTGTTAGGTAAATTCCCAATGTCTCTGTTAATACATTAACGTTAAAATCACTGTACGTTAAGATCACTGTATCGAATAAAGTACCTTTGAAGTTCGCTTGGGTTGTGGAAATGACCGATATATAAATACATACCGTTCATACAAGAGAGCATTAATAAAATATAGTTTCACAATAACGTGGTATGATTTAAAATTGTTATATTAGCGTAAGTCAATAAGTTTTGTTTTAAATTAAATTCATGCCATTTATCATGGCACCAGCAACTAGAAAAAATATGATGCAGAATTTAAGTTAAATGTCGTAGCATTCGCGAAAGAAAACAGAAATCGTGCAGCAGAAAGAAAATTCAATGTAACCAAGAAGATTGTTCGTGACTGACGTAAAAAAGAAGACGAGTTAAGGTCAACAAAAAAAAAACAAGAAGGGAAATCATAGTGGCAAAGCAAGTTGGCTAATTCTCGAGGAGAATCTACAAAAATGGATTGTGGAACAGCGTGCTGCAGGTCATGGACTTTCAACAATTCAAATATGACTCAAGGCAAAGTCAAAGTCTACTGTAATATGGACTTTTATATAACTCTTAAACAATTGTATAATATTTCTTACACAAAGTTGGAAATTACCAATTCGCATGCAATGGTCGGCGGTATCAAAGACGTGATTATGGTAAGTGCAGAGGAGCGACTTATAAGCAGGAGCGACTTATAGGTCGGAAAATACAGTATTGCCTGTAAAGATGGAATCCATATTGTGAAATTTGCATTTTTTCAAAATGTGAAGTGATATTTCTCAAACGTGTCACAAACCGCAAGTGTTATCGTGTTCTAATTTATGTGGCATTTTAAATTTTTAGACCCATTAAATTCATGTTGGTAATGGTTAAACCTTGTGAATTTTTTTCTTCCATTTTACTTCTACCGCAATAAAAATCTACACATCGTTCAATCGACATTGTTTTTTCGAAGTGTGTCGATCTTTTGTATTTGAAAAAAAATGTCTACTGTGGATCAACCAATAAAATTAGAATTTATACCATTCAACACAAAAATAAGTGATGTAATACACAACGTGTAAAGTACATGTGCTAAGCAAACGGAAACCAGGAGGAATAATGTTTAGATGATTTCTTCAATATACTGTAAGTTATCATGAAATTAATGTTACTCTGAGGAAAAACTAAACAAAGTACACCGATATGAAAAGATATTTATCCACTGTTAATCTTAGCGCGATTACTACTTGAGTATTCAACATGCCAAGCCACCCCACCCTCCCTTTTCTCTATGCGTCGATCCCATTGTAATATTTGTTGTTTGTTTTAGGTCCCTCGATAACTCGCCCCCTCGCTTATATCATGGTTGATGTTTTTGGACCCCAATGTCAGCGAGTTATCGAGGGAGTGGTGTTTGTAGATTCACCAAAGTGCTACAGCAACACAAGACACTCAAAAGAACATAAAATATTGCCATCAATGTACAAGTTTCCTTTATCAAAAGGTCCAGTGTGTCAAGAAAATGTAATGGGGTCTTTTATTATTGTCATTAATGGACATGTCTCTTTTATACAGAGGTGAAATGTGAAGAAAAAGAAGGAATTACATCTTTCATTATAGTTCTTAATGGACAGATGTATTTTATATAGAAGTAGGTTGGATCAAGAAGGAAAAGGATTTTTTGCTACTGTCCCTAATGAAAAGGACTCCTTTATATAGAGGTAAAATGTGTCAAGAAAATGACAAAAGGGGGACTTTATTGTTGTCCTTTATCATCAAGCATCCTTGAAATCTGAGCTATCTGCTGTGGAACATTTCCATGCACATCTTTTATTCTTCTTGTTTTACAATTGTAAACACATGCATTGACTACAAGAAACTAGAAATGAAATGCCTTCTATGAAAGTAAGTTCTGGCTGAAACTGCTCACCAATGGGTAGGTACAGTAATTTGTATGCTGAATGTGTAAGTGGCAAGGTTTAAATTGAAATGATCTGGATAAAAAAAAAACTGCAGGTGTTTAAATCCTTACATGTTGAGCAGAAGCTGATTCTGGTGTTAAATTCATGCCAAAGGTATTCCTACAATTAAAATTTATTTACTCCAGATAAAATCTACTTCAAATTGGCACTTTATTTATCAAGAAACTGCCTTTTTTAATTTATTTAGCACAGTCTGGTCTGCTTGCTACAACTTCATTCCTCTAGCATTGACTTTACTATGATACCATGAACAAGATCAATTAACTGAGAAAAAAAATCTCCATCTATCATATAACAACTACAATGGCAGTCAGATTAATTGCCCATTGTTATATAAATTGTTATCCCTTACAAGGTGTTCCACAAACTGTGATCCAATTAGTGTTCTGTAGACAGATCAGATCAGTGTAGTGTCCTGGAGACATGCAACTTATATAAAGATAATTTATACAGAGATTGTGTAAATCACTGATATATTTATTTTTCCTGTCCCAAATTTCTCAGCTTTTCTAATCTGCTCCAAAGAAGTGCAAAATTTTCTCTGGCAATATCAGCAGCAAACTGATTGGAAAATGTTTTTCTATTTTATCCCTATCAGCTGTATGATGGAAAAAAAGAGCTTTTAAATGCCTTACTGCTATTTAAAAATGAACCCTTTTACTGCCAAGATGCATTCACAAAATTCTGTCATACACTACATCCAGGTGCAAGTTGAAATGGGCAATATCGGACATATATTGCTGATTTTTAATCTTTAACCACACATTTAAGCATTATGACCTTTGAAAAGTCTTCTGATTTACAAGTTTACTCATATTTAAACTCCATTAAGGGCACTACTCATTTATAAGTACCACACTACTGGTGAGGATGCATTACATCAAATTTAGTTTCACAAATAAAATCATCATCATCACCATCACCACTATCATCCAACCTCTGAATAGAAAACTGCCATACTGAAAAGTCAGGATAAATTACTTTTCATATAATGACATTCAGTACAATGTGTGTATATACATACACATACACATGTACATATATGCTACTGATATACATAAAGCAATTAAGTTATAAGTCTACCAATATACATGATATGCATGCTTATTAGACAAGTAGTTCCATATAACTCCCCCAACAGAATCAGAACTAATCTTTTGATGAATATGCAAAACGGTACAAACTAATAACTCTTTCTGATACTAAGGTAGCAATAATATCTCTTGGAACACTCAACAACATTTATATTATTGACAGATGTTCACTGATAATCATGTCAGCTGAAGATATGAAAGCTGAAAAATAAATCTGAGTTGGAATGTATTTCACGTTTATTTTTATTTCATGTTTTTATTCTGCCATTCTATGTGATAATAAGACTGTTGTGTATACCCTGACTGTGATTATGGCATTTCATAATTTACATGTAGAGAAGCAACTTATCATAGTAGTGTTATAAATCTAGCAGAAAAATTGGACTTCTTAGGAAAATGTATTTGAATGGTACTGTGATACATTCAAGTTAATGTTTTACAAATGTTTTACACTGACAGCTAAAGTAGAAAAGAACTGTCCTATGTGGAAAATAGTTGACAGTGATTCCAATCAAGACAAAATCTATGTACTAAAGAGAAAAGAGAAGTCAATTTCTAATGAAACTGGAGTCTGGACAATATAGTTTCCACAATTACTATTATGTTTGCTATTCCAAAATGCATCATCAGTTCAGACAGGTGCAAGGCTTATGATCACCCATCTGTTTTTTCTTTTCTACAACCTTACTTCTCTACTCTATGACAGCATCTGAGTTTTTGCAGGTGGGCAGACCTGCCAACCCTGACAGTCCATCTCAGTAAGGCAGTTGATTTTTTCCATCAAGTTTGACCAGTTTTCAGTAAGGTGTAAAAAAAAATACCATAAACTGAAAGTGTAATGCTCAAAACATAATTAAAAGTTTGGTATTCAATACATGCAGTGAAAATAAACATGAAGTTCAACTGAAGAGATTGTAAAGTATGTGTAGATTATTTACCATTAGTATATTTACACAAACTCAAGTTCCAACCTCTATGCAGCTCAATGGGTGTTGCTGTCTCTCAACAGACATAATTCTTATCTTTTTCCATTGCACATGATGAAATCATACCTTCCCACAGTCATACTCAAACTGGCATGTGATGTCCAAAAAATGTAATTGTGTCCATTCCAGCTTTAATTCACAAGAATCAGAATATCCTTTTTATTCTTCGGAGTTGATTATTAACACTTTTTATGAGGCTTATTCTCCCTTTTGTTTTAAAGGATGCATCGTTTGCTGGACACCATTTTTAAACAAATTCTATAATCAACTGTTGGATCATGCAGACACATTGCATAAACAAATAGTGGCAGTTGAAAGCGTTTTAGGAGCTGCTGTAAAATTAGTCTGGTTCCCTGACCAATTTCACTAATTCTAATATGAAACACAGATCCAAATCAAACACGGATGAACAAATTTTCCGGATTTTTCAACAATTATCATTTTTCTGTAGTTTTTGCTTTTATGCCATAACTTCGTATTTTAAGGGTAATTTTTGTGAGACTTACGGCAAAATTTTAAGAGTTGGCAGGTCTGGCTGGGCCATATTAAGCAAATCACAGGCCCTGGGGTCAGAAACACCCGAGCCTCTCCTAGTCCTTTTTCTTTTATAAAATGAAAAAGTGTTGTTCGTCCTGAGCCTGGAGATATATCCCCAGTTGCCAACCGCTCTCTTATCTGCCCTTTTTGCAAGTACCTAATCTATGTCCTATTTACCTGAAGTAAATGTACATGTGCATAATTAAGATTAAAATAAAAATGTGATACCTTTGATGGCTTCCAAGAGATTTTCATCTGGTAGAATGTTTCCCTCCACCAGCTCCAGAACACCAGGGCGATGCAACAATTTGTCATTCAGGTTATCTGCCAAACGTGCCCGCTTCAATTGACGCTGACGCTCATGTAAAGAAGGGTCAATTTTGGTATCTGAAAAAGTAACAAAACAAAATGATGAATGAGAAAGGAGATTACTATAAGGCTTCTTCATCTTGATGTGGAGAACAAATGAAGATAGAAAAGGATGTTAAGTTAAATATTTCTCTTTGAAGCAAAACATTATCCTTCAGAAAATTACAATCAGTGTCTTGGATACTAGATTATTCAAACAGCTGCAAGTTTTGGCCTTAAATCTCTATTGGTTGTTCACAGAATCCTCAAGCAGTAACTAACCTCAATTTAATCATTATGTTAACTGTGTGTAATGATTACTGGATATTTCAGCATTTAAAGCTACATTCTGATGCTCTAAACACTGCTACGACTGCCACTGCACAAACAAAAATTCAGAGATGGGATATAAATAATATACAGTATGAATTTGGTGCATCTTACCTGTTTTAAAGATTTTGGAAAAAAATTTAAAAGGACTCTTCATATGATTCAATTTGTTTCCATACTGTACTTAAATACTGCTTACCTTCCAGAATATGTTGCTGAACAAGCAACTGCCGATCTGGCCGATGTTGGATCTTATGACGCAGCAAGTCTCCAGTCTAAGGAAAAAAATGAAACCAATCCATAATGTTAACATTACAATAAAATAGTTATCATTTAGACTCATTCTGGAGACATTTAATCCATATGACTTATCAACCTAAGAACTGCAACTGTTCAGAGACTAATCTGGACATAAAAATGGGTCTCCTAACTGACAGATCTTTATCCAACCACAGCATCCTTACAGAGCATATACGGGATGTAAATCCGATACAAAAATAAATTTGTTGACGTCTTCTCTGCAGTCTATTTTTCAAATCAAGCACTACAAATATCAGGTCACAAATGCATTTCAGTAAATGTGGGACCTTTTGCATCCGGTAATCCATTTCACATGTAATGTTTTTAAACACACATTTTAGGATCCACATATATTGTACTGTCAGCCTGCTGTACTGTGACTGTTTACCATAAAACAATGTGGTAGCATCACATCACATTTATAATTGCTTTGAAAAATGATTTTGCGGTTACAAACTGTTCTGTTTATTCAGATGGAAGCTTTTTTTTTTATTTATAGTTTGTAAAATGGTACAATCTAATTTTACTAATTCAACTTTGCTTGGGACTATATTTTATGCACAACAAATGAAAGGTACACCATCTTTCAGAATGAACAAAATTATTCGTTCTTTTATCAATCTAAATAATTTGCACTGAAATAAAAACTATGTGATAAAAAGAATCTCAAATGGGTAATGATTTAATATTAAATTTATGAAACTTGTTGAATAATGTCCAGCTTTTGGACATTATTCAACTTGTTTCATAAATTCAATATTAAATCATTACCCATTTGAGATCCTCTATTTATAGTGAGTTACAATTAAAGAGTGTGTGTGTGTGTGTATGTGTGTTTAGAGAGTAGAGAAAACCTGTACTTTCAATCAGGACATCTTAATTCATGACAATTTCATGATTTTCCACTAAATAATGAAACATAATAACAGTATCCATTACATCAATGTTGATATGGTCTATATGTATTTGACATTAAAACAACAAATATTTATGTTTTACCACACATAATATTTTTTATTTTACTACCTTTCTTTTGATTCTGATAATTTGTTTGGTTTGCAAATAAAATGTCTATGTACAAATTATTGGCCTCATTCTTAGCTGTATCAACAAGTATATAAATTCTTTCATGTATTCTTCATGAATTTAAAGATTATTTTGAATTAAAAAAAAAGAATTAAAATAAGAATTATTTTGTTTGTTAGTTTCAATAATGTACTAAATTTACAATAAACAGGTCTCTATATTGTATTTTGTTTTTCTTATTCTTTTATTTTCTTTTATGTCCATATTGCATTATATTGTAAGAGGATTACTTTATCCAGTGGTAATGGTTTGATATTCAGCTAAGAGGTTTGTCAGCGTATTTGAATGAGAAAACTTGTTATTCATTTATGGAGGTTTACAGGTGACTTGAAATGAAAAATCAAGCTGAACTTGAGAAAAGCACTACAAATTAATGAATGAGCCTCTACTGTTTAAAAAATGCTTAAACTTTTTCCATGGTCCATTTTTCAGGCAAATGAAAACAGTGAAAATACAGGTGTATAGTCTTATTATGGTCATAAAAGTCCCAAATCTCTTTTATAATGAAATACCTGGGCTTTATTAACTGGGAGTGTTAGTCAAATAATAAAAAAGCAAAAAAAAAACACAACAAAAAACCAACAAACAAAAAAAGATCTTTATTTGGATCCTTTTTACATATAAAAGGCAACCATTTTGAGTATATACTAAGCAGAAAAAAGTAATCTTCCTTGTGTGGCTTATTTACAGTAATTTAGTTATTAATAATTCACTATAAAATCTGTTTCTGTTTGATGGTGCAAAGATTTCATTTACTTTTAACCCATTCCCAGCCCTAATTGGTATCAGTGTGCTATCAGGGATTTAAGGACATGTGCCTGTGACACATTTTTGTCTTGATAAGCTCACTATAATACTACTATGCATAAATAATCTGGTGATCATGTCAGGAATTTAGAAGCTAAAATCCATGACTAAGTTCAAAGTGAGTTGCAGTTTTATTAGTGTAAAACTGAGATTTAGGATCAAAATGAATTTCAGTTTTCAAGAAAGGGGCTTGGGTTTATTAGGGAATAATGAAGATACTTTTGAAGGAAAGAAAAAATGCCCCCCCCCCCATTAATTTTTAGGTTAAAGGCATTCTGGTACAGAGATGGTTGGGTTTTGAGGTGTTTCAATGTTGTCCTTGATGAACTATACAATCATCTTGGTTAGCCAAGGTTCTGATATGTTAACCCTATGTAGATAGGGTTAACATATCAGACCATTGGTTAGCAACTATATATACAGAGAAAGGGGGAAGTTGGTGCCTTCTTAAAAATTTATCATGTTGATTAACTTTGAAAACTCAAACCATGTACACTCGAGTATCATGGGTCACTTAAAGTCAGATATTGGTTGCAACTATACAAATACCATTTAAAACTTTAAACTTTGCCAAAAGTAAGCAGACTCTCAGCATAGTGTTGCATATATCAAGGATGAAAGTATTGGAAATAAGCTGTATGAATAGTGGATATGTTAATAAATTTTTGATTTGAGATGATCTTTTGTCAATAATATAGTACTGTCCTAAAAATGAGGTTTGATATTTTCTATAAAGTTTATTCTGCATTGGTTCTAAATAAAATAAATGTCCGTTTTTGCTGCCTTAAGTTTAATATTAAAACATTATAATAAGATCAAACTAAATTTAACATGAAAGAAAAAAAACACCCTCTGCTCATATAAACTTGTAAAATGTCTTAAAACACCATTCTTGTTCATGAAGACAAATGAAAGTCTATTGCACAATTGTTTCCTTTTATTAGATTTATTGAAATAAAAATGACAATGATTTTATGCAATTTAAACAAAGTTTCTGAAAATTGAAAATAATTATTATTTGGCTGTATAATTTATCACCTTCTATGTTAGTATTTCCTAAATCTGATTCTTTTTTAAAATATGTCCTCATTGGCCATGACTTACAAATGTCCACGTCTCAGGTATATTGTCAATAGTATGTATCCTTACTTTCTAATAATAGTTCAGACTATGTGTGTAAATGCATCATTATCGTTCATCAGGTACCAATGTTCATAGTCTCTGTGATATTGTCAATAGTGTGTGTCCTTGGTTTGTATTGATAGTTCAGACTAGATGTGTAAATCCATCTTCGTTGCCCATGATATATCAATGTCCACAGAGTCCTTGATTTTGTCAGTAGTGTGTGTCCTTAATTTGTATTGATAGTTCAGAATAAATGTGTGCATCCTTAGTTTCTATTGATACCTCATGCTACATATGTAAATGTGATGATGTTGCATTGACAGTTCAGACTAAATGTGTAAACAAGTCTTCATTGTCCATGAAATACTCAGGTTCATGGTTTTCATGATTTTGTCAATAGTATTCATCCTTAGTTTGTTCTGATAGTTGATTAGATGTGTGTACTTAGCTTGTACTAATAGTTCAGACTACATGTTTAAATGTGCAATCATTCATGATGTACTATTGTAAACAAGTCTCTGTGATACTGTCAAAAGTGTGCATCCTTAGTTTGTAATGATAGTTCAGGCTAAATGTGTAAATACTTCTTCCTTGTCCATGATGTATCAGTGTTCACAGTCTCTGATATTATCAGTAGTGTGGATTCATAGTTTGTATTGACAGTTCAGACTAGATGTGTAAATAAGTCTTCCCTGTCCATGATATACCTTGGCTGTCCATGATATACCAAGGTCCTCAGCCTTTGTGATTTTGTCTGTAGTGTGCATTCTTAGTTTTATTAATAGCTCAGATTAAGATGTGTGTCCTTAGCTTGTAGTAATAGTTCAGGCTACATGTGTAAATGTGTAATCCTTGTTCATGAAGTAATGTCCATGGTCTCTGTGATATAGTCAAAAGTTTTTGTATTGATAGTTCAGCTTAAATGTCAAAAGTTTTTGTATTGATAGTTCAGATTAAATGTGTAAATACATCTTCATTATTCATGACATATCAATTTTCACAGTCTCCTTGATTTTGTTTATAATGTTCAATGTCTCCATGACACTTTTCAATAAAGTGTATCCTAAGTTTTATTGACAGTTCAGACTTGCATGTGTAAATAATCTTTATTGTCCATGACATATCAATGTCCACACTTTCCATTTTGTCAATAGTGTGCATCCTTAATCTGCATTGACTGTATAGACTTGACTAGATGTGTAAGCATGTCCTGTTGGTAAAAATATACTAATGTCCACAGCCTCCATGATTTTGTCAATTGTGTGCATCCTTAGTTTGCAATGATAGTTCAGACTTGATGTATAAATGAGTCTTCATTGTCTATGACATACAAATGTTAATTGTCTCCATGATTTTGTCAATGACATGCGACATTAGTTTGTATTCACAGTTCAGAATAGATGTGTGCATCCTTAATTTCTATTGATAGCTTAGATGTATAAATGAGTCTTCATTGTCCATGACATACAAATGTTAATTATCTCTGTGATTTTGTAAATGACATTCGTCCTTAGTTTGTATTCACTGTTCAGAATAAATGTGTGCATCCTTAATTTCTATTGATAGCTTAGTCTAGCTGTGTGAATGTATCTTGCATGTTGATGAGGTATCAATATCCAGTCTCAGTGACATTGTCAATAGTGTGCATTTTTTGTTTGTATTCAAAGTTTAAATCCTATGTGTAATGACATCTTTGATGCCCATGAGTTCCAATGTCCACAGTCTCTGTGATTTTGTTAATCATGCGTGTCCTTAATCTGTACTAATAGTTCAGACTAGACCTGTAAACATGTCCTCATTGGTCATGATGTACCAATGTCATGATTTTGTCAATAATGTTCATAACTTAGATTATATTGATAGTTCAGACATGCTGAATAAATACATTTTCATTGCCCATGACATTCCAATTCCAATGTCCACAGTCTCATGATTTTGTCAATTGTGTGTGTTATTAATTTGAATTGGTAGTTAAAACTAAACCAGATGTGTCAACATGTCCAAATTGTTCACCAGGTAACAATGTCCATGTTCTTATTGATTTTGTCAATAGTGTACATCATTAGTTTGTATTGACAGTTCAGACTAGAAATGTGAATATGTTCTTATTGTCCATGACATACCAATGTTCACTGTCTCAGTGATTTTGTCAGTGGTGTGGATTCTTGATCTGTATTGACTGTTCAGTCAAGATGTATAAATATATCTTTGTTGGTCATGATGCATTAATGTTCACTGTCTCCATGATTTGGTAGTGAGTCTCTTGTTTGTACTAATCATTTAGACTTGATTTGTAAATATGTTCTCTTTGTCCATTATTTATGAATGTACTCATTCTTCATGTTTTCTAAATAACTGTGTGCATCCTTCGTTTGTATTGATATGTATGGTCCATTATGTTTGCAGACTCTTTTTTGTCAACAATTATGTGTATACTTAGTATTGTTATTCGATTATATATGATTAAAGATATCTTCTTTGACTATAATACACCAAAGTCAATAGTCTTTACGATTTTTGAAAATCACTTTTTTCTTTCCTTAAGAATAGTACAATCAGTGTAAAAGCATTCGTTAAACTCTTAGGTCAAAGTTAACGAAAAAGTCTTCATACACATTAATTATTGTGAAACAATTAAATCAAATTCAGTCATAATACCAAAAAGGAAAATCAAGTTTCAGATTTCCTGAATTTCCTGAGTAGAATAGATTGATGTAGTATATATATATATATATATATATATATATATATATATATATATATATATATATATATATATATACACACACACACACATATTAACATCCCAGTATTGTGCTTCTGACTATGAACAGTATGAATTCGCCAGCCTGTCACATTATTGTATGAACTAACATTTAAAGACTGATGCCTTCATTAAAAATAGGATAATCATAATGTGACCAGCATTTTATTCTGAAAATGGTTAAAGATATTTCAGAGATTAAAAAAACAACAAAATAAATCAAAGTTATGTCGGAGTGCACCAACCCTCTTAGAACAGTTTATGTATGACTTAATACCAGTAATGTCTCTCTTCATTTTCATTTCACAAGATAATGGAAGTCACAGCTCACCATGAAGTCACATTGTCTGCAGTTTCCATATTGAAATCAATAGTTCTGTGTATCCTAAATTTGCATGGATTATACAGAATATCTGTAAACATGTGCATCCTTGCATGCATTGCTAAATTTCATATTCCTCCTTGACACATCACCATTTGCTATTAATTCACTGCCTCAAACTGTATTTCTTTTCACTGTAAGATTGCTAGACAAATGTCCTTGGTACACAGTTCAATGCCAAGTCCTTGATATCAATAAAAAGCAAGAGAGAGAGAGATGTGATGTGATTATGATTTTTAACGTAGCTTTAACAATTTTTCAGCCATATCACTAGATGTCTGCAGTGTGGCTGTGATGTCTAACACTGGGACATCATACCACAGACATGTAGCATGATGTCCCACCCAGTCACATTATCCTGACACCAGGCCAACCAGTCCTAACACTAACTTCTTAAGTGAGGCAGCTGTTAGTACCATTTTTAAGTCTTTGGTATGACTTGGCCAGAAATTGAACCCATGACCTCCCACATCTGAGGTGAATGCTTTAAAAAAAAACAAAACATTATATATATATATATATATATATATATATATATATATATATATATATATATATATATATATATATATATATATATAGAGAGAGAGAGAGAGAGAGAGAGAGAGAGAGAGAGAGAGACAGACAGACAGACACACACAAACAGAGACAGAGTGAATTTAAAAGCAGACACAAAAAACAATAGGTTTTAAAATCTTATTAACACTGATGAATGGATATTTGGTTAGGAACATTTGGCATTCAATTTTGGCTCAAATATATAATGTAGCCCAGTCAAAGGCAACCTCACCTATAAAACATGGTACAATACAGACTGCTGTTAACACAGCATAATGAAATGTCATGATCTGGTTACTTTTTATTTCATTATATATACCCAAGGATTTGTGATACACACAGCTCAAGTATTTAACTATGTAAAGCCATTAACTAAAGGTATTCTGATTACAATCTCATAGGAGTAGATATAAAAGGTGTTAAAACCTCACAAACACAAATCAAAAAGATACCTGTATGTCACCATTATCTGACATAAAGAAGCAAATAACATGACCTAAACTAAACTCACACTACAGACATAATCTTCAACTTTTGTCCCTTAAGCACAGAAATCTTTAAGTACTTTAACAGAAATCTTTTTCAAATGCAAAAATATTAGTTCACATATTTTTAAGTTTTTTGTATTCTTCAATTGGTTGATTGATTGATTGCTATTTTACAGTGCATCAGCACTGTGAGGCTATTTAGCACCAAACATAATTTTATATCCTTTTACATTTAAAACTGGTAAAATAATTTTATCGACCAGCGATTGGAGTCCAAACAGTTAAAGGTAAAGTGATAAAAATGTGAACGATGGTAAAGTATTAAAAGTTTCCCGATCAACGGGGTGTGCAAATGTATTATAACGAAAACATATGATTGGCAATTAAAATCTATCGACTGCATAAATATAACACAAAACTGAAGGTGTTAAAATAAAAGCTATAACTTATGATAAATGTTTGCTTCCTTAAGGAAGTCTATAATGTTGGTAATGTTAACTGTATCAAAGAGCTCTGTCATGTCTTGCACAACGTAGTAATGATTACGCATAGGCATAGGTTGAAGATCGAAGCATTCCAGCATAAAGTGCTTAACGGTGAATGGTTCATTACAAGCTATGCACTCTGGTGGGTCTTCTCCTTTTAATATGTAGGAGTGTGTTAAATAAGTATGACCGAGTCAAATTCTTGCAATGACTACCTCCTCTCTATGGACTGATCTGGGGTCCATTCTCCTAAGGTTGGCTTGATGGCATGAAGTTTGTTATTCATGGCATTATTCCATGATGCCTACCATTTCTGACGTAAACAGTCTTTGATACAATGTTTAAAATCAGTATATGGTGCTTTAAAATCAGTTGGTTCTAGTAATAGGGCCATTTTAGAAGCACGGTCTGCTTTATCATTACCTTTAATTCCTACATGGCTGGGTAACCAACAGTATACTATATTGTGGGAGGTACTCAGCTCAGTATGCTTAAGGAGAATGTTTGCTAATAATGGATTCTCCAGTTTTCTGTTTTTCCTCATCTTTTGATCCATCAGTATATATTCTTGTATAATTTTTGAACTGTTCATGGTAAGAGTTGAGGAAGATGGACGGGTTTGTTTCCGATTTTTTTCCATCGTGTAGCATAAAAAGTACCCTTGGTTGCTTAAGTAGCCATGGAGGTGTAGGCTTTTACATGGAGATGTCTGATATGCTCCCAGGGCAAGTCTTATTCCCTGATGATGGATTGGGTCAAGTATCTTCAAATAAGACTTCCTTGCTGAACCATAGACAATGCTACCATAGTCTAGTTTCGAGCGAATGAATGTTCGGTATATGCCAATTATGACTTTTCTATCAGCACCCCTATTACTTTAAGTAAATCCAGAGATTTGAGGCATTTAGCTTTTAAATTCTTTAGGTGTGGGATAAAGGTCAGTTTTCTATCAAAAATGATACCTAAGAATTTTACTTCCTCAACAACTGGAATAGGTGTTCCGTCCAGCGTAAGACTTGGTTCATCATGATATCTTCTTAATTGACAGAAATGCATGCATAGTTTTTGTTTTCAGGAATTTGAAACCGTTAGTATTGGCCCAATTTTGGATCTTGTTGATATTTTGTTGTAATTGCCTTTCGATTGTTTGCATGTGCTTGGATCGGTAACATATTAAAAAGTCATCAACATATAGGGAGCAATCCACACCAGGACTCAGACAATTGGTGATGCTATTAATTTTTATATTGAAAAGCTTTACCAATAAAATACTGCCCTGGGGCACACCCATCTCTTGATCGTGTAGATGAGAGAGGGTGGAGTCCACTCATACCTTGAATTCCCTATCTTTGAGAAAATTTGATATAAATAAGGGCAGTCGGCCTTTTAGACCCAGATCGTGCAGGTCATTTAGTATTCTGTACTTCCAAGTTGTATCATACGCCTTTTCCAAATCAAAGAAAACCGCTACTAAATGTTCTTTCTTGATAAAAGTGTCGCGAATAAATGTTTCGAGTCTAACCAGATGATCATTGGTACTACGTCCATAACGAAATCCACATTGGAAAGGAGATATTAAGTTGTTGCTTTCCAAATACCACACTAGCCGAGTGTTGATCATTCGTTCCATTGTTTTGCACAGGCAGCTAGTTAAAGATATTGGTCTATAGTTACTAGGATCTGCATTATCTTTGCCTGTTTTGGGGATTGGTATTACTGTTGCTTCTTTCCATATTTTTGGTACATTACCAGTAATCCATAAATCATTAAAGATTTCCAGAAGGACTATTAGAGATGGCTCTGGGAGGTGTTTTAAAAACTGGTAATGTATATCATCAGGCCCAGCGGATGTATCATGAGCCTTATTCAAAGATTCCATAAGCTCTGATAATGAAAATGGTTGGTTGTAACTTTCCGAGTTGTTCGATGTGAATTTCAACCCTGTTTTTTCCTTTGAGGTTTTTAATCTTTGGAAAGCTTCTGAATAGTTAGACGATGAGGAATTTTTGGAGAAACAGTCAGCAAGCACATTTGCTATTTCATGTTTGGTATTAAACTTTTTTTTACCTTCAGATGTTGGAAGGAATTGTATTTTCCTTTTCCATTTTTTTTGCGGATCGTGTCCCAAATCTTCTTTATTGAGGAACGAGAGTTTAAAGATGAAACAAATTTTTTCCATGATGCTCGTTTACTTTCTTTAACTCTTTAACTACTGTTAAACAGCTGTTCTGCAGTTTCGCTACTGCTGAGTGATAGTGTATCAGTTACTGAGACTACTGATACTCTTTGCTAGGCTGAATACTAGAGCATCGTCATGGCTGACTACGGAAACTGACAATAAAAACATGGTTACGTTTATATTCATTATTTCATTAGTTTTGCTGGATTTCAGTGAAATAAAAAGCAGCCTACCTTGTATAGTGTCTGTTATTCATATATTTCCATTTTATTTACTCCTACAACAATCAGACAAGAAATCCCCGTCGCGTAAACTGTTTTGAATCGCACAAAATAAATCATCATTTGAATCAAAATCAAATACATCTAGTGTTGAAACGGGACTAACATCATTATCTGATCTATTTACTAAGAACGATCCATTAAACTCTTCGATATTGATTGCACTGAACCCTTTAAAGTCACAAATATCTCAACTACACGTGTTTTGTACATTGCCGGAAATTTCCTTCCAGCGTGTCTAAATTTAACCTCTCAGCTTTCCAACTGGTATCAAAATGTTCAGTAACCAGTCTTCTCATTGGTTATGATAATGAAAAATAAGTAAATATCTGTACTTTCAACCAATCAACGTTTAGTCAACATAGCAGTTACGTCCGCATATATGCGACACTGGGGTTTTGAGTACAGCAAAACTATGTGCTCATAAGCGACACTGGGGTTTTAAACAAGGCTTATCGACACTACATATATGCGTCAGTGGGGTTCAGGAGCTATTTATAGGCAACGCTCAGATGCGGTAGTCGTAGTTAAAGGTGCAGTGAGCTTTGGCCCAAATAATACAGTATTGTGATAAGTTTTCGGGTGTTGGACGATTATTAAATTTTTTAATGCCTCTCGGCATTGCCTAATAGCTTCTTTACATTCTTTAGTGAACCAGGGTTTTTGCATTCTTTTGCAATTTGGCGAGGACTTAGAAATGGATTCTTCTGCAATTTCAAGTAAGATGGATGTAAATTGTCGGATAGGATTATTGTCGTTTAGGACTTTATTCCTGTTTAGCATAGTTATAGAGTCTTTTAAATTTGACCCAATCAGCCTTCTTTAAATTCCATTGCAGAACTGTGTCATCAATTTGTGGGTGAACATTTTCAAGGGATATTGGAAATTTATCACTGCTGTGAAGGTCTTCAGTAACCTTCCAATCATAATCTAAAAGCAGCGAAGGTGAACAAATTGTTAAATTGATGCACATACATGGGTGTAAATATGTTGGTGATTTGGTGTTATAAAGGCACAAGTCATGTCTAATAATGAAATCTTCAACCTTTTTGCCCCTGTCGCTTATATGGTTGGATCCCCATAAAATGTTATAGGCATTAAAATCCCCAAATAGAATAAATGGTATGGGCAGTTATTTAATTAAGTTGTCTAGATCATTTTGAACTAAGTTGTTGTTTGGTGGTAAATAAATAGAACATAATGAAACCACTCGATGCAGTGTGACGCTTACAGCTATTGCTTGTAAATTTGTATTTAAGGGAATAGCGCAATGTGTAGCCCAGTTGTTTACAATAATGGAGACTCCTCCCGAAGCCCTGTCACACGTTTTGGAGTAGGCATTATAAGAGTAGTTTTTGAATGTGGTTTTATCTGTGTCTTTTAAAAATGTTTCCTGCAGACATAGTACTGCCGGATCATGTTCGTTCAAAAGCAAAAGTATGTCATTGTAATTGCTTTTAAGTCCTCTACAATTCCATTGTAAAATAGTGTTCTTCATTACAACTGTATATTAGACCTTTTGAGTGGCAGATAATTTGGTTATTTATCTGGAGGAAGTATGGGGGTGTATATTTTGTTGTTGGATCTGGAGTTACCCTGAGGAAATGAAGCAGATTCCTCCGCATCCATGTCCTCTAGGTCTTCAAACCTGTTGTGTGTTTTTATAGGGTCATCAGACCCTTTTTTTTGCCTATTTGTTTGAAGCTTTTTCTTGCTATTTGGTGATTTTGGTGGTGAGGTAATGTTGAATGTTGTTTGCATCGATGTAGAGTTTTTCTGCGGTCTATAGTGTGGGATGTTCGAGTCAGAATGGGGTTCAGGCGGGTTTGTTTGAGTTTGTGCTTCTTTCGTTGCTTTTTGACTGCTCTTCACTACAGTTGAGAAGGATGGGCTGGGGAATGATCTAGCTTGAACAAGCTTCCTGGCCTCTGGATAGGGAATATTATTCGTGTATTTAATCCTCTAGATTTCCTTCTCCTGTCTCCAAGTGTCGAATTCCTTGGAACTAGCATGATGTTCTTTGCCTCAGTTAATACAGTGCGGAGTGGCTTTGGACTTTGATTCCCGGTGGGAGGAGTCGCCACACCGGCCACAGATTTGGCTTCTAGAGCATCTGTCTTCATGATGGCCATATTTTTGGCATTTGTAACATTGGAGGAGATTTGGTATATATACCTCAACCTTAACTTGTAAGAAGCCAACCTTGACCACTTTAGGTAATATGGGCTTATTAATGGTGAGTATAATAGTGTTGGTGTCCTGCAGATTGTTGTTTCGTTTGATACGAATTCTACGGACTGCAGTGACACTTTCAGTTTTCATGCCCTCAACGATGTCCTTGTCACAGACTCCAGCAAGGTCATGGCAACAAATGATGCCTTTTGATGTATTAAGTGTAGATTGGGCGGAGCAGGTTACTGGAATATCGTGAAAGGTCTTAAATTTCAGTATATTTTCAGTTTGAGCTTTGCGCTCACACTCTATAAGTAGGTCACCTGATCTTAGCTTCTTCACACTTTTCGGCTTGCCGACTAATCCAATTATAGTCTTTTCGACTATAAATGGTGACAATGTGGCAAGTTGTTTAGCTTTATCTTTCGATTGGATGACCTTCATGGAGGAAAGGATTCCATACTACATGGTTCATCATCCAACTCTGATGACACAGTTTTGGTTTGTTTCGTTGTTTTTTTGGAATTTTCCATGATGGCAGTTTGAAAAATTCAGCACCCGTGCTCTCCACCCACCAAGGAGCCCAACAAGGGGACACTTTTCAAGTGCCAGGGATACACAGATACGATACGCATTTGGTAAAATTACCTTTGGTTGACCCTGAAGTCGCCAATTTCAAAGGTCAGTAAAATTACCTGATTGACCCGTTAAGCCACCGCCTTCTAGGAAGTCTTCTAAGATTTAGGAAAGGGAAAGATATAGGAATAGAATATAGGGGCAATAGTGGTATCAAACAAGATACAAGAATAAAGAATACAAGAATAAAGTAAAAGGAGGTGAGAGAGTTAATAAAGACTTTCTAGGGCTCGGCGTGACCAGCCGATTTGTCGAGACCGGGCCCATCTCAACCACCTGTCTTAAGAGAAGTAGAGGCCAAAGTAGTGTGTTGCAACTACCAGGATCCTTTCCTCCTCCCATTATGGGTCGAAACCCACGGCAAAAATGTTGCCTCTACTTAGTCGCCTAATATGACATGTAGCGAGGCACGGCAGGCCAATTCTACAACCCCGGACCTGCAGGGGGATCTTCAATTGGAACTGGCATGTTAACATTTAAGCAACATACATTAGTTATACAGCAAACTGATAGAATATAATACAATATTTTAATCAATTTTATTAAATGGGTCCAGTTATGAATTCTGTAGGAAGCATAAAAAAAAATCAGATCAGTGGACTAACATTATCTACATAATAATTAATCACCTCTTTGAATGTAAACAAATACCAATCAGTGGACAGATGTCACCTGAAAAAAAAACTGATTATACACTCTATTTCACACCTCTGAAACAATATTATCTTTAAGAATTTGGATACTGAGATGGTAATCAGCTGACTATTGTTTTTATCAGATACATCACTTGTCATCAGCTTATTAGTATTACAGTCACTATAGTAAAATCAAAAGGAATAAGCCAAGGAACAAACATGTTATTAAATCAACATAAGTAACACAGGAAACAAATAACATGAATATATGAGGTGTTCAACATGAAGAGAATCCACTCCTGGGAAAGAGCCTTATTTGAAAATAGTAACAATTTCTTTAATCTTCTGGTTAAATGAATATCAACAAGAGTGTGATATGTTTGATTTATTTTTCTCTAGAATATAAGCTTTATTCAGTATTCAACAAAAATTCAACTGCAAAAGATTGTTTTCTTATAATACAAGTAGTTAATCTGTTTCACATCAAGTGGTACTGATATACCTTACAATAAAATAAAAAAGACTTACTGGCAATTAACCTTAAAGTTTAACTCATTAGAAAAGTGAAAGATATAAAGATATACCCACTAATTTTTGGTCAATTTCTATGTACATATTATAAATTTAAATTGTCATGCTTCATCTATGTATAAACTTTTTGAAGAATCATCATATTTGCAATGCGTAGTTTCATATATTCTTAAATAAAGGAGATATATGAAGAAAAAAAAAATGTCCAGTCAGTCTAATAAACAAACAATTTATGCACTACCCGGCTGTACATTTTCCAAGGTTTGCTTGAAAATTTGACCAAAAAACCTCGGATGTCTGAGGTTTTTCCAAGGTTTTCCTAGGAAAACTTCAGACGTCCGAGGTTTTTCCAAGGTTTTCCTAGGAAAACCTCGGACATCATCTCATACATTAAAAATACACCTAGGAAATACCTTGGAAAAACCTTGGACATGAGAACTTAGTACATTTTTAGCTCAGAAAAACCTAGGAAATAAAAACAACTTTGTCATTTATTAGCTCGGACACGACTCAAAAATGTGGACTTAGAAAATTTTCAGCTAGGACATGGATTTGGTATGTTTTATTTGTGCACTTTGAGAATTCTGATATTTATTCTGAACATTTGTTTACAGTTTATTAAAATGAATAATATTTGTCATCCAAAACAATTACCAAGTCTACAATTTGAATTTAATAATAACTTTGAATTATTATAGATTGATTGATTTGAGATAAACATTTCACTATCTCAGTTCAGGCAATGCCAAATAGGAACACAGATTTTGGTTTCTTTTTTCATTTACATGTAGATAATAATATCAGATACCCCAAACTAAAATGCATGCTTATGAAAAGCTTGCAGCAAGCTGACGACAAGCTAAGTGAACTTGTGCAAGCTAGTAATGGTGCTTGCACAAGTTTGCAAGAGGAATTTTTCAAAGTCTGCAAGCATGCAAAATCTGAAGTACTTGATGTAAGCTTGCACATGCTTGCAATAATCAGTTGTGAAATTTAAGGTAAGTTCTGCATGAGATCAGTATTTCTTGAAATGTTGAATATATGTAGTGACTAGATCATATACTCAGTATAAGAAACTACACTGTCAAATTAAAAGATGTTACTGGTAATCTAGTTTTTATTTATATCATCTTTTCAGTATTGCAAAATGCTAAGAACTTGTATTACTTGTGCTTAGCTGGTACATAAATAAAATATATTATTCCAACATTTCTCTATGTTTGAATTAACTATGAACATTATTAATATATGTCAAAAATAAATTGAATTATTTCTTGACCATTTCAAAAAGTGAAATATTACTTTTTCTACAAATGTCTTTTTCTCATTTTCAATTTTACAAATATTATACATGTTAGAGAATATATTGAGCTTTTTGGCATAAAGGAAATTCTTTATGTGATTGAACACTCAATTAGCTATGCAGTCATTTTGTGAGGTAATGGAAGAATGGGTAAAGATTCCATTTAGTAAAATCCTGTAAAACAGTAAGACATAGAGCTGATTGCAAAGTTAATTACAGACTAACTTGATACTGGCTGAGTGGCCCATTGGTCTAAAGCGATGTGATGTCCTTTATGGATCACTGCCATCTCACCTCTGTCTGCATGGGTTCTTCTGTGAATGTGGATATGTGAGAAAGCTTGCCAGTAGCTTCTCGTGGGTCGGTGGTTCTTTTCCGGTGATTTCCCGGTTTCTTCCTCCACCATTTATACTGGCCGCCATGAATAACCTATCATGTGCTGGCCATGAATAACCTATCATGTGCTGAAAAATGGCGTTAAGCTCAACATCAACTAACTTGATGCAGCAAGATATTTGATAACAAGTACTTGTAAATCTATTTACTATAATGTATGCACAATCAAATATAGTCTCAGCAAATCTTGTAATATTAACTTTTGGCATTAAGTTTATGAAAGTACTCTCATATATTTGTTAATGACAATCTGCTGCCAGAAGAAAATAGTTGTCAGTTATTTAATTACTAAATAAAATTTACAAATATATAGTTTTTGTTTTTCTTTGAGAGATAGGTGTATCCCATTCTTCCTGCATTATATGAATAAATGAGCTTTGTGAGTTTTGCTTGTTTAAAAAGAATTCAAATAAAAGCATGCAAGGTGAAGTGTGACTTTCCGCGACAAATTTAATTGGTATCGAGTCATAAAAGCGATTACGTCCCCTGTTTACAATTTTTTTTTTTTTTTATTTTTTTTTTAGCAGACTGGTTTACGAACTGTAAATATACACATAACATATTTGAGTAAAAAGAAGACAATAAAACCATTGTAGCATCCCATTCAATATGGCACAATTTTCAAGGTTGAACTTTCACAATTTACCTAGTTAATTTAGTAAATTTCATTGCCCGCTGAACCATTATATGTGCAGTAACCGAGCCTATAATCAGAGAGATAATCTGAAATCAGGGAGTTACAATATCATCGGTGAGTAAATTCAAAATTGGGTCATATTTTGCCAGTTTTCATGACTTTAGTTTGCCAATAGCGTTCTTGCACATTTATGATTTAAATATGTCAAAATATGACTTTGTAATGTTGCTTCACCCAATGACTGAGATGACAACGCTGCAGATCATTATTATTTATTGCTACACTTGTTAAATCGATGAAGTGTTATCAGAAATCGACAATAGGGTTACGATATGATAAACTCAAACGCACGGTTAGGAATCTTATTTCATTTATTCTTAGGGTTTTTTTCCTCTCGCATATCTAATCAAAAATTGTTCTGAGGTTGTTATATTTAATTCTTTTCATCTTTGAAGAAGATGGAAGTTATTTTATTTCAAAATGTCTTAAGGTACGTAATCAGTTTGAAAGGATTTTTGTTGTTCAAAACTCACAAGTGCCATTCATCTGATGCGCTGTAGACCTTTCAAAGTGAATAGTAAAACTTAAATTTAGGGCTCATTAAAGGATGATCTTGAATAACTCTGATGATTCCTGGACTTCATAAATGATTTTGGAATAATGAACTAAAATTGAAATGCTTTTGCCGAGGTAAATGCTTGTTGTTTTTTTTTCCTGATTACATAGTACATGTTCGATGTAATCCATTTCAGAGGATGATACCTGAATCACACAAGAAGCTGATGTGGATGCAGAATTTTATTCTGAGGATATTGTTTAGCAGATTGAAGTGATTCAGAGTAATTCTAATGACATTCTTGTTTTCACCTAATAGTTTATCATCGTGACAGATGAGAGGGAATCTATTTGACACCATCCTTTCCCCAAATGGATTTCTACATGGAAGTAAATTAGAGTAACATTTCCAAAGCAATACGTAACAAATGTATAAGGAGTTTGCACACACAGATCCCATTCATATGCTATTATTTGCATCTGATTAAATATTATTAAATGATTTGATGACTTCAATCTTTTTTATTGTGACAGTAAGATCTCATTTTAATTGATGTTCACCACATATTAACATTTTCATTTTAATATTTGATATTACATACATTTTGCACATCAAGAGCTAAAAAAATGGAGGTATGTGACCATGTATAGAATAATTCAATAGATGCCATATCAGTTCTTCTGATGCAACTTAGGTCAGCTTTGTTTGCAAAGGTTGCGCAATCTTCTAATCAGTGAGTTTGTCACAAGCTTGCCCATTGCTAGCTTGCACAAGCTTGCAATGGGCAAGCTTGTGCAAGCTAGCAGTGGTTTCAAATCTAAGCTTGCTGCAAACTTTGAAAAACAACCTTAAAAATAAGCTTGCAATTTTGGTTTGGGATATTCAGGACTAGCATTTGATTTAAAGAGCTTTACAATAGTGACTAACGTGCTAAATGTGATAAGGAATTGAACCAGGATGATTTCGAACTTATATAACTTCAAACTGATTAACTTCCAGGTTTTAAGAAGGGACAATGTATATATATAGATCACTGGTGAGAATTGTTGATATTGTTGCCAGATACCCATGTCTATCAAAGATAGCCATATCTTTGCGGAATTTGTTTGGCCCATAAGTAAAATCCTCCTTCAATCTCATGAGTGTTATTATTTTGTATATCATCAAAATATTCACTGTAAAATGAGCAATTATATGATAAACGTTTGTTTATGGAACAAGGACTAATTCAAGACACCACAACAGCATCATTTTGTATATTAATCAAACATCAAGTCTGCAGTACAACAGTGACATAAGGCAGGATCCTAACATTTATTCTTTTCTTTCTTAATGTCTCAAATGGATGCTTTTCTGTAATTCTGCATCTTTTTTGCAGTTGAATTTTTCAATGAAGGATAATATGTTATATATTTATGTGTTCACATGTCTGTGCATATGTTCCAGGCTTGATACTTGCTTTCTAAAATCACTTATTTAGTGTCAAGCCAGATTCTTCACGTTGTATATACTGTATATATTTTACATACCAGACAAAAAGCCTCACAGTAGGTTAGCTTTGAAACTGAGTTACCTTCTTTAAATAAATTATTATCATTATTATTTATTGCCTTGGATGTCATAACTTTTTTAATGGAAAAGAAAAGGAATATTAGAGTCATGAAATACAGCACTCTGAGCACCTGACCATGATCATTACAAACTTCAAGTTCACAATCATTCAGTAAAAGTTAAGGAAGTGTACTAATTGAAGTGAATGCTGAATATAAATAATTTTTCAGTATATGTTGCATTTGCATTCTGGTTCTAATCCATGTGGATTTTGCCAATTGTGATAAGAATTTTGACCAGCTGCAGAACCATGAAAGTAGTGAAAATATGTTTCATACATACTGTAATTCTGGCATGTAATATATAGCTTAAACTTTGTATGCCTAAATCACGCTGTTTTGCCACTTATAATAGGAATAAATACTTATACCTCTGTGATTAGTATGCATTGAAATGGATGAATATTTCAGATCAAAATGTAAAATTTGGCACTAAAGGAACATGATGGGCATTCTGGATATTTTTAAAAATTTAATTTGTGATGAACAAAATTAAAAATATAATAATGTAATAATCATTTGCTTCATTATAAATTGTTGATCTGATGCATTTTTTGCCAGAGGTGTCCTAGGAAACCTCGGACGATGTCCTAGGAAACCTCGGACATTTGAGTATAAAAACCTTGGACATATATAAAAAGTTTTTGTCTGTAAATAGTCACTGTAACTTCAGAAAGTAAATAACCAATACGCCAAGGTTTTTCCTAGGAAACCTCGGAAAATGTACAGCGGGGTATACAGTCTGCCAAAATAATAAATGCCTACTGCAATTCTGCAGAGCACCATTTTCATTTAGGACGAACTAGTTATCATACAAAGTCTGCAAATAAAAACCCATCTTGCTAGCTAAAGTTCTGATATATTAACCAATCTACACCTTGGTGGATTGCTCAGATATTTCAGAGCTTCAATTCTGTGAATTTCAAGCAACTACATCCAATCAAAATCAATTTGTTCATATCTGAGCACTGATCCCTACATGATTGAGACAAATGGAATACACAACATAAATAAGCAATTTTCCACAGCTAGTCTATGTATGCACAAATTCATCCTTGCCCTGAAAAATAATCATTATGGCTTCTCTCTGGAATGTAGTCATACTTTCTATATTAAACTTGCAAAGTATCCTTTTTAAGTCAATTGCCTCCACCATTTTCGGCCAAGCACAATGCACCTCTGTTACATGCAATTGGTTAGTTGGCCTTACATATTAAGGGAGGCAACTTGTGAAATCAAACAGATGTTAATATATTGAAACTTTGGCTAGTTAAGATGGTGAAAACATTTGTCAACATAAATATAAATTCTAGAGGTGGAGTAACATTAACTTTCTAAGACTGCCACCATGGAAGCTTTATCATTTGTTAATCTGATAACTTTCACTTGGGATCAACTAGATACCAAAAACGTCTTCAGGTGAATAATCCCTAAGTCAATATGACACTTTATTTAGGAGTAGTAACAAGACAATTTTCAAGTTGGCTGCCATGGAAGCCATATCTGAGGTATAATCAGCACTGTTTTCATTTGGGACCAAGTATATATTATAATAAGCTGTCTGGTGAAAACTCCGTGACAACACAACTCCGTGAAGACACAACTTTCCATTTAGGAGGAGTAAGGATAAGATTTTCAAGATGGTTGCCAAGCTGGCCATATTGGATGTCTGTTTGGCAATATTTTCGTTTAACTAACTAGATATAATAAAAAAGTCTTTCAATAAAAACCCCAGTTTAATATTGCTATCCATTCAGGAGCAGTATCAATAATATTTTCAAGATCACTGTGGACATACTTGGTGTGAGCAGCACCTTTTTCACCTAACTCATTAATCCCTGGTGCCCCGATAACTCGTCAGACTTTTCCTCCCTCATCTCCCAAGCACCTCGATAGCATGGCAGAGTTTACCTTGTATCCTGGGCGCTGAGTTTGAGTGGCAGTATTTAGCATGAATTAAGTCATCACAAACCATTTGCTGATTTCAAGCCATTTTCTAATCATGCTGGCTGTTGAACCAATAAAATTTTAGCTTACATAGAGTGAACACTACTAAACACATAGAAAAAAATTTGATTTTGATAGCGGCAGAAATAGTGAAGATATTTAGATCCAAAAAATTATGCAAATTGATGGGAATCAGCCAGCTGGAGCAGACATTTACTTGACAAACCCTGAATTTTTAATCGGATGAGATTGAAAGTGACATTGAAATAGCCATTGATGATAACAGTGAATGTGATGAGAATGAGTTCAAATTTTAATAAGTGTTTTATTAAGTTTTAAATTTATAGTGAAAATTCTAAGGGAGAAACATAATTCAAGATCAAGGAAAATATTTGAATGGTATTCACAGGAGGTTAACTTTACAAAAGAGATAAAAAGTGGAATCTCTGTGTACATAAAATGTAATTATTTTATGTGCTAATCATTGTGTGTGTATTCCTATTGGATTTTATGGATTATTTATGGCAAGAGAAAGAAATTAATAAGTACATCATTTATTTTCACCTTTATGCACAAGTTTTATTTCTACATGTAGCATGAAATTTATACCATTATGTACATAATTTTATTGAGAAATGTTATGCCAAATTTCAGCCTAATTAAACGAATATAAACAAAATAATAAATTAAAACTGCAAGTAAATCCTCTGGAAAAATATGCAAGCCAAGTGCTAGAGTAAGGTCAGGAATACAGGCACTGGTAAGATTAACACTGGTCTAGGTGATCTCTACAAGTATGCTGTAGGGAACTACCTAGCTATTGGGCTCAAGGGTTAATGCTATGGACATTTTGGAGAAATTCTATACAAGCAGACTGTACAATTCTAAAGAACATTTATGCAACCATCGGAGGTAACTATCCATTCTGGCTTCATTTCTCCCTTGTTTAAAACATACCAAATTTTTTAAACTGATGTCACAAGTCAAAATGCATGCAATATATGTATAAAGTACGACTTTTCATTTTCTTACTAATATGTGCATAGAAATCAAAGAAAAAGTTAGATTTTCTATCACTTTTTCTGACCTGCAAAACTTCAATAAATTTATTTTCATGCAAGGTATATTAATGGCACTTGACATAGTAACTGATAAACTGGCCCAAATTTATCACTGAAAATCTGTTAAATATGGAAATAATTATAATTTTCTAGTACAGGGTAAATCAAACTTACTGCATTAGGTTTAGGCAAACCATTCATTGACATTCAATAATATCCCTGGAACTGCCTTATTGATTGTATATACACACACTGATAGTGTTTGCAACTTCTACAATGTAACCAATGTTACCAAGATAGTGGACAAAAACTTTATAGGAATCTCCATCATCAGTAAGTAGGTAAATAAACAATGTTTATCATTACCTACTCTAATCCTATCATCTCACAGGCTTTGGCATACTGGCCCTTGGGCTTTCTTCAGAAAAAAGCATTACACCATAGGATCATCCAAACAAGTACCTCTTACTGGAGTTAACTGGCGTGACACCAGAGGCATAAAATCTTTATGTATTGATGAAATATAAGTTCTGATCAGTTAACCAATCTTCCTGAATCAAACAAATATCAGTCATATCACCCAAGTCTTTGACATGCTAATCAATCTGCCATAGAGATCAGCAATTAAAATATGACACTATGAGACAGTTGGTCATTGCTATATTAAAAGAGGCAAATAACAGATTTAGTCTACCTATCCTACTATGCTGTGTGCATATGTGTGTGTGATATCTAACTTTAAATGACAAGTAGAAATCAAACATTGTTTGCAGTTTTTCCACACAAATGGGTCTCAAACATTCAAACATGCATGAATTTCAATTTGTGCAGCCAAATTACTTTGTGTCTTATTATCACAAATACAGGCTTTTATATGAACAAGCTCCACAGTACATAATCTCAAGTGCATAGCACCCAAAATCAGCAAGTTTATGTGCCTGCCTGTCATGTTTTGTACATTTCTTGTGGAAGGAAATGGTCCAATGGCAGTTCCCTTACTCACACTTATGGGAAGTTTTCAAAGGATGCTCTAACACTAACATTTGGAAATACTGTAAAAAAGTGACAAGTTGTGTTGTCACATGATTTTTCGGTCTTTGTCCAGTATCCTGTTTCTGTTTTTAGCCAATGCTGACCGTGTGATCTTGATTTACATCCAGTTATAATCATCAATGTTGCAACTACAAGACTGATAAAACATTTTATTTCTGCATTTAAACAAGATGCCTTATATTTTTAAAGGTAGTGATTGTCACATGATTCATTAGTGGTAGTCTGGTACCCTATTGTTTTTATTTTTATTTTTTTACTCTAAGTGCGAAAAACAGCTTGGATATGTACACCGCTTTTGATCTGAACAATAGCACATTGCGGCTGTTAGGATTTATAAACTTTACAATTGTTGAGTAATAGCCATTAATTATGTAAGTTCAACATCTTGCAAAGGGAAGCCATAAAGGATATCAAACCATTTTCCGCTCAGTCTAATACCTCCATATTGCCGCTTCTCCGATGTTACTACCATTAATAAGTGTAATCCTAACAATTATCATCCGATAAACCAGACCTCTTATGATAACACACCGTAAGGATATACGGATTATCTTTATATAAGGATTAAAATTTGAGTCTTTCTCGGCTTTATGGAATAAATGTGGCTTCTTGTGAGGTGTAAAGGATATAATATTAACCTTAGAGGTACAGGTAGCACACTTTTTTGAAGAACGAAAACCTGACCTCGGAAACAGAAATCGGATTACTTAACGCAATTAAAAAAAAAATTGTTCTAGATACCTATTATAAAAAAAATGCGGCCGCTTGTGAGGGGTAAATTTTATGTTTTTGCAAAAATATGCTGGATGCTGGTCGCGTTAGCCGGGTGGCCTTTTGTGAGGGGTAATTTTGAACACAAATTCGTCGGTGCCTTCAGATTCTGGCCGTAAGGAGCGGGTGGCCACTGGTGAGGGGGGGCTGTTCAAGAGGGGGACTACTGTATTCTACATGATTTCTCTTTGCTTAACACATGTACGACTTTGTGTATTATGTCACAAATATTTGTGTTGAATTGGATCAATTCTAGTTTTATTGTTTGATCCAAAGTAGACATTTTTTATACAAAAGATTGACACTCAATTCGAAAAAGACAATGTTGACCAAATGACAGAGATTTGACTGCGGTAAAAGTAAAATGAAATATTTTACAAGGGTTGGGCATTACCAACATCAATTTAATGGATCAAAAAATTTAAAATAATGTAAATTACATGCAGTTTGTGACACGTTTGACAAATATCACTTAACATTTTGAAATCAACTGTTCATTTTTTTTTTTTTACTCTTTGATTTCTCTGTCGCCTCTGTATATTGTTCGCAAATGATTATCTCTCTGAGTTGGTATGGATAATTACATGTGGCTTCCTGATTCACTGAGTGTATATCTCCTAACAAGGAATTTTGTTTAATTCTATGTCGGTGCTGCAATCTCCAAAGCCATTTTGTTCTAAATACTTTTTGTCATTTTTTCTGCTTGAGCCTTGAGAATTGTTCTAGAAATGGGAACACCATGATCACATTGCTGTGTGAACCATTCATACACAGCATCATCTAATTCAGTATCGTTTGCAGTCCATGCTCGTTTTCGTTTGATCCTATTATCTGAATCATGTAATAATACAGTAATTTCTGCTCATCCTTAAGCCAACCTCTAAATGTCAACTCAGCAAATGTTTAATTCATTGCAAACATTGGATTTTACTTCACTATTATGAACCCTATCTATGATGCACAGCTTTTCAGTCATTGAGCACACCTTTCCCTAACTTTCTTTGCTCTCCATGGTCACATTTACAAATGATTAGGATATTGTATACTTTAGTGATGTTAAGTACCTAAAAATGTGAAACCATTTTCGATTGGTCAAATAAAATGAATTTTGAGAATGGTAATGACCTCAAGAACTTATGCTACTATCAGCATAAATTTTATTTTTTTTTATTGCATTTCCATTGCTTGATTTGATACAAAAGGCTTATTCAAAGTGATAAAACAACTCAGGTCCCTTTTCATTGATTTTTTTAAATGCTACAAACACTTCCCCAAGTTGTTGATCAAAACAAAGCCAGTATTTAATTAAGTTCTCCCAGAAGTACTCTTGGGTTTTGATGTGACAGTTGATTTGACTTTTTTCATGTTTTCATAGAAGAGAATATGTTGTGATTATAGTGTTTACACTGAAGGGAAATTAAAGGATTATTTCACATAGCAAGACAATTGGTGTTTATTTCATTCTCTGTTGCCACCTGTTAGCATTGATCAGAATTTTTTGTTGATACTGTTTTGCCAGACTGTTTTTTGACAACTATTTCTCTCAAAAATCCCCAAACATAATATGAGACATATTAGAACTTGAAAATTTCACAATATGGATTCTATCTTTATTGCAATAATCACCATTTCTGATGATATAATGAGCTACCATATTTCATGCATTTTTTTGTACCTTTTAATTTTTCATACACAATCCAGTTATCAAGATTATTATTCTAATGTCATAATATATGTACATGTCATAATTATTCATAAATATAACTTTGTATTATTTGAAAAATTTGTTAAATTATAGGACATAAAATTTCCACTAAAAAGATTTATGTTTACAAAAAGGATCAAAAATACTGTATCCCCATTTTGTTTTTATTAATGATTAAAAATTATTTTTCTTGTACGAAACTTTACATAAAATACAGTATGTATCAAGGTACAATTTACTAATTCTTAGAGAGATTTTTTTTTTCTTTACATTTAACACATTGTAAAATATATTTTCTTTGGAAAAATCGAGAGCCATGCCATACACCATGTTATAAGTGGGTTCTCGCATTATCAGTGTGCCAGTTATTGAGGGAGTGGTGTAGTCTTGTTGATTCTCCTTGAGACAAATGAAGCTTCCGCTCTAGCTCTAGCCGACTTGTCATCAGTCAGATCTTCTTGGACTTGGGCTGGCAAGTCCCCAACAGGGTTATCTGGCTCATCTTGAGTCTTTAATGCTAAATCAACCAGATATACTTCTGCCTTGCACATGTTATTCATTGCCACAAATATGTCAAACTGAATAGCTTTCATAATTTTTATAGTAAATTTAACTCCATCAAATATTAAAAAAAAGGCAGCTACATTAACACAACTTTTAATCACCTTTCCTACGTCAACTGCTGCTCATCAGGGTATATTATTTTGGTCAAATGAAAGAAATAAATTCATTGTTTTTCACATTATTAGGAGCTTTGTTTTGACCTTTTCATCCTGTCAATCTCACCTCTGATTCAACAAAAAATGAGAATTCAGTAAAGCTTTAATATCACTGTCCATAATGGCATCACAAATGATTTACAGTTTACCGCCATATCATATGTTAATACACTGATTTTATTTTGCACTAAGCATAGTAACACAAGAATTCCCACTATGAATCGGATGTTTTAGGCCATGATACTACTACCATTTCTCTTAAGAGAAAACTATTGGTGGCTGAAGAACGGCAAGTCATGTTTTCAACATGCTCAATGGCAAATTAAGCTGATACAATATTATGTTAAGTGTGACTAATGCAAGACAAATAAAAGTCCCAAAGCACTTGCCTCATAGGACAAGTAAATTTTTTAAGCCATGAGCAATCTATATCTAGTTTGTTACCAAGTGTCAGAATTCATTTGTACATTTCCTTACAAATATATCAGCTCTAAATTATATCTACTGAATTCAGGATATAAATAACATTGATGAAACCCTTTCACTTTAGACGTCCTCTCTATAGAAACTCAAGAGTACTGTGGATGGCACATCATTCGCCTGGCCTGTGTCTGATAGTCCTCTGTTTATGCACTAGTAGAGTATACTGCCTGCAAATAAACTTAATTGCAGAAAACAATTTTTCCTTACTAGACATTACATTACCATGACCCCTGACAGCTAGATCTCAGAATCTACAGGTTTCTTTATTATCATAAGTGCAAGTTTTTTCCAAAGTCTAGTCAAGAAACTTTTGAAAAAATGCTAAATATGCAAAATCAATTTTTCCTTTTATCATAATGACACTGACCTTTGCATTCCCAAATCAACATCCTATTCTATAACTTAAATGACTAATCTATCCACAAATACTAATCATATTATTTATTATATAAATTAGTTATTTTGTGAAAAACATTCACTTTTAATACCCAAATCAATAATGTTCCTCTTCTCCCCAAGTCCAAGCAATCTACAATGTTTGGTTCTGGTCTGTGACTCCAAAAATTGACAGATTTCTTCCTTAAGTGCAAGCTATGCACATAAATGGTTGTAATGGTTGACAACTTGAGTTAATGTGTGGAAACCATTTTTATTTCTCTTTCAGTATTACTGCCCTTGACCTTTGACTTTTTTTATTCCAAGATCAATCAGCTTTTCATTACCCAATGTGCAAGCCATTTACAGGGGTTTGGTAACTAAAGATAGTCAACAACTTGAGCTATTATGATGAAATAAAACTGGCCACAGACTGACAGCATCAAAGAATCATGTGCTCTGCAATATTAAAAATCGGAAACTGGTAAATTTCAAAAGTGTAGTCTCATCCTCTATCTACATTTTAACATTACTGCAGCTAAATGATGCTAGACAAAGAGTGAGCTAAATATGGAATGTTCAAACTTTCTAATCACTTATTTCCATAGTCAGTAAATGCACTTAGTACCCAACTGTGTAAAATATATTCTTCTTAAAAAAGTTACCTATTTCTGCTGCATCACTTCTTCAAGTCTGATACTTTGTGTTATTGAAATGTTTGAAGTAATTACATTCTGGTTGTTTTGCCATTCTTAATGGCAGAACAGATACAAGTTTTACCTCTTTTACCTTAAAAGTGACGACAAAACAAATTATACTTTCCAGCATATTGGATGGGGCTGTGCTGGGGGTGGGTTGAGAAGAAAAACCTTTTTAAGTAATGGAACACAAATGTCATAAAACAGTGCCTGAGAAACTGATCAAAACTCCTTAACTGTAATGATTAGGATGGACAAGAGAGACACTATATGACACAAGTACATTTTTCGTAGGATATAGTTATTCCAGTCTTATCACTGTAACAAGACCAGATTATAAGGACTAGTGTATGGTATGATAACTTGGGCATCTACCTAAACTGCCATGGAGCAGTAAGCAATAAAACATCTTTGCTATGTACTGATCAAATCAGTAAAGTACAGAAGAAATGTTGAATGCTGAGAGGATGCCAACTCCACCGAAGTTACAGTTGGCAAGCTTGCCAACAATTTCTCCACCAAGGTTACCTTTTGGCTAGGTAGCTGTTGTATCTGCTGCTTGGACAATAATAATTGCATCTGCCATGACTGGAAAGTGATTTATACTAGTGAGTAGTGACACCTGGATGATACCTATGATACCCTCAAGCAATGCAAATATTATACATTGTGTTCTTCTGCAGCAGCTACTAATGCAGGTGGTACTGCTGCATTAAACAGATTGGCAGATTCTGGTTTCCATTAAATCCTTAAAAACGTGAACCTTTTATTAATACAAAACCAGAGGAGTTACAAGATTCTGCTCCAGGTTGACTCGTACAGACACTTTCGTTATGGCTATAATGTACATTTTCTTTGAAATTTTATTTTTAAAAAAATGAAAACAATTTAAAGTGAAAACAATTATCATAAATAATTAATTTTGGGTCACAGCAAATTTTTAAAATATTAATGTTAACTAAACCTATAACTTCAGCAAAAAAGCAAGAGATGTTAGACCTAATCTTCAGTGATTATGCAGATTTATTAATTACCTCTTGGATAAATAACATGAGTAAATGAAATGATTCTGATCTAATTAATTTCAAACATTTGTTATACAGATCATCTGATTTAACCCATCTTCTTGTCACATTTGCAATTCTTCCATACCTCACAAAGCTAAACCACTATTATCTAGATTTTGCAAGGCCTGGAACTCTACATATTCAGATTCTACTATTTCCAGATGTTGGTTATTGTTTGGGTAATTATACAGGTCATATGATTATCATTTGCTCCCTAAACTAGTTCAGTCACCCCAGCCTAATAATGCAGGGGATTATTTGTCTGTGTAACAGACACTGACAGAACAAGCTGAGCATCATCTGCATGCTGCAAAGAATGGTAAGCTTTCTCCAGTACTTTTGCATGATATTATTACTCATCTCAAGGATGCGGTATTGTGTTGTTTGAAAGTAGGACATACATATCTTGAAGATGAACCTCAGTGACCACTCAGTAAAATACAATCAAACCCAGTGTATAAAACTGCACCCTATTAGAAAGAAGTCAATTACAAAGCTGTTTACAGTACTTATGTTCCACAAGAAAGCATCTTAATCTTTTTAAAAGAATGCAGCTTATATAATAAATTTTGACCATGTATTTTTAGGGAAATTATAAATTTTAGAACTTTTAATCAGCATTACATTGCCAGGATTGAGCTAACATATACATGCCAAGTCTCACGAATTGTCCAAGAGTCTTTTGATTTTCGACCCCATCTTTTGATCTTGGAAAAAAAGAAAAAACCTGTCAAGCAGCCAAAACAACATTCAATACACTGTTCAGGACAACTGTAATCTGTCAATCAAGTTACTAGTCTGGTTTCCTTATTTATCTCCACTCCATTACTCTTCCTAACAAAGAGTAACAAATTGGAGAGAGGTCAGGGAACCAGGCTATCAAGTTATTACAATTTGGAATGTTTTCTGCCTTTTCCATGATTCAAGAAATAAACCTCTGATATAATTCGTCCCCTTTGAAAATTATATTCTGAACTACTTTTGCTCAGCTGGAGCTATTTGGCAGTGTTAGGAGACACAATGCAATAGGAATATCATCAGCCTTTGCTGTTGTACAGTAAGTAGTGCAATCTGCTGGAGGCAAATCACGAAAGACATAAAAATTGATTCACATTCATACAACTACTTTCGAGACTATTATTCATTACTGGTTAGAGACCAGTATTTACGTGTACCAATTGTCGCCATAATAATAATAACTATTAATAATAATTACCTGATGCTTACTTTTGATTGGGCTTGTCAGCTTTCATCACTCTTTTTAATTTTAAAACAGGAACCAAAACTTTGAATGCAGTCATGAGTTATACTTAATATGACGACATTTGGTACACGATGAGAATTGGTCTCTAACCAGTATAGTTATTCAACTTAGTTGTGGTATGATCTGCACTTTCGTGCTTAGTCTTATGAGAAAAAAAGTCGTTATGCTTTTTTCAGATTTGGACCCAATCTCACTGATTTTGTCCAGAAAACTTGGCATGTATGCTAACATAACATAAAATCTTATACATAATTCAGTGCCACTCAGGATAGGATTTTAAACAATGTTTAATAGTCAAAACTCTTTCCTTTCTAGAGCTGTCCCATTCAGACATACTTAGCTATGTTTGCAAGCAAAATTATGCCCCAAATTTATACAAAATTATGCCCCAAATTTATTATGCAGCAATTTACAGAAAAATTATACATTCTTTTGGATGGAAATTTCTCTGAAAGAAAAGAAACTCAATCTGTTTGGATTACCTTGGCTATATCTATGATTTGATTGACAGTAGAGTAGACTGAAAGATTACAATGAAATTAAAAAACAGAAGAAAAAAAAACCAGGTTAATTGATATTTGTTTTGGAAATACAAGTAGTAGTTTGAATGGCAGTTCCTGCCATTCATCTAAAGCATGATCCATTATTATTGTCCTATAAGTTGTGAATGGAGCTTCTATATACTGACCTTATATGTAATGTAAATTGGCATGACTTGTATACTTGGCAAAATATGTGAAATAAAAGGTCTACATGCAAGCCTCTGAACATTCCACTCATATATGAAACACATCTGATGTATGCAAAACCTCATAAAGGGTGAACCTCTATCAGAATGTATGCACGGACAGAGAAACACCTTTTTGTCCAGTGTATCAGCTTGCAAATGGTGAGGGAGGCACTGGATGAATAAGTGATATAATGTGTTCACCTTTGCTAATCACTGCTATCTCACCTGTCTGCATTCATTTGAGTCTGGTGATCAGTCACTGTGGGTATGTGAGAAAGCTCACCAGAAGCTTTCCTTGGGTTGGTGGTTCTTACTTATGGACTCAGTTATGATGATGTTCCACCAGAAACAAAGAATCTTCAAAGTGTTTGAAAGAATGTGGTTAATGAAAGAAATTTAGATCCTATATTTTAAGGATTTTGTAATTTGTACTTTATCATTCATTTAATATATCATTTACTGAAGTTTAACAACCATACCTTTTACCTTTTATCATGAAGTACATCATGTTGACATTTATTGAGAAAGATTTTTGTTCAATTCTTTAAATCAAATTTGTTTGGAAATCTACCTGTATGTGGCTGAACGATATTATTGTGCTCATTAAATCCTAACACATAACTATGTATCCTTTGTGCTTAATATACAAAAGTCTATTCACTTAAATTGTACTTCATACTTCATACATGTCTATCTACAACTGAGATGAAAATGTTTGTTGCAAGCAACTTTGCATATGCAAGCTCACTGTTTGTTCAATTTCTTTAATTATAAGAAACAAAATGGGAAAAAAGTATTATTATAAGTAAAACTCAATTTTGAAACACAGAAAGTGGAAAATGTTTATTTTTGAGCTATCACTTGGTAACAATACTGCACAACTCAAGCAGTGTACTTGCACATTTTAGAGAAATTACTAAAAGCATACAAACTTTTTTAAAACTTTAAAATTATTTAAAATTACCAAATTTTAAGCAATTTCTCTAATGTTGTAATTTTCTTGATCCATATGCAATTTAAGTTTTTATTTTATTATGGTGCATTCAATGAAAATATTCTATGCCAATGCTAAATTCCATATCTTCCATGCACAAATGAAATACTAATATTTTGTCACTGTGACAAATATAGCCATATAATCAATGATATCCTGAATTAGACTTTCATCAAGTTGTCTGACACATTCCAAAACACATGATTAACATCCTGAAAATAAAGGCTCAGTTTGGTATTGTGAGTTTGTTTCTGTGGTGTGTTAACAAGTACTCCACTGAATTATATATATATATTTTTTAATAAAAAAACACAATCACAGTGAAACATGGTATAAAAAGACTCATTAAAGCATGAAGTTAGAAATAAAACAATGACATGGCTTCTGAAATTTTGCAATATTTGCACCTATTTATTCACTAAAAAAGCTTTACTGCCAAAATAAACATGATTTTCTCATCTGAATTTATAATTCAATTAATTTATCCATCAATTTAAAGGAAACAAATAGCTTGGTTTGGTCTGGTGCTTTATTTAGTGCCAAGGTAATTGAAGCAAAGTGCCTTGCCCAAGAATATCCATGGTAGTTGACTGAGGCTGGTCCAATAGTAGCATTCAAACCCGCACCCTTTTTGGCAACAAGTACACCCCTATCGAGCCAATGCCGCTCAAAACAGAAAAAAATAGATCAATTGAAAGACTTCTTAACTGACTATAATTCATAATAATTTTATTGCTAAGATTATCTTTAGCAGTTTGAGTAACTGCCACACACATTCATCCTTGCAACTATTTTATTCCTATTTATCTTAGATTCCGAAATGCAAATAAGAGTTGCACTTAATCTATATCTGCAGTCCAATGTAATAGTAAAGATGTATACATATGCATAACTTACACTTGTGTGGACCACAGTATGGAAAAGAACCATTTTTAACTTGTACGGTTGGATCAATTTCCTGTTACAATCAAAAATACTGCTCCCTCTTTTCATCTGTCATAGTTATCAATAAAAATGTTCAATTAATAATGTAATTATTTCATTTGCTTTTTTGTCTTTAAGAGAACACTACTTTTATACAGCTGACTCTTTACCCATAAAATCAAAAGGTTTACTCCCATTCTGGGTATAGTGTTGTTCAATGGTGGTAATTTTATAACACTTTTGTGTGATGAATATGTCAGTAACAAGCTATTGGCTTCTTATAACAAAATATTCAAGAAGAGTCTAGTATGTAGATCATGTGATTAGTAATGATAAACAACTAAAACATTAACTGGGTTAATGACCAGACTTAAAATTTTAATAAAAGACTTAAACATGCTTTTAAAACGATCCAGACATTGCCTGGGGATCAAAGCATGGGTTTGACATGCAAATATATCAAAGGGCATGTCAAATGTTTCCATGTAGGACCGAGGCTTGGCTTAGTTTTTGGTGTTTTATGGCACAGTAACAGTCTTAAGATTATACTATACCAAGCAGTTTAAAGTGCCTTGCCATAAGAGCTGATCGCCCGAAATTTCAGCTTATACAGTCAAAGCATGACAAATTACCCTTTCAAAATTTAGGACTCAAAACCATGAAGAAAACAACCAAAAATGATGATGCTAATAATGGCACCACTGGTGGAATGAGTGACACCCATATTTTGTCAATGCAAAAGCAGATGAGACAGTATGTTTGATTGGAAGGTATGTTTTCTAAGGACCCTTGTAACACATTACTCACCGAATAATGCAGAGGAAATTAAAAGAATGTGCCCTTCTTTTGTCAATGACACAATAAGGCAGTCAGATCCAAATCAGTGTCAAAATGGCCATTCTAACCATGTAACTTCTGTAGATGTATAGTTTATAATTTTGTACAAAAACTATATTTATTTGGACTAATTATATTGTAACAACTGTGAATCTAGAAATGTTAATATGTTTAAGATAGTAAATTTTGATATGATTTATTGTCATGATCACACTCAAATATCCTATAATCATTAAAATTTATCCACTACTCAAAATTTCCACAATTCATGATTAAAACAGGATTTTAATTTATATTAGACACTGAATCTAGAGGTGAAGGTGTGGTTAATTCTGATAAGATTTAATTTTGTTATTTTACTACAAAACAACAGAACATGTATAAATTGCTTGTAATCTACTGTCATTAGTTTCACAGCTATAAGAATCATATGAATGAAAGCTATAAAACTTTCTAGAAGTAAAAAATCTAAAGGCATTCCTTAACACTCACAACAAATGAGTTTTCTTTCAATAAACATTATGGTCAGCAAGTTCTTGTCAATACAGCATAATAGTGCATGATTAAAGTGGTGGGGAAAATACATTGTTGTTGTGTTACCTCCATAGAACTAAACACTATTTCAATTATGGTTAATTCAGGTTTCATTAGAAAAAGAACCAACTTTTTCTTCATAAACTTAGGGTCTAATTAATACATTCTTTGAAAATTTCCTAATTAAATCTTATGTTTATAGCATACATACATATTTTAAGAATTATCAGTACTGTTGTATTACATAATTGCCTACAGTTCTTGCCACACTTTTCCAATCATTATCAAGTGACCTTGACCTTTCAATCACAATATGAACAACTTGCAATGAAATACAAACTTTCTGTATGAATCTATTGGCAATGGTCTTATATGGACAGCATTGTGTTATCTGACATGAATATACTTAATTTTAATCATATCTGCTTGTGTATAAATGCATAAAGCATTTACAAGAAAACTGCCAAGGGCAGTATCATTAATCCAATAAACAGAAATATTCTGCAATGTGGTCAATAAAAGGTCTTAAGTAACCTGCTGCCCAACTTATATCTACAAAGCTATGAACAATACTTTGGGTAAAATACTTTGATCAGAAGATTCAAAGTATCACTGAAACAAACATTTCTTTTCCACAGTCCTCATCTGATTTGAAAGGCAGATTTAAGCATGCTCTCAAATACCTGTCACATATATTTGAACAAGTCAATGTAACATTTTTCTGTCATTATCCTCTGAGTATATCCTCTTGTTCATAACCAACTGCAAACAAAACACTCAAGATCTCTGCTTGTTTCCAGTTATCATAAACATGACTTTTGTTGAACATGATATCTGATATAATATATTTAAAGGGAAAGTCCATGAAAATTTTAATACTTATTTGACAGATATTAACTTCATGCCGATAGAATTATGGTAATCAAGACTTGTGATATTTTAGGGCTTCAAATCAGTATTCAGCACTGTCATACTGCAGAGGTAAAATACATAAATAAGAAACATATGAGAACTGAAGTTTCACTAAAATTCTCAACATTTCAGCTCATATTCTAATGATATAGATATTTTTTGTCAAAGGCTGTGACAAAACACTCAAGATCTCTGCTTGTTTCCAGTTATCATAAACATGACTTTTGTTGAACATGATATCTGATATAATATATTTAAAGGGAAAGTCCATGAAAATTTTAATACTTATTTGACAGATATTACCTTCATGCCAATAGAATTATGGTAATCAAGACTTGTGATATTTTAGGGCTTCAAATCAGTATTCAGCACTGTCATACTGCAGAGGTAAAATGCATAAATAAGAAACATATGAGAACTGAAGTTTCACTAAAATTCTCAACATTTCAGCTCAAATTCTAATGATATAGATATTTTTTGTCAGAGGCTGTGAGAGCAAAAAGATACCTATATATTTTAGCTTAAAATTAAAGATATTGGAAACTTTTTTGTTCTTGAAAAAAAAAGCGTTCAGTAAATCTTTAAAACTTCCTCAGAGACTAAGCCAGACTTCTTTTTTATGACTGTATTTCTATCCTGAATGCCTGCTGAGTATGCTAGTGAAAAATAACCGTTAACAACTATAAGAAACCTACTGAAAATGTGAAAAAAATGTGACAAGAAACTCTCGTTATATTTGGTGAAACTGAGGCCTGTTCATTATGCTTTAAACTAAGCAGCCTTTCATCACTATAGATTATAATATGCCAAGATTTTCACATACTTTTCCTTCAATCTCCTTTAATTTTGATAGATGATTGAACAGTTTAAAAACATACATCGTGTGACTATCAGACATTCAGTATCACTGAACTTTTGCAAATCAGTTTAACTTATCATCCATTTTATTTCTCTTGCCAACTTTTAATAAGACAAGAGTCCCTCTAGTGGAATGGCACATGAAGATTCAAAATATAATTTCCAGGTATCAAAGGTAAGATCATATCTTCCTTTTAAATGATGTGTATTCTGATCATCTCAGACACTAGTGAGTGATAACAAGCTGGCCACATGAATTTAAGATTGGTACTATTTTCACTTGAGACCAAACAGACATCATCAAACATATTTTAATAAGAACCTTATGTCAATATAACCACCTGCTTAGAAAGTGCATATTTTGGGTGATTTTTAATGTAGCTTTTACATTTTTGAGTCATATCACTAGGATGTCTGCAGTGTGGTAGTTTATAGTGATGTCTAACACTGGGGCATCATGCCACATACATGCAGCATCAAGTCCATCCCAGTCACATTATCCTGACACTAAACCAATCAGTCCTAACACTAGCCTGTGAATGCTCAGGCAGAAACTCTAACCACTTAGATCACCAGAGAGGTCCATTTAGTTACAAGATTTTCAAGATGCCTATCTAGTAGTCAGCTTGAATGTAAGATTCACACCATTTTTATTAGATATCACAAGAAGTTTTTCTGTTGAAAACTCGATGCTAATATCACTTCTGGTATCCATTCTGGAGGATTAGTGATAGCAAGATGACAGCCATATTCAGTCAAACTGGCATAATTTTCATAAGGACCAACTAGACAGCAATAGAAGTATTTTGGTGAAAACACATGTCAATATGATCATCCATTCAGGAGACATAATCACAGCAAGATTTTCAACAGTGGCCACATTGGACAAAAGATTGGTTGTATTTTAGTTTAGGACCAACTAGTTATCATAATAAGTAAGTCTTCTGGTGAAATCTGCACATCAGTATCAGTAGGAATAACAATTAAAAGATTTTCAAGATGGTAGCAGTGGTGACTATGCTGGATAAGATATCATTTAGGACAATAAAATGTCTTGGATATCTGAGCAGCAACAAGACCTTGGGATGCAGGAGTTATTTTGAAAGAGTAAATGCTAAGAAACTAGTTCTAATGAATGGAAGGACAATAGGCCACTGCATAAGCTCTTCTGGCTTATGACCAGTGGAAGTATTAAAAAAAAATAGGTATTCAAAAATATTGCATTATAAGGAAACTTATGACCTACCTGGGCATGGATGAACAAGGCAACACATTGTGTACAGTGAAACTACTATCAAAAGGGAGCATTTCATTTTCCTTTTACAAATTCTAACAAAAACCCATAAACAGCTTAATCTGTTTAATCTGGACATGAAAGAATCCAGGCATTTCATTGGTGTGCTGAATGATCAAAACGTTTTGCTTATAAGGGGAAATGAGTTGCAATGAACTATACTGAAAGAAGTATCAGCTGCTGCTGATGCCAAAGAACCTTCTTACCTTAGCACGTTCCAGAAGTTTCCTTTGCTCTGCAAAAGCTGGGGGGGTCTTGGGAGCTGAAAAAAAAGATGTTTCTAAAATTATCTAAATGGATAAAGAGGTACCAGGAAACTTGTACAGCAAGCACTAGTCTACAAAAGTGGGTACGAAAATATTATGTAACAACACCTGCAATCCATGAAAATTATACTTGTCTTTTTGCAGTAAATCTGAATTTCTCACATAGCAACAACAGTTTAAATTTGTCAGTGCTTCGCTGCAACATGGAAGGTGTTTTCTGAGATCTGTGTTAATTCCATACTGCATTTGAATGTAGCAATACAGAGCTAGACTGTATCTGTCCTTATTGACACTGAAAAGAGTCTTTAAAACACCTACACCCCATAAAGAACAGCAAACAGAGAACTAACTTTGACCTTAGGTCCTTGAGCACCACTGAGATACATCAGTTAATTTTCATTTAAACATGTTGTTATCAAAGCCATGACATGGAGATGGAAACCTTGAATTTTGGATACTTATCCTTGCAGTGACCTTGAACTTGCCCAAAAAGTCTGCCTAGGGTATCAAATAATTGTCAAGGTAGCAAGCAAAATCAGATTACGTTTTTCCCGTTTTTCCGAAGTTTTCCCACATGATGGAAAACTAACAAAGCTGCCTCAAATAAGTCTACATTTTAACCTTTACCTAGTAATCACATTGACCTTTTTACCTCAGGAGCTGAGAATTATGAAATATCCCACAATGACAAATTTAGAATGTAAGTTCATGAACTAGACAAAAGGCATTAAAACTTGATACAGTGATGAACTATTAAAGAACAGAACATTTATTGTATTTTATAAACTTGCCCAATAACATTATATATAACTTACAGTTACAATGCCAACACTGAGGGAGATCTCTTATCTAGCAGATGTCATGCAAAGCAACATTTAATCTTTTTGACTTTATGATATCATTCCATCAACAGTGTCTAAGATGTTAACTTAGAGATATATGAATTTAAACAGCAAATGTAGCAGTTTGACCAATGAGCATTGTTACATAACAACAAAATCAAAGTTATAGTCAATTTATCATGGATTTTACAGTCACAAATTTTGATGTTAAACAAATTTGACAATGCATTTTGAACATCAATATTACTATATTCATCCATGTCCTATGAACTCCCAAGTCTGAACACAAATCTTCCATCCTATAATGCTCCAGCTGGTCATGGTTTTCACCCTTTGTAGTTAGGTCCATATAAATAAATAAGTCATACTTTGTGTGTACACAGTGTAAACACAAGAAGAATTTCATGGAATACTGCAGAGAATTACCCTACATGAGTGTCTGGGGAAACTGAGCTAAAAGGCTAACAGTCTCAAGAAGTGATTGACACTCAACCAGACAAAGAAATTCATAAGAATCCAGTCTTTTTCTTCTTTTCTTTAATTTTTTTAAACTGATGAGTATACATATCATCCATGATATTCTTGAAAAACTGTCAAATTTGCTGTCCAAATCTGGTTTAAAATTATTTGTACATATCCAATTAATATGCATAAAGATGTTCAAAAGATACCTTTTGCAGTACCAAGTTATCTGTTGTGGCCATTGACCTTGAATCTGATACGTGGTTTGAAAATCAATAAATTGTCTCAATCTCAAGATACAAATAATATGTTCAAAAAAGAAAAAAAAATTATTTAAATGGCATCATAATATATCCACAAATAGAAATTCATGCATACTTCTTTGCATTACAATGTAGATGAGCCAAGAGAATGAGGCCATTGGACATTTTCATACTTAATTAATAATAATCAATTTTTAAATACTTTAAATTCACTGTATCATGTCAACACTGTTTGCAACTTTGCATCACTGGTAATTACTGTTGATAATCCCATGGAAAGTTTACTCATATCATTAATATGAACCATATTCTTGTAGGTTACATGGTGTAATTTCTATTTCAAGGTTTTAATCCAGCCCAAATTCCTTTTCTTTCTAACTCCATATTTCTGCATAATTATCCGTTATGCATGAGAAGTGTGGGGAGAAGAGAAAGCAGAAAGGATTACTTAGAAAACGTGTACTATATTATAATTAATTTAGTAAACTGGGATTATTATTAATACATTTTATTGTTACTTATGTCACTAATGATTAATGTGTGGAAATTCATCACCGATGTAGAATCAATTGCACATGGTTGTAAGAATGTCTATGCATGCATATTATTATGCCATGGGCAAATCACAATTTGATATACCAATAGTATTGGTATAACAAAATGCTCTATGCCAACACTTTAAAAGCCACTGGTAGGGCACATTTGAATCCTAAGATTATTAACCAATATGCTTCAATGACCTTGAATTTGGTTAAGGTATGTGGTGTTGAACAAAATTTAATGAATGTGGAGACACTATTAGTTTCTTATTAGGCTCAAAATGACTATCATCTCTGACTTTAAGATACCAGAATCTATAGATTTCTTAACTACCAAAGGGCAAGCCATCCAAAATATGTTGTCAAAGAACTTATTCTTGAAACAAAGTTATTTTAAAAAAAAACAAACATTCTTTTTCTAAAGCCACTAGATTTACCTTTGACCTTTTGATCCCAAAATCAATAGGCCTCTCCCATACTGTTATCTTTGGTCAAGGTACATGGTAAATTACTGATATTAATGTGCAAATACCAATTCTCTTTCAGACGCAATGACTCTGACCTTTTTACCCTCAAATCAACAAAATACATCCTTACAAATTGGAAGTTTGAAAAAGGACTAAAAATGTTAACTAATATTACTGAGCAGAAACAAGTCTTCTTTCTATCACCATGGTTTTGACCTTTGATTTTTTTTAAAAACCCCAAAACTGATATACTTTTACCCATTGTGCAAGCCATCAACAAAGCTTTTTTGATGTGATGTAGAACTAATGTTACTGAACAGAAACCATCTTTGTTATTTCAGTCACAGTGACCTTTACTTTTGACCTGTAACTTGTCAGAATCTTGTTTACTCCAAATGTAATCCATTCTCAAAGTCTGGTAACTGATAACAGAAAAAAAATGTTATTATGCAGAAACCATGTTCCTACTTTCAGTCACCTTAACCTTAAACTTTGGGGTTTTCTTAACCACGGAGATTTATATGGTTACTTCATTACCTTAAGTGCAAACCATCCACAAAGTTTGGTAACTGTAGAAAGCAGAAGACCCAAGTTATTATGCAGAAACTAGTTTAAATTAGTGTGACCTTGTCCTTTCACCTTTTGAATCTGAAGTCAATATGGTTCTTTCTTAGCACAAATGCAAGTTATCAACAAACTCTGTTAAATGCAGACAATTCAAGTTACTATGCAGCAATTAAATTGGTAGTAGACAAATGGATTGACAGATGGCCCTCATAACATAATATGCACAATATATCGCAAGAAAGCTCCTTTTTACATGTCAGCATGGCCTGCCATTAAAAGGACAATCAGTTAGCAGTATTATGAAATTTTCAAAATTCTTGAAAGTTAAATTGGCATAATTTTCACTTAAGAATAACTACATATAACAAGTGTTTTAGTGAAAACTATATGGTGGTATGACCATCCCTTCAAGAGGATTTCAAGCTGGCCAATATAGTAGCAATATTAGATATACAAGAGTCCCTCAAAGGGACTGATGCTCTACTTTTCATCTTTAACTGCTGAGTGTTGAAACCATATTCTTCTGTGATAACAAGACAGTGACAACACAAGTGTTCAGTCATTATGGCAACCATATTAGCTGTACAATTTGCATCATTTTCATTTAGGACCAACAAGAAAGGTATCATAAGCAGTCTACTAATGAAAACTTAATGTAATAAAGCCATCCATTTGAGAGGAATAGAAATATTTCCAAGAAAGCCACCATGGTTGGTGGCAATATTGAAGGTTAGTTAGCCCAACTAGACACTATCTGATGAAAATTCCATGTCAAAATGACTTTTCATTTAAGAGTAGCAAAAACATAAGTCTTTCAGTGTAAACTCCATGCTCATTATTACCAGCTATGTAGGAGTAGTAATAAAAAGCTTTTCAAGTACTGGATGTCCAAACAGCAGCATTTTCCTTTAGGTGCAACTAGACCATGGGCTGAATATGAGTGTAAAGTTTCATGGCAATAACTCAAGTGCTTTTAGAGGAGTAGCAGTAGCAAACATATATTTAATGGGCAAACAGACAATGAACAGAAAAACGATCAGGTCTATGATCAGTAGAGCTAAAAATCATTAGCCTTTTCATTTAGGACCAACCAGATACCATAAGAAATCTTTCTAAGAAAATTACTTTATCAGGAAGACAAGTGACAACGTGAATGTCCAAGGGAGTTTCCATTTGGACCAACCAGATACCATAAGAAATCTTTCTAAGAAAATTACTCATCAAGAAGACAAGTGACAATGTGAATGTCCAAGGGAGTTTCCATTTGGACCTACACGATACCATAAAAAATCTTTCTAAGAAAAGTACTCATCAGGGAGACAAGTGACAATGTGAATGTCCATGGGAGTTTCTATTTGGACCAAACAGATACAATAAGTCTTTCAGTGAAAAATTATACAACCATACATTCCTTAGTAGTTATAAAATTTAAGGATGGCTGTTGTGGTGGCCACACTGGATGTCAGATTGGTAATGTTTCATTTAGGGCCAATTAGACATCACAGGAAGTCTTACAGTAAAAAATCCCAGTTCATTATGACATTACTCATGCTAAAAGTAGCTATAACAAGATTTTAAAAATTGCTACTATGGTGAATATACTGGATGTCCTTGTTTTATTCAAGACTTTCAGGCATCATAACAAGTTTTCAAGTGAAAACCCAAGGTCAATTTCACCATCAAATCTGCAGTAGCAATTATAATATTTTAAAGACAGTCACAGTAGGGCCACATTTAATGTCAGATCATACCCATTTTTATTTAGAACAATTCTGATGTCATACAAAATGTTTTAGTAAAACCCCAATTTTATTCAGGAGGATTAGCAATAACATGATTTTAAAGATTGCTGATGCACTGGCTATACTGGGTATCAGATTTGTTAAGCATCATAAGAAATCTTTTAGTAAACAACTGTGGTAATATTAACATTTTGTTCACGATGAGCAGCAATAACAAAATTGTGATGACAACCTCCATAGTGGCATTTTGAATGCCCAACTGGCACCAGTTGATTTTAGAACTGCCTTGAGATGGTTTTCAGTGAAAACTCCATGATGATATGACCAATCATTCAGAATAAGTGATAACAAGAATTTTAACAGGGGCATATTGGATCTCAGATCAGCATAATTTTCATTTAAAATTGCCTAGACATATTAAGAAGTCTTGGTGTGATATGATATTCAGAAAGAAAAAGTCCATGTCGATGTTCAGAAGGAACAGCAAAAAATATTTTTACTTTAGCTGCTGTTGTTGCTGTACTGAATGTCAGTGGAGCAACATTTTCATTATTTTAAGGACATACTAGACCTTAGGATGAATGTGTGAAAAGTGATAACAAACCTGAGCAAACTGGATAATAGAAAGACAAAGAGACAATGACATGATGTGCATGGGTACTTTTATCCTTGGGTCTGACACATGGTTTTTCTTAGTACTTATAGGATGCTATTGCTATGTGCAGGCACTGTGATCCTGAGATTTTGTCAGATAGTGTTTAGTTTACAAACAGTTTACTACATCCATAGGGGTATTTGTTTATGAAACTCCATTTCTAATTGTATCCATGCTTTAAATTTCTCACACAGATCTTTCATTTTATCTTTTGTTGTATATATTCCAGTAAATTCTACCATGTCTGGATATGAAAAAGTCAGTGTGCTGTATTGTTCACAGTATTGAAAATACAAAATTCATTAGTTGTACATCATCTTTTGAGTTAATGTCATGGTGTTTAAGTTGATGCAATATTAAAGTATACATCTTTGCTTGTTTTGTTTTTTTATTTTTTATTATTCATTATTTCTTTTTTCCCCATTTCAGAGTTGCATTAATATGTATGATGAAAGTTTTGAGACTCTCAAACTTCATTATCATACAAAACTTTTCATTAGAAAATACTGTTTGGGGTTTTCACTTAATCCATAAACATTTTGGCTTCTATCCTGTCATAATTATGGCAGAGTGTATCCTGTTCATTTGAAATTGTAAAACAAACAGCAGAAACTCTAACCCCACCTTCATGTGTTTCCTCTTGCACTGGCTTTAGAATTAGGGAAATAGGTCTTTTTTATAATTTTTTTTATATTATTATTTAAAGATCTGAACTTGCTACTGTTCTGACAAGTTTAGTCAATCCCTGAACTGCATGTTTGGAAGAATATTTTTGGGATTACTCTAAACAGTCCTTAGATGAATGAATTTATAAAATATTTGATGTTTCAAATGGTTAAGACAATTCTTCTTTTGACCATCAATCTGATTAAAATCAGATCTCCACTGTCCTACAAAAGATCTGATAGCAACCACATCAGGTTGATGTTCTGGTGACCATTGAATCAGCCAAGGGAAATGAAGCTTTCAGAAATATAAAGTGAATCAAATCACTCAGGACACAATGATGCTCTTCAGCCACACTGCTCAATCTCTGAAATGTGAAGATATAACACTTCATCTGATTGGCTGATAATTTTGGTGATAACAGTAATAACATAGGTCACAAGAATATAATCTCTAAGTTGTTGCTGTCAAATCATCATGTAGGGTAGTGGGGATCTGATTTAATGCAATTGCATGCTGGATCAATTGGGGAACTTTTCATATCTCTATTCCAAGTTAAATTCCCTGAAATCGATGAATTCCCTATAGGTTCTCATCTCTGTCCATACTTACGAGGATATATGCCTTGATCTACCAGTTCAATGAGAGATCTGCGCATCATCAGCTTTCTCTTTAAAGCTAAATAAAGCAAAAATGTTTGTGAAAACACATGCAATCATTTAATATTAATATGTGTACATCATTATCTAGTATCATTTAACTATTTCTCATAATTAAAATATAAAAATTTCAAATAAATTAATAACATTTTCTTTTTAATTCATGGAGTGGAGGAACAGTCATTACTCAATATTACAGCATATGAATGTCCTGACTCTGTATTCTACTTGCAGGACTGATGAAATGTAAGAAATATGTATTGAGTCTGTTTCTAATAAACCCCATGTAGTAACATATTTTAAAAATATTTTTGCATTCCATCTCACCAATAAAAAAAAGATTAGATAAAAGTTCAAAAGATGAAATAATTGGTAGAAATAATCTCTATAACGTGCTGAAGTATATTTTCTGAAGTGCTATATATTGGACGTCATATTACTGATAGAATTTTACCTTGAGAATTCAGTCTCATAAATGTAAAAAATACATATTTGAACATTCAAAAATTTGTACATACCTTTCGAAAAGGTAGGACATTTTGAATTTTGCTCCAAATATTTTACTAGAAAATTGCATTTGCAAATGTGTATGACAAATTGAAATAATTATATGTGACAACAATATGAAACAAATGCTATCAATAGTTTCATGCTTAAGAATTGAAACTGCTGGTCTAACTTGTATAATTAATAGTTAAATGGGGTGGTATGTTTTCTTGAGACAAGAGTAGTGGGCTAAAAGAGTTATCTCCCCTTAAAGCTCATTTTACACACATATCTGACACTAGGTATATACATCCATGTGTGGTGGTGCACCAGCTTTTTGCTATAAGAAAGAATATTATATTAATGGTAAAAAACAGTTGCCTAAAAATTACTAAAATTTCCAATATTTCATGCTAACAATGATCCATGTCATACTTCCCGTTTATCTCCTTTTGGTGATACCTTATTCTTTCCAGCACCATAACCTAAATCAAGACATTACCAAAGGTTGGGGAAAAAATCCTCATTTTTAACTCTTCTCAAAAATGGAGGACAGAATAGTTGATGCTTTGTAACTGGATTCGAAAGCTTTCAAATACACTGGGGGCCACATATATGAATTTATAGAAACCTCAAAGTGAAACATAATTGCTTTAACAAAAACTTTGCTAACAAAATATCCTTTAATATAGATGATCATCATCAAATCACATTATTAGTAGATGACTTAACCATTAATTATCAATTAAGTTGAGCAACAGTCTCATTGTGGGGCCAGTTCTTAAAAATTCAAAATCATGATGTTGGCTACAATATCAGCATGGAAGTTTAATTTTTAATTGTTTTCAGGCATTTATCAGTATTTTCAAACCTTTTCACAGATTCTGTCTACAATAACATGGCTTCAAGTTTTGTCCAGACAGCCAAAGTTATCATGTGCTTATCATTATCTTTGTGTGGCTGTTGATTTAGGCTGCTTTTATTGGTATCCACCTATAGGGACACTTATCTGCAAAACTTTTTGACTACATAAAAAGTTTATGTGGACTTAAAGAATTGCATGCTGTGTACTGGGCCTAGTCTAGTAGACAAATGACTTTAATTTCTCATTAACTTTGATGTATATGCAAAATAAATTAGTGCTTTGAGCCATTGAAGAATTACTTGGGTAAGGAGTTAAACTCATTTGTTGATACACAGTCAACACTAAATTTCCAGGTAAAATATTTATAGTGCATCAAAATTCCTAATGCATCTTTCAACAAAAATTGCACAAATTCTCTTTGGACCAATTATTTTATTCACCTCGTAACCTAAAATTAACAGTATTTTTTATTTTGTAAATTATTTTCTTTTTGAAAATTATCTCAAAAATTATTATTTTGACTTTTATAATTTATAACCTGTATGGAACACTAATGTGAATTCATTTGCACACTAAGTATGGGATTATAAAAAGAAAAATACACTATCACATGAAGCTAAAGAGCACTGCATAAATTATATTAGTCACCTGTATGTCAGATCCAACTGTAAACAACACTGACGCTGATCTGTTCTAGCTTAATGCACCAGCAGATTAGGGTCTATGTTGTTTGTTCTACTGATCAATCCTAACTGAACAGAACCAGATCTGCTGGTGCATTATGTGATGGTAAATCTGGATATGTGCTGTTTTCAGCTGGAAGCCAGTAATATGGTTGGTAAGTCACATTACCCATTATAACTTTTAATAAACTTTTAAACGCGTGCTTACATTCTTTATTTTTGTCCATGGACCTTTGTAAAGACATATCCTCAAAGCTGGTGTGTGGACTTAGAGGCTCCTGCTTAATCTCTACAGCCTCCTCACCAACCTCACCCCCCTCTGCTGCAACTTTGGCACGTTCAGCCTCCATGCGGCAGTCTTTGCAGTAAAACTTGTGGATGTATTGGATAGTATCTTGGTCTAGCCGTGTGCCCCCATAAAGGGGGGACCAGCTGCCACTCTTACTTGAGTCTGAAAGTACAAAAACAAAATTTTTAATGTCAGAACCTGGATATTAGCTTAAAGCTTAGCAGACTCTGGTCCAACAATTGGCTCCATCATATGCATGGTTATGTTAAGTCATCAATATTGGGATTAGAATGTTCCAGAATGCTTAATATAGAACCTTTTCTAAAATTAAACTTTTATAGTGTTTTTAAATATAAAAAAGACAGATTTTCACATTATGTTTTCAGTCACAATTGTAGTTGTATTTTGTACTACATCAACAGATTGTAAAGAAAAAGCGAATTTTACAGTATTTTCTCTAGCTACTTACGTTAAAAAAAATCAAACCCTCTGATTCAAGATTTCCTGATATATCTGGAAAAATGTCTATTAATAATTCCTGGGTTGGGTGTATACTAACTGAAAATCAACGTCTGATTTTCTTCAGTTCAATTTAGATCCAAAATTCAAAAATAACAAAGTTACTCTGATTAGGAGAAAACTTAAATTTATTATTTGGGCCCTGGGTGGCTTTGTGGTCTAAGGCAATTGCCCCTACAGATCACCAACATCTCATTCACACCCCAGGTTCAGCAAATGTGGATACTTGAAAAGCTTGCCAGTAGATTCCTGTGGGCCAATGAGTCTCTCAAGGACTTTATCAGGTTCTTCTTTCACAAGGTATACTTGTCTGCACATAGATATGCACACATAAAAATACAGGTATATGTACATGTGCTCATGAACACACATCTTTTTTTCACAAATAAATATACACTGTTCTCAATAGTGGTGGGCAGTTTTAAGGATATGCCAGTATCTATTTTATGGATCCTTCCAGTACAAGTAGCAAAGTACAGTGTCATTGAACTGGGATTCTGCTGTATTTCTAAAAATAGTATACAAACCAAATGTTTAAATCAGCTTACAATTGTTTCACTTGAATGCTTTCCATATCTGTTATTCTAAATACTTAATAATCCAAAAGATCAGGGTATACAATGTCTGCAGTTGGACCAAACCTATGTCAGTATATATAATACTTGTTATCTAGAGTATACAGTACATGTATTCTCAAACAAATTATGGATTAATTCACTTTCTGGGTGGTCATATCTGGATTGAATAGATCACTTTGAATAGATCACTTTCCAATGGCCTTATCTAGATTAAAAGTGCATATTTTAATCTAAGAAAACACCATTTTTTTAAAAACCAGTTACTGCGATCAATAATTTTAGTCATGGATTCTATTCATTCCTTATCAAAGTGGTTGAACTTTCTCAGTTCCTTGATCTCCTGCTGCCATTTAATTACATTAGCAGAAGAAAATATGGTTAAATTAGCATACTATCTTCTGATGCTGATTCAACTAAAAAACAAGCAACATCCTTCAACTATTACGCCAGCTGCTCTAGAAATCAGAAACAAAAAAAGCAAATATCCTACTCAAAAACCACACTTGCTTCCTCCTACCTGATTGGCACTACTCTTGGTGATGATCCAATATGCCATAACTACCATACATGTTCTCTGATGTGAAATGAGCACAATGTGAAGTGCTGATGAACCTAACCTTTGTACTATTTAACTTCTGTGTTTAATCCCTGCAACATGAAAGGGCAAGTGGCTACAATTAAAAAATTTCTTCAATTAAATTCAGTCACATTTCCATTCTTCTCTAAACCCAAGCTTTCTTATTCCAAAAATATTTTATGACTTTTTGGTAAATCTGGTCTTAAATAAGCAATACATGATTTTATCAATTTCGTTTTCTTGACTCCCATAACCCATTTCACCTCACTAGAAATAACAAATCTTAGATGTTTAGGTTTCAGTATGTGTGTGTGCACACACCTGTCTGCCTGCACGAATGTATGTACAGTGTGTGTGTGTGTATGTAATAGGCTTACTGGCACATCAACACAATCCTAGTTTTATAATGTTGGTAAGTTTACATACCCAAATCAAGAACACAAAACAATGCACATGTAAGAGATAAGAATTTTGAATTTTCAAGACCTTTTCAGAGTGAACAGTACAACTGGATGCAATCAAAATAGTTGCTTCTATTAACAAGTAAATTCTTATGACTCACTAACCCTATTCTAAATTCCTTGGCCTGTAATGAGGCCTCTGGATTCACCAAAGCATACTGATACAGATCATACTTTCAAATCAATGTATTTGGAAAAATTATAAATTTACAAACTCCATTATAGTATTTTTTATGGAACTTACTCTTTATTGCATAGGCATCCAAATCAATTTCCTTTAACAGACAAGACTTTCCTAAATTTAACTGATAAAGTTAAACTTGTCTCAAAAGACCCATGTTTAAGAACATCTATAACTTATGCATGGTTATTAAAGTGCAAACTAATTAATACAATATTCCAAACTTTAGTGAGAAAAAATCTGTCATTAGAGACTATTTTTTCCAGCAATTTTAGAGTAGACCTGTCTCAACTCTAATTGTATGAGGTAAACTCAATTTTCTCCCTATTAGTTATTACCCATATCGCATCATTCTGTGCCAGTATATATGGTTGGTTGATGGGCTTAACAACATTTTCCAGCACATGATAGGCTATTCATGGCGGCCAGAAAATATGTAAGCATCCTATATTATCATATATAAATACCATTAACCAAGCAACTGTGTGTGTGTGTGTTTTGTAATCAATATCAACAAAAACAAATATTCAAAAACTAAAAACAACTTACCAATTTGCAAAAGAGATTGCAATGCAATTACTCGTAAAAAGTTAAGAACTACATTTTAAATAAGACACTGGACAGGCCTATGCAAAGTTCATTAATTTTATCAATATATAGTAAAATGTAGTTAAACTTAACTGCATTGTAAATGTAAGTATGTGTATTTGTAAGTGACATATGTATAGTATTTATGTATAGTATGTATGCTGTAAATAACTTTGATGTACAACTTGTCATATAAATTTTTATTAAAAGAAACTCGGCCAGCCTCATTTCTCCTATTTCTCTGATACAGCATGCATATATCTATATATCTATATATATATTGATATTTACAAAGAACATCAAAATACCAATACTGTGTATGTATGATTCTCTAGAATTAAAAATGATCCAAGAAATTATGATTTAGTTTAAATAAAAAAGTTGCTCGAGATTTATGTACGAGATTTATGTACGTTATCTTTTCATTCATATAATTAGAAGAGAATCCATAGCATTTTGACTTTGAGGCACAATGGCAGTGACTTGTCTTCAGCAATCATTACATGGGAATAAGATGAAAAAGACAAATAAAGCAGAAGACAGTGCCTGAAAGAATGTAATTTACTGATGTACTGTAATACTGAATCACTAGATGACATGTGGTGGAAATAAAATTGTAAAAGTCTAGTTTTTCCTTTCCTTTTAGTCAAGTAAATTGCTTTTCTTTCTGAAACCAGCAGTCCACCTAAAATGCTGATAAAATAAATAAATAAATAAATAAATACTCACTAATTGGCCTATAAATGACACCAAACATCAGTACATAACTGGATATGTCAGCAACGAACCCTTGTTAGATTGTTCTTAATACTGGTATATAAGAATGTCCAATATTCTGTGATATATGGTAAAACTAATGCATCTTCCCCCACCAGCTACCACACTTAAGATAACATTACTGGTACAAACATTAAAAAAGGCAGAGCTGCTAATTATGTGCAAATATAGCCAGTCTTATTCTTTGCTTTTGTTTTTCCTTGCAAAACAAATTTAAAAATTGTAAGCAGTTGAATTCTACTAACTGGCACCATTCCAAATCTTGTATCATTAAGCAAATGAAAATTTGTTTTATTCATCATAATTTTTCACAATGTCTTGACAATACATTGTTGGGAAACTGTTGTATGATCTCTATAGTCATACTCTACTTCTAAACAATAATGCATGTCCTCATAAATCTTCTGAATACAAAATTAAGCATCTTAATACCTCTGAAATTACAAACAAAATTAAATATTGAATAGATTCATACATAACAAAGTCTGCTACCAAAAAACATAGATTCAGATCTTCCATCACATAAAGTAAAACATATCAAAGTCTATGTTGGTTGCTCTTCTTATTAGACTTGACAAATTGCATAGATGCAGATTGCATCATGTACTGGCAGATCAGAGTCTATGTTGGTTGCTCTTCTTATTAGACTTGACAAATTGCATAGATGCAGATTGCATCATGTACTGGCAGATCAGAGTCTATGTTGGTTGCTCTTCTTATTAGACTTGACAAATTGCATAGATGCAGATTGCATCATGTACTGGCAGATCAGAGTCTATGTTGGTTGCTCTTCTTATTAGACTTGACAAATTGCATAGATGCAGATTGCATCATGTACTGGCAGATCAGAGTCTATGTTGGTTGCTCTTCTTATTAGTCCTAACAAACTGCATAGAGCCAGATCTGCCATCAGAAGATAATGTACTTTTAGATCGGGATTTATGCTGATTTTAAACACTGTCAAAACAAAATGTGTTCAATAAAAATTTTTATCATTATTATTTAAAAAAACAAGAAAACAACAATCCCTCAAAGGGACTGATGCTCTGTGGATAAAAAGAATTTCCAGAAATTCATGATGAGACTATTTCATCCTTTAAAACCATGCACCATTTTCATCTAGAACCAAGCAGACATCATTTTAAGTCTTTTGGTAAAAACGCCCTGTTGACATGATCATCCATTCTGGGGGAGCAGCAATAGCAAAATTTTCATGACAGTGGTTATGTCAGCCATATTGGATAAACAATTGGCACCATTTTCATTTAGGACCAACTAGGTATCATAAGAATATTGTTGAAAACATGCTGACATAACCATCCATTTGGAAAGAGCAGAGATAGCAATATTTTCAAGTTGGTTACCATGGTGGATATAATGAGGGTCAATTTGAATCATTTTCATTTCGGACTAACAGTACCCCATAACAATTCTTTTGATGAAAACTACCATGGCAAAATGACTTTTCATTTAAGAGGGTATCAATAAGAATATTTTAAAGATTGCAATCATGGTGGCCAAGCTGAAACCATAGATTAGAGCCATTTCAGTTTAGGAAATCCTAAAAAGTCTTCTGTTGATGACTCCATGTGGATATGACTTTCCATTTTGGAGTTAGTACAATAACAAGCTTTTCAAGCTAGTTGCCATAGTGGCCATACTGGATATCCAATTAGTACCATTAACATTTATGACTAACAAGACATCATGATAAGTATTTTGGTGAAAGCAAATTCTTGGTAAGACCAGAAATCTAGGTGAATAAGTGATAATATTATAAGATTTTCCAGATGGCCATTTTGGTGGTGATACTAGAGGTCAGATTGGCCCAATTACATTTTTAACCATCCTGGCATCACAAAATGTCTTTCAGTACAAACCCTTAGTTTGGTTAATGTGATTATGTGAGAGATCACCATTGTGGGCAATGGTTCTTCCCAGGGTTTTACCAGGTTTTCTGCCACCAAATATAATAGCTGCAACATATCCTATCACGTACTGAAGATGGCATTAGATCTATAAAAAAAATCACAAAAACCTGCGACAAAAGTTCAGTGCAAATGGTAAAACCCTATGCTGATATGATTATTCATTCAAAAGAATTAATGACATAATTATCAAGATGACCAATTGGGTGGCCTCACTGGACATTTGTGTGGCACCATTTTATTTAGGACCAACTAGAAATCATTATGAAGTCTTTTAGTACAACTCCATGCAACTATGACTATCCATTTAGGAAGAGTAGTCATAACAAAATTCTAAAGGTCATCTTTAGCAATGGTGTCAAATCTGAATGTGAGAGCATGATCATTTTCATTTAGAACCAACTAGAAATCATATGATGTCCTTTTGTGAAAATCCAATGTCAATATGACTTTTGTTCAAGGTGGAGTAATGATACCAAGGTTTTCAAGATGGCTGCCATGGTAGCAATATAGGTGTTGAAGGACACATGGTATCAATTCTATTGAAAAATGGGAACCAGCTGAGAAATGGATGAACATTTAATAGAGTATATATGGGTTTGGCTGACCAGGATTGGTTAATAATTTAAGTTATATTTTAGGAAAAAAGAATCTCTTGAGATTTTTTCATACTTGAAAGTGAATAAAAAAAAAGTAACATTGTTTTATTGATGGAATTTCAGTCCTGTAACAGTTTTTAGTTTGGAACACTCATTACTAAAATTAGCACCCTGACTCTTTGGTGCAGAACTGAAAGCACATATTTCAAATATATGCAGGTCCAGAAAATGCTGTGGCTCCTATCCTTTCCTCTGCACAGAAGCTGACTTCCAGGTTTCATCTATACTATCATGAGCACTCCAAAATTTGTTATTGAATATCATGGTGTTTGCATTGGTTTACTATGGTAACTGAATTAGTACTGTGATTCCTGAAGGACACATGGCACTAACTGTATGGAAAATGGCAACCAGCCTGGAAAAGGGCGAACAAAAAATAGAGTATATATGGGTTTGGCTGGCCTGGATTGATTGATAATGAAAGTTATTTTGTTGGAAAAAAATAATCTTTTGAGAGCTTATCCTAGTGGTAACTGAAAAAAAAGAAGAGAATTTAAAAAAAAAATATTGGACCCAGGATTTTTGACTGCATGTTCCCTTTTACCTTAAAGTTTTAAAACAAAAATTTGTCTTTGAAATTTGGTCAGGTCTGCTTTAGATCTAATGAGGGGATGTCTAAAATCCAGAAAAACACAACTCTGGTCCTGTAGTGTTTTAAGTACAGAAAATAAGGTCTCAAAATTGCAGTTTTTTTCCTATGTACTTTATAATGTGCATGAAATGTCTGTTACTGACATCAGTGTAAAGCTACATTCATTTTTCTCTGATACCACCAGACAAGCAAATACCTAGTATTGCATAATATACTTACGAATCAGTCAACTATTTTAAGGAAACAGCACAAACCCTGTCTGCTATCACATAATTCAACAAATCTGCATTCAATAATTTCAAGCAGATATCACTGTAAAAGAACCCTGTACATGCTATATTTATAATGTACAGAAATCACTGGTCAACTGTCCTTTACACATTAAATTATAACCTAAAGAGATCACTGGAAAAAACTTCTTGCACACATTTAAATTAAAACCTACAGAGATAATTCAACAAGAGCTCTGTATACAGTTAAATTATAACCAACAATGATCACTGGACAATACCCCTGCAGATAGTTAAATTCTAACAGATCACTGGAAAAAAGCCCTGTGCACAGTTAAATTATAACCATCCAAGATCATTAGAGAGAGCCCTGTGCAGTTAAATTATAACCATCAAAGATCATTTGACAGAGCCCTGTGCATAGTTAAATAATGTAACCATCAAAGATCATTTGACAAAAGCCCTGTGCACAGTTAAATTATAACTATCAAAGATTATTAGACAAAGCCCTGTGCACAGTTAAATTGTAACCATCAAAGATCATTAGACAGAGCCCTGTGCAGTTAAATTGTAACCATCAAAGATCATTAGACAAGGCCCTGTACACAGTTAAATTATAACAATTAAAGATCATTAGACAGACCCTGTGCAGTTAAATTGTAACCATGAAAGATCATTTGACATAGCCCTGTGCAGTTAAATTGTAACCTAAGATAATTGGACAAGAGCCCTGTGCACAGTTAAATTGTAACCATCAAAGATAACTGGACAAGAGCCCTGTGCAGTTAAATTGTAACCATCAAAGATCATTAGACAAGGCCCTGTACACAGTTAAATTATAACAATCAAAGATCATTAGACAGACCCTGTGCAGTTAAATTGTGACCATCAAAGATAATTGGACACTAGCCTTGTTCACAGTTAAATTGTAACCAAAGGTTAGACAGGGACTTTGCACAGTTAAATTATAACAATCAAAGATCATTAGACAGAGCCCTGTGCAGGTAAATTGTAACCATCAAAGATAATTGGACAAGAGCCCCATGCACAGTTAAATTGTAATCATCAAAGATCATTAGATAGAGCCCTGTGCAATTAAATTGTTACAAAGGATAATTGGACAAGAGCCCTGCACACAGTTAAATTGTAACCATCAAAGATCATTAAACAAAAGCCTTTTGCACAGTTAAATTATAACCCTCAAAGATAATTGGACAAGAGCCCTGTGCAGTTAAATTGTAACCAAAGATAATTAGCAAGAGCCCTGTGCACAGTTGAATGATAACCAAAGATCATTAAACAAGAGCCCTGTGAAAAGCTAAATTCATTAGACATAGGCCCTGTGCACAGTTAAATTATAATAATTAGACAAGATAACAGATCATTGGACAAGAGCCATATACACTGATAAATTAAAATAGAGATCATTGGACAAGAGCCATGTCCACTGTTAAATTATAACAGATCACTGGAATTGGTATGCAGTTAAATAATAATTAACTGAGGCTGATGTATAAAATTCCTGCACACATTTAAATTATAGTGTAGAGATTATTAATTATAGTGTAGAGATTATTGGACAAAAACCTGATCCTGGCAACCTGAAGTTCTATCATCGGATAGAATGCTTTCATGTTAAAAACTTCTATAAAAACATAATTAAAAACCTGAAACTGAAACAAAAGTATCAATGCTATGTTTGTTCCTTTCCTCTGCATTTCTTTCAGATTTACTGTTTTGTAGAATTCCATGAATATATTTGTAAACATCATGAAATACTTCTGAGCTTGCTCATGTTGTTTTCCACATGTGAATCAATTATAAAGAATGTGTAACTTCATAGGGTGGCAGATGTTTGCTGAGGTTGCCAAGTTCATGTCAGCACATCAACTATCCCCATGATCTATTTTGTATTTTCAGATAAGGCATGATTAACTAAATTATGAGCTGTGCAAATCTTTCATTGTCATGAAACTAAAACTAAATGCTTCAAATGATTACATAAGGATAATAACAAGAGGTTCAAGTTGAACTCAGATTGCTTAACTGATTGGCTAACAGCCTTTATGCTATGATGCTTTTTGTCAAACTTGGGTCAAATTCTAATGAACATTTGGGGGTGGGGGTATATAAAAAGTTGTCTAAATTATTTCTTTTTTTTTTCTTCAGAAATGGCAATTAGGCATCCATTCCTGATGGCAGGTGTGTGTATGTATATATATATATATATATATATATATATATATATATATATATATATATATATATATATATATATATATATATATATATTTGGTGTAAATTTGAAAGGACTTAAGATAGGATGCTTTTTATCATATCTGGTATAATTTTGCTAGGCAGATTGAAAAGCTGTTAAAGGTTTGTTTTTTATTCAGGTTTTAGCAACAAATCATATATGGTTGCAAAAATTAACAAGAGATAAGTTAGGTAGGAATTTGTAGTATAATTTACAACTGAATGATTTTATGTTACTGAAAATATTTTGCAAATATTTTTTTGTTATATGTTAACTGCACTTGAATTTGTCTTGATTCATGCATATACAGATTTGACAACACAGGGTTATTTTACAAATATGGATAAATTTATAGTTAAGTAGAGGATTTTTCAATATTTGCAAAAAATATTCAAAATCATCTAAAATCTCAGCAGTTTGAAATAGAAAAATCTGCAAAAAATAAATCATTAAAGGGTAACAGAATAAATCAAACTATACAATGCTTGTAATACTTTTATACTAAATACCAATAAATCATTTTTTATTTATGAAACATAATGCATCTTTTTTTAGAAATATTTTTCATAATTAATAACACAACTTTTTTATTTTTTCTGTAGTTATAACTTTATTAACATATAAAGTTCAAACAAATAAAAAAAACATGTCCAACACAAGCTTTCATCTTTCTTGGTTAACTTTAACAACATAGACAAATTCATGTCCAGATGGACTCTGAAAACAACCAGAAACATTACCAGCTAGAATATAATTTGTCTGATGTGGTACACTTCTTCCTGTCAGCTGTTCAAGATCATTTACTCAACCTTGTTTTCATGTTATTTTATGAATACATGAATTTGCTTACATAAGAAACCAAACTGCCTAGTAATCTCAATAAATGCAGCTACAACATTCTTAACTGAGTAAAGAATCAATGCTGTAATTTGGATTTTATTACTGCTGCAAATATTAACATAAAAGCTTGTTTATTAGTAGATGGAAATGGTCACTTCACCTGTTACACAAGGCAATTGAAAATAGTGTCCCATCTAATTACCCATTGTTAGAACTCAACAATCACACAACTTAAAGCTAAAGTTAACAAAGATTTGTGTGTCAAGCAACAACAAAGATTTTATATCTGAACTATCATTTCACTCATTGTAAGCTAGGTGCAACAATCTACTATGCTCCTTTTATCATCCATTAGGATGCATGTGCAGAGTTATCTGCTTCTCACTGATAATGCATAAACCATTCATACTGCAAGTGCAAGCAAAATTTTCTTGCCAGTTTGACTCAAAACTGACCTTTCATGCTGCTGAATGAACCAAAGTTTCTCTTTCAAACATAGATAAAAAAGGCATTTCATTATGCAATGGATACTGTTTTAGAGTGTCCTTGATGACATGTTTCTGGTTATGCATACTAATGAAAAATGAGGAAATCTTCACACAAGTAGCCAAAGGTAATTTAGAAGCATATTGGATCATCTTCTTTGTGCCAATGCTGTTTTTCAGGTTTCAATTGAAAATTCCTGTTTAAGACCAACAGGCCATTTATGGACAAAATTTAATGACAAACTTTCAAAGATCATTACTTTATTTCAAACATATCTTATTAGTTGTGGTGATGTTCTTTTCCACAAGCTGTTACACAAATATTGTGCAAAGTCCATCCATGCAATTAACTGTGTTTTTCTGGAATAGTTTGTACATTTTTTTAAAAATTATTTTGGAGTATAAAAATAAGGTCCAAATATTCATTCATTCATCTGATGGTGTACACTGTGCAAATCATGGTCTATACTGTTTATTCTACTGATTACACCTACAAACTAACTACACAGACAGCTGATGCATTATGTGATGGCAGATATGGGTCTGTGCAGTTTGCAGTTGGACTTGACTTTTAAGGAAGTATATATGGTAATTATAAAGCATACAGTACAGCCTCCATTATCCTAACTGTGATTGCTTGATTTTCTGTTTCAACAAATATTTTCACTACAAAAACCTGACTTATTCATCTAGCTTTCAGTTCCCATATCCAAATAATAAAGATTCAATTGAAGGCAACTGACCTACTTTGAAAATATGGTGTCATCAGTAAACCTATGATACTTGTTGAGAAACATTTCATAACATCTTAGAAAAGGCTACCAGCAAAGAACTCTACAATTAATTTCATACAATTCTGGTTAAAGAGAAAACTTCACATAATTACTATACAATGCATAATGAACTGACTATTCCAGTGGTTGGAGATTTTTTCAAGCCAGGAAAATGTTTTTCTTTTCAAGATCATTTTTATGAACTAATATAATGGATGCATAGGGTTTTTTCCCAGTAAATTAAAGAACTTTTTCAGGGTTAGGGAAAAAACTAAAACAATCACAGGTTTCTCCTCAAAAACTGAAATTTTCCATCCTTAAAAGTGATTTAATATATACACTGATTTGGCCGTGTCCACCCTGAAAGGTTATGGCTGCAATATGGAAGAACCTGGTTAGCAATGCTTTATAACTTTTGGTCACTTAAATATAGTTCAGTCTAAGATCAACTGTTTCTTAATTATATAAAGAAAATGAAAAATAACCAAACCCTACATGAAATAAAAGCCCTGTTGAAAATATCTCCCACAGAAAATATGAGCTATTAAAGATGGCACCACTGTTGTTTTTATAGGTCAGTTTAAAAAAAAGAAAAGTTAATTGACTGAAAATGCTAGATGATAGCCATGGTGATTTCTTGAATGTTCTTATTTATGTCTGGTATATTTTAAAGTCAGTAATAAATCAGGATTTTTCTTGGTGAAAATATGAATATGCACACATGCCAGCCTTGAAAGAGGTGTAAGCATAATTTTTGCTAATATAAGTAGAATAAAGGGTAATCTGAGCATCAAAAGCATAACCTATATATTGTATTAAAAAATGTTCTTTTTTTGCAACTAAACTGGATATGCAGTAAGTCAAAATATTTGGCAAATAAGATTAAAATCCACATGGATTTCAACCAAACACAAACACAAAACATAGTGGAAAATTATTTATATTCAACACTTACTTCAATTTTTCTACGTGTCTAACTATTAGATTGTGAAAGTGCACAAAATCTGCAATGGGCATGACAATGTCCTCAATCTCAAATCCTCCTTTTCTGATTTGTAAAGCAGTGTTTGTCTTTCTTTTTATTGGACATATTTTGAATGTTTAAAAAGATGCATCTGGTCCAAGAATTTTCATCCACAAGGAGACCGTAAAGGCCCATTTTTCTCCAAATCTGGCACCATTTTCTTAAAGTCCAGACTGATCCGCTAACTAACTTATCATTATATGCAAAGTTTAAAATTAAAGAAATCCATCTCTCTTCTAAGAAATGGGTCATATACAGTTGCTAAAGAGAAAATTCTAGGATGGACAAATTAACTCTTATGCTTTTCTTATACAAAGTTTTTCTTTTTAGACTATTCTTGAATTTATGGTAAAAAATGCAGAGATAATAATAAAAAATACTAAAAGAACTTTGTATTGCTTTATTTTTATTATTTAATGAAATGAAAAAGCATAATTCTTAAACTGGTAAGCTTAAGATGTAATGAGGTGAAAAAAGTATATTGATTATGCCAAAAGTGTAATGGTTGGCATATATGCATATGGTTCAAGGTATACAATTTTCATTTGGTTGAAAAGTCAGGAAAGTATGACTCGTACTCAAGTGACCAAAACTTAAGCTTTTTTTTCTGTGCTGGAACAGGTTTAAAAACTGCCAGCTGTCCTGCTGGAACTTAGACCATAATAAGACTAGATTTCTTTTCCTTCTTGTATTCAAAAACATTGTCCACCCTTAACCAATAATCTCTCATCAGGTTGAGGGCCTGTGTGAATATTTCAATTTTTCTACCTCTATATCAATTTACTGATATTTCTGTATAATTTGTCAAACTTTGTGCAGTTTTATTGATGTTATTACTGCACAGTATTTTTTGATTTATGTGCAGTTTGATTAGTGACATTGCTTTATGATACATTTTTTCAAGCCCTTAAGTTTTATCAGTAATATTACTCTGATGTAATCTGTCAAGTCTTGAGCAGTATTATTAGTGACATTATTATATGATATAAATTTTAAAGCCCAGTACAATCCATACTAATACTGTATAATTTTTCAAGCCCTGTAAAGTTTTATTGGTGATACTACTAAATGATATAATGTATCAAGCTCTGTATAATTTTTCAAGCCTTGTGCAGTTTTACTGGTGATATTACTGTATAATTTTTCAAGATTAGTACAATTTTATTGGTGATATTACAGAATGATATGACTTATAATATAATAAGCATTCTGGCTATTCTAAAAACCAAAAGAACCTGAGGCTGCCTGCTTGTCTAAACTCTAGAATGTTTGTTATGCCATACTGACTCCAAATTAACTGGTGCCATACGACCTGGGTATATGAAACTATTATCATGGCATTTACTTTATGTTCAACATGATTTTATGATAAACACAACACAAGCACCTGTTAGCTAAAGAAAAAGTGTTGTTGTTGTTGTTGGGTTTAACACCATTTTTCAGCACAGGATTGGCTATACATGGCAGCCAGTATTAATAGTGGAGGAAGAAACCATAAAAATCACTGGAAAAGACCATGACTCACAAGAAACTACTGGCAAGCTTTCTCACATATCCACACGGAATCCTAGACTTGAACCCATGCAGACAGATGTGAGATGGCAGTTATCCTTAACGGACAGCGCTTTAGACCACTCTGGGTTCCCAAAAACAAAGTGAGTGGCTTTCATAAACCATTCATTTTGGTGAGCTTACTCTTTGACATTTAAGAAAAATCATACTAAACTTCTGATTCGGAAAAATAAATCCCAATTGTCAGAACTAGATTGAAAGATGCATTACATCCAATACAAAAACAAATTCATGACGTCATAAACAATCATGAATGCTCATGAACGTTCTTGAGATGTTCATTATCAGTTCATCATTAGAGTTCATGAACACTTCAAGAATTTTGATGAATCATGTACTCAAGTTCATGAACATAATGATGAACTTATGAACTATTAGGATATCTTTAAAGTTTCAGAAATGTCATGAATTTGCTTCATGAACAATTTAAGTACTTTGATGCACCAGCAAGATATCTCTTAAAAATGTATATTAAATTTCTATATCATTATATTCATAAAATGTTTATGAAAATTCATCATACAAACTTCTCACAATATTAGTGAAATATAAATAAAAGTGAATATTTTTTTAATTATCTAATATTGTATAAATTTTCAGAGATCTTTTATTCAATACTTGTGTACTTAACTTGAGCAGTTTTAGATTAATATGGGAAAATATTTTCTGGCCAGCAGTGGATAGATTTTTATTGATTAAAACATTCAACTCCTGTGACTGATATTATACCTATGGCTAGTCAGCTTCAGTTAAAATACAATTAGTGAAAAAATTCTCCAATAATGTAAATGCTCAGTAAGTTGTGTATTAAGTATTAAATAATTCTGAGATCTGTAAATAAAGTTCTTTTTTTCAATACTTGTGTACTTAACTTGTGTACTTAACTGGCCATCATGAACAAAATGTACTTCCTATAAAAGCTTTCAATGACTTTGTTACAAAAGTTTTCGTCCAGTATTGTCATAAACTGCATATTTTATTAAATTTTTAACTGGTTGTTAAGTTGCAGTAAAAACCGAAATATGTAAATGACGATTATCCTGATGGGATGACTGTGAAAGAAGATGTTATATGATTGGGTAAATTATGCACGTGATTTCAGCGGCTGAGCACAAACGAAAGAGCATGCAAAGAGTTTTGCAACAAGTAACAAAGAGTTTTGCAACAAGTAACAATCTCGAACAAAAATCGTGGACTACCGTGGAATTGACAGATGAGAATATTTTTAATATCATTTCTTTTACGTATGTATAAGAGCAGAGAAGGAATTATGAAGAATATGAAGGAATTGACTTGAGAGCAAAATTAGGTGGAAAAGCGTACACAGTGAGATCATCAAATTACGGTGATGGTATCTTTGTTTGGGTCATTCATGATTTTTTTTCTGTGGGAATTATATGGATATGTTATTAGTTTTTATATGTCATCATATCTGTTTTAACCAAACTATGATACCTGGATTTTGTCAGACCCAATTTAAACTTTCTCTTCATATTTTTGAAAATCCCTAAACATTATCATACCCCCACCCCCTTTTTCGATCTAGATACCATACACAGTACTGCTTCAGTGATAGGAATTTATATGTTTAGTATCATTTTCTGTTTCATGACATCACTATTTATATGATCTGATGTAATTTGGTAAATTAAAACAAAAACAAAAAACTAGTTAGCGTGTCAAACTGTACATAATACATGTGCTATTAACACAATCAAATCAGAAACAGCTATAAGAAATATCCGGTGTCAGAGTAGATTTTTATTTTTTTAATAAAACATTTGACTCCTGTGACTTTTAATACCTATGGCTAGTCAGCTTAAGTTAAAATACAACTAGTGAAAAAAATTCTCCAATAATGTAAATGCGCAGTAAGTTGTGTATTAAGTGTAAGGTATTAAATAATGTTTAGTTGGATCGGTAAATAAGTTGGGTACAAAAATAATGTGCTAAAAGCTGAAAACAATGTTGATCATAGATTCTCTGTAATTAACTTTTTCTTTCTTTCAGATCAAACAGCAGAAAAAAAAAATTATTTGAGGATGAAGTTTTTAGGATAAGGAAGAAAGTTTTACAACTGGAAGATCTTACAGCCAAGATGGAATAGACATTAAAAAGTGACTGTTGCAACAATGTTAAAGATCCATACAGTAATCAGATGGAACAGCATAAGTTGCAGATGGAGACATTCGATAGTGACAATAGGTGGAATTTCATTAAATTAAAATTAGGCCCTGACTGTCTTCACAAAAAAAGAGTTATCTGACAGGTCAGTTTTGGGGGTGGGGATCATGTGGTCTTCAGGAGAAACCCCAGTAGAATTAGCTCCATGACAATGACAAATATGCTTCAGCAGTTGATTGAACACAACTGTCCCATTATCTCTTGAACAATTTTCAAAGAAAAATTACAAAACATACAGAAAGTGTTGCTAAGAATAAAATAGGAATAATTAATGTCAGTTTATATGTTCTTTATTGCATATTAGATATTTATCTGAAATTAAATACTATTTTTTAAGATAATATGTTACATTTTATACTGTTTAAAACCACCACATCTAAGGTTATTTTATGATTCAGGATGAAATAGGTATTTGTGAGTTTGTCAGATAATCAAAATTTATTGTTAGGAACTGTTCATGAAGTCATGAAAAATTAGGAACATTGTTCATTATAGTTCACGAATATGTTCATTAACTGTAATAAATGATGATGAACCAGTTAGTGAACTTTTGTAAAGTTATGGTTCATGAACATTCATGAATTCATTTAATTTCATCAACTGACCATTTTCAGTTCATGCACATTCACGAATGGTTCTTTTGATGATTTTTCAGGAATGGTTCATGAACCGTTCAAGAAAAGTTCATGCCACAAAACATGCAAAACCTGGACACATGTCAAAACCTGAATACATGATTTAATGCTAACTTATTAGAGGACTTGTAATGAATTACAATGATATATGCTCAGTGAACAAACTGTTTGTACTTAGCTCAACTTTTTTTTAACAAAAGTCATTGGGGAACTTGCTCTAATGTTTAAATTGCCAGAGGTCCTGCCTCACTGGCAGGAGTGCTGGAGACAAGTAAAGAAAAATGCTGGACTGCTTCTGTGGCTTAGTGGTTAGAGTGTCCGCCTCAGATGTGTAATATCGAGGGTTTAATCCCCAACCAAGTTATACCAAAAACATAAAAATGGTACAAACAGCAGCCTCACTTGGTACTCGGCATTAAGAGGTTAGTGTTAGGACTGGTTAGCCTGGTGTCAGGATAATGTGACTGTGTGGCACATCATGCTACATGTCTGTGGTATGATGCCCCAGTGCTAGACATCACTATAAACTGCCACACTGCAGACATCGTAGCAATATGACTGAAAAATTGTTAAAAGCTATGCTACAAATCCAAAAAATACACACACAAAGCATGTGTGTGTGTGTTTTAATCATGATGTTCCAAATTTGTACAATTTTTTTGATAACTATGAGTGCATTTTCCTTCCACTACCTGACTGATAGCAAAGTCTTTTACATCAACACCAACAAGGTTTATTATCAAAAGTTTCTTAAAAGTGCAATGCAACTTTCATTCAATCAAATTCTGGTGTGAAAATCTGCACTCACATTCCTTACTGGACACTGGAATTGCCTGTGAAATTTCCATCACACAAATCAGATTTGGGCAATGTTCTTTCATTGAAACTAGCTTTGTCAGCAATTCAGCTTCTATCATTGTTGTAAAAAAATGTACTGTGTCTGACCATTGTACAGCAATTATACAAACTGCACCTCCAGATCCCAAATTTTTAACCACTGACCACCCACCTTAAAAAAAAGTTACATTTGACCTTCAAAGTCCTTAACTACTATTCTTTAGGATTTATTTTTTCTCTCCTCACTCCCAGTGCATTCATTCATGGTTTTAATGTGATGGTGACTGCTTGATACAAACAGGAGACATTATTGTCTCTTCAAACATTTTTTAATTCAAAGTTGCAAGTTGCTGCATGGCTAGCTGGGCACACTGACATTTTGACTGCTATGTCTTGACAGGCAACACAAAAATGTTATTTGAAATCTTTTATACTAACTACTTTTTATACACTTAGATAATTTTAAACTTGTGTGGAAATCATTTTCTTCTTTTACTCCGTGACCTGTGACATTTGATTGCAAAAACAACAATGTTCTTTCCACATGCAAATCATGCATAAACTGATACTGCAACTTATGAAAAGACCATGTTTTTGTGTGGAAACTATCCTTATTCTTTCAGTGACAATAACATTTAACCTTGTCACCCCACAACCCATACCTTTTTTTATTACACCAAGGTCAAGCCATCCATGGTGGAGAACAAGTTTTTGTGCAGAACCATTTTTCTTCTTTCAGTAATAGCAAACTTAACCTTTTAGTTTCTGCCTCTGAAGTTCATAGGGTCCCAGGCAAAAAGAAGTTCCTGAGTTTGTGAACGCTTCATAAACTTCATGAACTGTTCCTGAACTGGTTGTCAAAAGTCAAATGTGTTCATGAACAGTTCATGAACATCGGTTTATGAAATTCATGTTCATGAACTTTTCCTTTGAGTTCATGAACTGTTCATGAACATCAGTTCATGAAAAAATTCAAGTACTGAACTATTCCTTTGAGTTCATGAACTATTCATGAACATCAGTTCATGAAATTCAGGTTCTTGAACTTTAAAAGTTCATGAACTATTAAATACTGAACCAAATAGGCAATCAAATTACAATTTTATAAAGTGTTTATGCATACTTGTAGTTCATCAACTGTCTTTGAAGCAATCCATTTTGTGAAGAAATTTTGGAAACAGTTTTAATATGTTTTCCAATAAAATAATTCTTACCACTTTGTGTTGGTGAGAACCATTTGCTCAATAATGTATTTGTTATACCTAATAAAATCCCATGCATGTAATCTGGTACTACACCTTTAACCAAGTCAAAGGACTGAAGAAATGCAAGATCAGACAAGCCCTTAAAGCCTTTAATCCTTTCTCTGTCTGTTGCATTTTGCATGTTTTGTAAAACTTCCTGACTATTTGGGTAATGGATACTGTGCTTCAACATTTTTATTTCACAGTAACTGGTTTTCTTGGTCACCATAATGGATTGAACTGCAACAGAAACATGAAATTACTGCACATAGTTCACATTTTTTCTTCATTAATATATTCTATTACATATTTGTTTCTATCAATTTACAAACTCCAACAATTATCTCTTTAACAGCGAATGCTTCTATATCAAACAAAATCATTAAAGAAAAGGACTGTTTACATTAACCAACCAAATAAAATAAATATACTTTGAGAACCTGCTGACTCTGGTGCACAATTTATTTCTGTATGAAAACTCAAAATATTAAACTTGCTGCTAATATGCAGTTGTCAAATATAGAGAATCAAATTTCACACAATGCATCATCCAGTGACCTATGTTGTTGGTCTTGAAAATACATATGCCCATTAAATTATAGGAGTGACCGTGCTGCACTGGTTTAGAAAAAGTTTTATTTTGAAACATATTTACTTTCCCTGATTGTGTCTGAACCATCACAGTATCCTTCCACCGGTTGATGAATTATAAATGAACATCGATGTTTGTTTACGTGAAGCTGTTCTTTTGTTTCCAGTATAGGAGACACTCTATGTGTATATGGCCTTGCAGTCAGCTATCAGATGAACCAGCCTCGTCAAAGTGTGCGAAGTTTGTAAGCAAACAATTGGTTGTTCATGTAATATTTTATTTTGTGCAAAATTTTGTTAGTTTATTTCTTTAAAATTCAGTGATGTTTGTTAATAAATATATTTCTCTGTTTCTGAACTTCATAAACAACTACTATATTGTTTAATAATAATACTTTAAAAAGAAACCAGAAACTGTTGAGCATGTGCATTGCCGATAAACCACATGTGCGAAAAAACGAAAAAATGGCAAGCAGTCGGAGCATTTTTGTTTACTGGATAAAGGAGAACAACTGGTCAATACTGAAAGAAACCTGCATCAATGAAGGTTCTTTAACTAAAGGAAGTGTGGTGCAAGCATATTATCTGAGGAAAGTCTATACGGCCATTTTAATTGCAATTTTGGGTAAGTTTGCATATTTTCATGTGCTATCAACAAAAATCTAGGTCAATCTATCTTTTCAAGCATTGCATGTACACTAGTTTTTTGCTTGTCTATGGCAAGCCTATATGAACATTGACTAACAAGATAAAAGTAGCCTACTAGTTTGATGTTATATTTCATGTTCATCTACTAGTACTAATATTCGTAACTTTAGTCCTACCTCGTGGACAAACCAAGTTGAGGCTACAACATCGTAGCTAGTTGGTTCACTTTTTAAAAAATAAAAATACAATCATAGCCATTAGATATCTGAGATTTTCATCGAAATATATAAAACCTGATAATCAAGTGAAATTGAACATGTGTATAGATCAAAACTTTGTTTTATTTTCATTAACTATTGGGTGTAAATTTTCGAATTGGAAGAGTGGTTAGCTTAAATCTAGTAGTCGTGCATTTAATAGTCTTCATACTTTCAAAGTCTAAAAAATGAAACAGTAATAACGTGTTAAGTACGTTAACGGTTAATTTTTTTATTTACACTTTAGAGAACAAGTCATCTATAGAGGGGATTGAAGCACAATTTTAAAAATTCCTCCTTGGAGTCGATCCACATGTTGATGAGGAAGAAGAGAGGATAAAGAAAATCAAGAATGAAGTCCTGAGGAGAAGTTAACTAGTTCTCTTTTTTTTTTTTTGATTTGGTCATCCAAATTGTGCCCAATCACATTGTCAACTGATAGTACATTTCTATGTGCCTTTCTGAATAAATTTGACATTTGTCAATAATTAATGTACTTCAATTTTAAAAAGGAATGGAATGGCATAATTGTATTTTGATATTTGTTAGTTTCTAGAAAACTAATCTGCAATGCAAAATTTAACCTAAAATTGTATACACCCTTTTTGCACAAGGACTGTTTCTAAAAATGTTAGTAGTCAAAGGGAAAGTTATCTTGATAGGAAACATTTTAATCATAAGCTTTCCTGAGTATCTTTTTATAATCAATCTTCAATCGGAGCTTGTAATTTCAGAAAGAGGTAATCTTGAATATCATAATATTTACTACCATAAATTGTAAAGAACAGAGTTCATGAGCAATAACATTAGTTCATGAACTACAGATTCATTTAGTCATTAGTCATTTTCTGTTCAAGAACTGGCAACCATTTTCTGTTCATGAATAGTTCATTAACTCTAGATTCATGAAATGGCCATTTTCTGTTCAGGTGGTTCATGAACTAGCTCAAGAACAATTCATGAACTAGTTCAAGAACAATTCATGAACTAGTTCAAGAACAATTCATGAACAGTTCTTATATTTGTTCATGAATAGTTCATGAAGTGGCCATTTTCTGTTCATGAACTAGTTCAAGAACAATTCATGAATAGTTCATTAATTGAAAGTTTATTAAGTGGCCATTTTCTGTTCATGAACTAGTTCAAGAACAATTCATGAACACTTCTTGATTTTTTCACAGGGGGTTCATCCTTACCTACAAATGTTTGGTAACTGCAAATAGTAGAAAACTTAAGTTGTGTATAGAAAGAACTTGAAAAAGACTGATGGACAACACTGTAAATAACAGGCTCTACCTGCTCCTCAATATTGAGGAGGAACTAGAGCAGTTACAAAACAGACACAAGAGACAGTTAAACACACATATCACACAGATGCACAAAGTGAATCCTTTACAATGCCCATCTCTCAATACAGATACATGTATAGCAAATATAAAGCAGCCATAGATTTCAAGACATTATGTAAGTAACAAATTTTAATTTGTACAGTGATTACTCTAGGTTCTATCTGGCAAATGAAACCACCAATGAAGCAAAGAGCTGGGCATATATTACTGGAGTCAACTCCCACTGGTACATCAAGTGTATCATGGTCTGTGTCTAACCTTTCATTTAACTGATTACTGCTCTAACTCATTGAGCATGATCTTTCTGCCAGACATCTTGCACTTTTACCTGTTCTTTTCCCATTAAAAAAATAACCGGATTCAGGAAAGAAATTCAACTAAAACCAGAAGAAATCTGCATTAAGCATCTTTTATACATCATCTACTTGACATCAAAAGAATGTTTTAAGATTTGGTTCTTATTAAAAATTTTGTGCCAGAAATGATGTTGGCAATAAGAGAAAGTGGCTGTGAAGAGCATCAACAAAAAAATGAGTTGCAGAATAATATTTATGAGAAACATAATAAGAATTCTGACAGAACTGAAATTGCATAACTGAAAAAATTAAAATCATAAAATATGTGCTTAAATCAAATAGTAAATAGATTATCTAAAGAATAATTAGAAGCCACTACAGACATTTCTGTTGAATTTCATTTCTGAGGGTACCACAAATATGTTATATGAATCAACTCTTTGAATTATTAAGAACTGGCCATTTCATTTTCTGGGGAGTGTTGGGAAGCATATGATTGATTGAAAACACATTTTAATCACCCATATAGCTCTAAAGCTATATCTATATTCTGATATTCTGAAGAAAAAAAAGTTTATATCCACCATATAGGTTGGAAAAAAATGACTCATCTTGAAGCAAAAGAAGAAAAAAAAAGTTTAAAATGACCCCCCACTCTTAAATGCTTTGGAACATTAAATCATTCACAATCCAAGAATCAAAGTAGTGTCAACTATTTGGGTGCTTAATTTTTTTTATAATGATTTCATTTTTAACAGAATCTATTTTCAATATGTATGCATGAAAGTATTTCCAGAAGAACTGATGGGAAGATAACATGTATTGACCTTTTATAATTACATTCCATCCAAGCTGCCATCTCCCGTTTCTAGACTTGCAATAAAATAAAAATCTATCTTATGCAAATAATTCTTTAAAGCAAGCAATTTCTAGCAATTTGAAAATGGCCCAATAATCCGAATTGGCATGTTGCTTTTACTTTCTAAATGCAACTCTGAACAAGAATCTAGCTGTCACTTTTAATGCCAATTTTGGAATTATATGCAATATTGGGTTAGCATGACTCCATTTCCTTAGTCAAGAGCCTTTTCCTTAGTCAGAGCCTGTACTGACATTTTTTTTAACAAAAAAGACTGGCAACAACTTTAAGAATTAGGTATAAATTCAGATCATAAAATGCTAAAAAAAACTTTTTATTCTGTCAAATCTGGCAAAACAAACAAATAAACAAAAGCAAAAACAGCTTAATGCTTCTTAACAGAATTACTAAAGATAATACTGATCTTTCATTGCAATGAATTACCAGTAAGGAAACAAAACCATAAACAATGAGCAGTTATTCAACTACCCAGTACTGTAATGTAGCATTATATCAGCCACTGATAACTGCTAATGCAGTTTCTGATCATTACTTGACCTGGTCCAGCTCATTACTGATTAATTGTTGAGGTGATGATTCATTTATCTTAACAAGAAGATATCATTCAACAATATCAACTCATTATTTTGGAAGGGTGTTGAAATTGTGAGAATGAATAAAATATCTCAATCTGGACTTGTAGCTGGATCATATCATTATCTCCCAAACTAACAAGTTAACAATCTATGATCAAGGATCACTTATTGGACAATAGGTGGATGAATGGTATTCATTCTATTCAATGAGGTGACCAATGTCAAATACATGCAAATGGCAGTCTCAGAATGAATTGCTCAAGCACAGAATTCAACAAAGTAGAATGCTGTAAGATTTCAGTATTTTTCTGGTAATCCCATGCAGAAAAACATCAAACATAAAGCACATGAAAATTCTGGATATTACCACTTGATTAAATCAAATGTTCTCACTGATCAACATTAATGAAGTACTCAAAGCAGGTACTTAATACAATTTTTTTTGCCCTGACATTATCAAACAAATAAACAAGTTATCAATACCAATACAAGTCTAGATCTTTGTACATTCAAGACCAGTAGAGGGATTATGTTGTATGCTATATGTCTCCATGTTGTTCTTCAAGAATTGGCAAATAAGATAATTTATTTAACCAATATCCTTTTCAGAATAAAATTATGGTCTCTACTGTTCACATAATCATTTCAGTTCCTTTCCAATAGTAACAACTATTGTTTATCCTTTTGTTGTTTGCTGCTGCTTCCAGAGAACAATTTTGCAACAAAAAACACATACTGATTTAGCCTCTAATAATTTATCATGACAACTTAGTATATTTTTACTGATGATTAAAATGGTTTCATTCAACTGCTCTGATGGTCTCGTGGTTAGAGCATCCAGCCAAGTCATACCAAGGCTTTTAAAAACATGGTATTAACAGCTTCCTCACTTGGCGCTCATTGTGAAGAGGTTAGTGCTATGACTGGTTGCCCTGGTGTCAGGTTAATGTGACTGGGTGAAACATCATGCTACATGTCTGCTCCAGTGCTAGATACCACTAAACTGTCACACTGCAGAAATTGGAGCAATATGACTGAAAAATTGTTAAAGCTATGTTACAAAAATCTCAATCACACACATAAATCATTCAAAGAATATCAGTAAGTGCTTCTGATGTGTCTATATACTATTTACAACACTTTTAGGACAATCACCTTTGGAAGTACATGTTGCAATATATATATATATATATATATATATATATATATATATATATATTAACTACTGGCAAATTGTTCACAATATCATGCACTAGACAAATAGAAAACCTCTGTTACTCAAGACAACTAAAAAAAAAAAAATGGCCAAGTGCCATCAGTTTGGATTATTTCACAACTGCCTGAGTTATTATGGTAAAATATACTTATGCTCTGGCAGAATGATGGATGATCTACTGGCAGAAAATTTTTTCCAGGAACCTAAGATAATAATGTTTTATCTTTTGTGTGTGTGATTTGGATTTTTCATATAGCTCTAAAAATGTTCAGTCATATCACTATGATGTCCGCAGTGTGGCAGTTTATAGTCATGTCTAGCACTGGGGAACCATGCGGTAAATATGTAGAATCATGTCCCACACAATCCTGACACCAGGCTGACCAGCCCCAATCCTAGTAGAGCACTAAGCAAGACAGCTGCTAATACCTTATTTATAAGTTTGGTATGACTTGACCAGGTTCAAACCTGTGACCTCGTCCATCTGAGGCTGGTTTCATCTTTTTAACTGCTGAAAGTTGAAACAATCTTTAATATTCTTGGATTATGTATATTGAAGTGACCATCCATACTTAAGAACTAGCAATAACAAGATATTAAGGATGGCCTAATATTGGTACCATTTCATTTAGGACCAACAAGATTCCACAAATCTTTTGAAAAGCTGATGAGAACATGACCATCTGTTCAGATTTAACAAGATTTTCGAGATGTCCACATGATGGACTTTAGATTGACACCATTTTCACTTATAACCAACTAGACAACATTATAAGTCTTCTTGAGTTAACTCCATGTCAATATTACTTTCTATGTTGGAACAGTAGCAACAAAAAAAATTTTAAAATGGCTGCTGCAATGATGGCTATATTGGATCAAAGTGGCATCATTTTCATTTGGGATCTACTACACATCATAAGAAGTCTCTATCTTGGTATGACTTCAGATTTAGAAGGAATAGTGATAACAATGATTTTCAAAATGGTTGCCATGGTGGCCATACTGGATGATATGCCAATGAGACCATTCATCCAATAGGATAAGTGATAATACAATATTTGGGTGTCCACCATGGTGGCCATATAATACTGGATGTCAAGTTGGCACCACATTCAATTAGGACCAATTAGACATCATATGAAGTCTTATAGTGAGAATCTCTAATCAATATGATCATTCATTTGTTCAAGATTTTCAGTTGGTGATACTGGATGTTTAAGCAGCACCAATGTGTAAGGTGGCACTCTACAGTATCATATTTTGCATAGGGTTACATTTTAGAAAGAAATTCCAAGGTTTTTCCCTTTGATTATACTTGCTATTAAAAATGACATTGCATATCTTAGGTATTGTCAAAATAATTTCTAATTTCCTTTACTTAGGTGTTTGATTGATAGGTATATTTTGTGTTATGGAACATATAGCTTGGTTTTGCATCAGATGTGCATCTATCATAGAACTGCAAATTCCACTTGGTCATTTTCAAAGCTTGATTTCATGGATAAATGTCATTAAGAAAGAGCAGATAACATTTTTGCATTCTATATATTTAGTTTAGACTGTCAAGTACAATTTCCATTAGTACAATATTCAATGAAATTTCAGCTACACAGTATATGAAAGTAACATAGAGGTGTGCCCACATTTTCTTCAATGTTCAATTTGTGATTGCAAACAACTTGATCTTACATCTTTCACTCTCTCAAAAGTTCATAATATCTGTAAAATGGCTGCTAAAGTTTACTAGTAGTGTTTTAAATAGTTTAAGTGGAGAAATAAACATGGATTGATAAAGAATGGATGAAGGTAAACAGGCTATCCCATAAGCTCCTATGGTCTTTGACCAATAGAGCTGAAAGATAAGGTCAACAAACTTTTCCCTCTGAATAAATGATTGAAAGAAAAAGAAAAGACGAGAGTTTAAACTCAAAACTTACAAAATGTGATAATGATTCTGCTCATGCATTTTCATGCTAAACAAATTAGTTTATTACCTTTTCCTGAAGGTTCTGATTTGATAATATTTAAAGAATTGTCAATTTGATATTTAATTTAGCAGACACATGTCTTTAAATTAGATGGGAAAAAAACCCAACTTGTACAAGAAAATAAAGACACATTATAAACTAAAGCAATCATGGGCTGCATTTTATCAACTGGCTTAAATACAAGTTAAAAACATCTGGGGAAACAATGCATTTTATGATATAGACAAGAAAACAGCAATTTAAATGTTCAACTGAAAATGGTAAAATTGATTTTCTCCAACAGGTTTCCATCAAAGAACATTTTTTAAACTTGCATATAAGTACAGGATCAAAATCAAGAACCCAATTTGTAGGTACATTTAAAATGAGAAATGGCAGCAATCTCAAATCTCCATGCTTTTAAACTTTGCGACTCACCCACCCAAGCGCCAATATATCTACTCCACTTTCATTTTCTGCATTCAGGATTCAAAATCTTTGTTGATCCACCTTTCCAACATTATAGCCAACCACTTTTTTCATATATTAATCCACCTCAAACATCATAACAATCCACTATTGTCATATGTCAAGCAGGACCACAAGTGGCTGAGTGGTCTAAAGCGCAGCAGTCCATTAGCAGCAGTCCATTACGGATCACTGCCATCTTACCTCTGTCTGTGTGGGTTGAGTCTAGGATTTGGTGACTGTGGATATGTGAGAAAGCTTGCCAGTAGCTTCTCGTGAGTCAGTGGTTCTTTCCGGTGATTTCCCGGTTTCTTCCTCCACCATTAATACTTGCCGCCATGAATAGCCTATCATGTGCTGAAAAATGGTGTTAAGCCCAACAACAACATATGTCAATCCACCTCAAACATCATAACAAATATTTGTTGTCCTTTGCTGATCTACATTAAATAAAACAAACCATTGTTGTCATGTACTGATCTACCTCAAACATTTAACAAACCACTATTGTTATAAAGAGATCTACTTCAATCATCATAACCATTCTTTTCATATAATGATCCACCTCAAACACATATAACAAATTATATCATCATATACTGATCCACCTAAACATCATATAACAAACCAGTGTCATACACTGATCCACCTCAAATATCTTAACATATACAATCCTTCTCCCTATATCAGTGTAAATGCAGTTTAGGTTACCAGTAATCCATACAACTTATGAAAATGTGACCTTTGGCCCTCACCTCTTCCTCCTACAATACTGGGATGGACTGACTCATAGACAGATATTACCTATCATGACATCTTCCATATCCATGGCACTACTGATTTTCTCTTTTGGTCACCAAAATTAAGACTTGGTCACGAAAAAAAAATCAGTGTTCACAGTCATGGAAATGCACTTTTCAAAATAAAAGCTGTAAAATACAGTAGTTAATTACATAAAATACAGTAGTTAATTACAAAAGTAGGCGAATCAGAATTTTATGGATTTTGTATCATTTGGTGCTTTAAGGCACAGCAACACAAAGACATTATTTAGTGCAGAGGTGATTGGAGAACAATGCATTGTGAAAGAACACACCATGGTAGATGAACAAGGTTGGTCCAATGGTAGAATTTGAAACTGCATCCTTTCAGGCATGAGTCTGACAATGCTAACCACTGAGCCACCATGGCCTCCTCTCTTTAATGGTAATAAAAAATAATCTGCATGTATAAAACTGTTATGGATAAAACTATTTCAATGGTCACTTAGAGATCATGTTGCTGGAACCATTGATTTGCTGAGGAATATAATAATCATGAGGCGCTTTTATTTTTTGTTTCAAAGCTAGCAATTCATCAACCCCTGGTAAGTATGAAAATGGTGCATACATTACAAGCAGTTCTGATGTTTATATATAGATAGAGTGGAGATGAAAAATAGCTGCATTTCCACTAATGGCTGTCATGGAAGCAAGGAAAGTACAACCTGCTTGGAGTCAAATACTGATGATGATTGCTGGAACACTGAAATATTGCAATGTAAGCAAGTTGTATGCTGTACTTGGAACAGAAATTGTATTAATTGTATTAACCTTATTTATTTCAGTAACATGCTGACACCTGTTCAAGGATACCAAGTCTTTCATGCAATGTAACAAAATAACTGCCAATCTCTGGAGTGACACACAAATGTTATATACATAGGTTCAAAAGTATCTTGCAAAAATTGTCAGATGACATACAAAAGGAAGGAAGACCTCAGCAAAACATGAGAATAACCACCGCAATTCAATGGATGCATCTTGAACTCCAACATCATTTTAGATCTATTACTACTTCTTCCAAATGTGTCTGATATCTCAGATGATATAGAAATCAGCCCACCTATCAATGATTTTCTTATGAGGACACAAGTCCAACAATGAATTGTGAATCAGTGCCAATTAAGATAATTTTATCTAATTTGATTGTGTGACCCAAATCAGTTTTGGGAAACCAACTCCACAGGCAAGAATTGTGTCAACAGCATTACAATCTGACCATTCAGTAACCTTATGGACAATATTGCAATCCCACCAAGAATTGTGCTATATTGAGAATATGATACAATAGTGGATAAAGAAGCATCTGGAACCATATATAATCCAGCTGCAGATTTTTCTTCATAATTCAAACATCAGTAGATGTCCTTGCAATTTTTAATAAATAATTCAAACGAGTTTTAAAGCCACTGTCTGTATTATCTTGCTTTTATGTAAAAAAAAAGTTAACTTTTGGTTTATATGTTTGACCACTATTATAATGAAATTCTGGCAGCATTAAACAGAAATGTCATTTAAATCCCCACTGCATTAAACATTAATGTCACCTGTAAATCAGTGCACCATAGGAAAATACAATATTATGATGTTATAGCCCATCATAAAACGGGGAGAGGGGCCTTATTTTATGTGACCATAAAAGTGGCTGCACCAACAATTGGAGGTATAAAACTTTGCACCAACAAAAAAAACCCACTAAACCAGTCAATAATCAAGGGTTGGGAAAGGGGTGTAACCAAACACCCCAGCAGATGGGAGAGAATACCTCAACATTCCTTTAGAAAGCATCTTTTAATAAAACAATCACATTTTTCCTAAGAAAACTTACTTTTTAACTTCCCTGACAAAATGTTAATTGTGCTTTAATTTTCAATTACATTTTTTAGTGAGTTGGGTGCATTTAACTTTAAATATGGAAAGAAATAAATACTCTGAGGCTGCTGTGTATCTCAAACATTTTACATTATAACTGAATTTTGTCAAGGTTTTATGAAGATTTTATTTTTAGGTGAGGATTCTTGTTCTGGCTTTGTCCATGGTATAATGGCATCAATTGCACAAGTCCTGGTGGGTGGAGCTTAAAGTGTAAGGAACATTGCATTCAGAAATAAACGACACTAGCTGTGATTGGTGCATTTTGTAAGAGTTGTAAGAAAAACACTAGCTGTGATTGGTGCATTTTGTAAGAGTTGTACTTTCTGTTAGGCTTAAAAAAAAGTTGAGCCTCTTGGCAACATGTGAGATTATGTTAATTCCTATCTAGATCATATTTTGTATTTTTTATGATTTTTTGAAAATGTACACATGACTGAAAATGTGTATGTTGTGACTAGATAACTCATACCCCTGTCTAGTTCCAGCAGAGTTATCTCTCTTAAATGCAATGAAGTACCTGGTTAAGTCATTGTCAAATTGACAGTCTAACACTGTTCTCTTGAAAAGTGTGTGAAGTGCATGCACAATTAGGATATAAAATATATTTATTTCCCCAAACATCAACATTAAGGTCAATGGAAAAACAATTGGTACTGTGATACCTCATGGAACACTAATGCCTGAATCTTACCTAAACAGAACAGACACTAATGATATCAATGCAAGCATAAATAGATCAAAGAAATGTATTCACTTGCCTCCAACCAAGCTATCCTAGATTGTCACACTGTGAGACTTTTATTACTGCCAGTGATACATGGCACAAGAAAAGTGGTCATGGAAAATGGATGCCTTCTCTCCTTCATTCATGAACTCTGACCTCAATACAAACTTAACCAAAGTGAATAGATGGACATGGATATCACTATATGCTCTTCTTCTGTTTTGATGGAGCATTTTTCAACCAAAAATTAAAGTACTATTTCTTTCCTTGTTTCTTTCCTGTACTTTACATGTATTATACTTTTTGTTTTTTTTCCTAGAAGCATATCATCTTCATTCTTTTCTTTATTTTATTTTAAAACATGCTTTACTGAACAAGATTACCAACAACAAAATTTCCAACAATAATGTAACAAACATGTAGATGGATAAAGAAAGGCACCTTATTCTGGTTATCAAATATCAGATTGCTTTATCCTACATTTACTTTAGTAACTTTTGAATAAAATAACAGGACCTTCCAGGCACATAAATAGAATTTCATGTGCCAATAATAATGCTTTAAATTTCTTTGAGACCTGGTCTTGTACCTGTAATATACATATTTGTTTTTGTATTTTAAAGATTGTTCTACTAAATGAAAGATTTTTGTGACAACATGGATGAGTTCAACTTGTACAATTGGGGATATCCAGAACATCATCTTGACCTTCAGTAGGGATGACAACATATGAACAGTGGTTAAAATATTATTTTGGGTGCATTTACTTTATTATTGTATATAATCATTTATCAGTTGAGTCAAACTGCAAACAATAATGATTCTCATCCACCATGTGGCTGCAGATTAAAGTCTGTTGTTTGTTCTCCTGATAACTTCTAACAAACTGCACCAAACCAGATCTGCTGGTGTATTATGCAATGGTAGAACTGGGTCTGTACTGTCTGCAGTTGGACTTGTCTTGTAAATGAGTATATATGGTATGTTGTTTGCTCTGAAACAATAAAATCACATTATACCTGGGTGACTCTAATGTCACAAAGGGAAACCCCAAAACCACCAATGATGCTGTACTGAAATCTACCTTGTGCTAAAAACAGACCATGACATCACTGTCCCTGGCTGCTGCCATACTGTTTTTGGATGAAGCATCAAAAACAAAAATATGTAGCAATTCACAACATATATGAAAAAAGTGTTATTTGCACTTTCCTCACTATGTAATGTTTTGATATAATCAACTATAAGATGTGCCATCATTTTTTTGGTGATGCGTGCTTAGTCGTGACGGTATATGGGTTGGTGGGTATATGGGTTGGTGCGTGCAGGCAAGGCGATGGGTGCCATTTACTCGAGGATCTAGGTTCGAAACTCGGTAGAGTACGAATTTAATTTCTCTAACCTGTATGATAGTATTGTTTGTATTAAACTATATATATATATATATATATGTGTGTGTGTGTGTGTGTGTGTGTGTTTGTGTGTGTATATATGTGTGTATGTGTGTGTGTGTATATATATATATATATATATATATATATATATATATATATATATATACACACACACACACACACACACACACACACACATACATACATACACAAATCATATGGTGAATAAAAGGCCTTTCAAGCACAACACTGGATCCAGCAAGGGATCATGTGTGTAAGAGATTAATTGAGATAGCTGCAATAGACTGTCAAGGTACAGTACAAAACTATTATGTAACTAGCTTAAGCTCTTTAGACTCTTAATGAGTCTTTTTCAAAGGCATATACCAAACATAGACAAAACAAACAACTAAAACAGAAAATGTTGTGTTTGTAAAACTGTGTGGCTGTTACTATATGAATTAAACCTATAGATGCATTGTTTCAACCAGTCTATATATACTTGTTGCAGATACTGAGAAATATTTGTATTTCACTAGAAATCTATGAGCCATAGCAACATCTATTACTTTATGTACATTTATGTAACACAAATTATGTCCCAGATATTTGATTCTATTCCAGATATTTTAGTATTATAGTAATAATTAAAGTATACTAAGAAGATTTAGACAAGTTTGAAAAGAAAATGTGTCAGCTGCAAAGGATAATTCTACTAGTGCATAGCTTTCTTTTTCTAGTCTTCTTGGTTTAGACCACTTGGTTTCAATGTTCTAAGGCGGCAGTATCCAGTAAGATTCCTTTTCCTTAGTTGGGGTTTGTTAGTGATAGAGTTATATCACTGAATGTGTGGCTAAGGGAAAAGTGTTCTTTTATCATCGAATCAGATCTGTGAAGGTTTATCCTTTTGTGTAGCTTTTCAGTTCCTCTGACATACTGATGGCTACAGATCTTACATGTGATGAGATAAATTACATTATCTGTTTTGCACCTTTTGTTTGGACCCTGTATGTTTAGTTTTGCTCTAGACACTGTGCTAGTAATGTCCTGGTCTCTATCATTTGTTGAAGTTTTGTTGACAGGTTTTTCCTTTTTTCTATCTCCACAGTTGCCAGATTGAAAATGGGTGGTCTTGACTTGTGACTGTTAGCTTAACCCTGACTATGGAATGGTCCAGTGTTTTGCCAGATTTTACCTATTTTGGGGTTGTCTGGATGGTAGGTCAGGATAAATGGTAATCTATCAGCCTTTTCTTCTTTCCATATTTGAGTAGGTCATCTTGGTTTAGTAGTTTAGCCCTTTAAATTGCCTCCTGGCTTGGCAATCAGGTCTTTGTCATTGCTTCAGTAAATTAAATGTTTTGATAGCTCTTCAGATCTTTCTAGGAATGTTTCATCATCAGAGCAAATTCTGCATATTCTCAGTGCCTGGCTATATGGAATGTTCCTAATGCAGTGTTTTGAATGACAGCAGGTTGGGAGGAGATTCTGGTTTTGTAGGTTGGATTCGAGTAGATGTCTGTATGTACAATGTTTTCGACCAGTCTGGTTGTTGCATTCAGGAAAACGTATACATGTATTCAGAAACGTGTCTGTCTGTGTGTGTGTGTGTGTGTGTGTGTGTGTGTGTGTGTGTGTGTGCACACCAAATAAATGTGCTGTTACCTCGCCAACCCTATTAAGTCTAGTTTTTGAAGTGGAACTGCCAAATTCTCTTTGTCTTAGCAACAGATAAAATGACTGGATTGGCTAATCCTTCTATTTGTTGGTTGTTACAGACACTTAAACTGAGCAAGAAGAAATAGCAAACAACAAATAAATAACTTTTGCATAATTAAAAATATTTATTTATTTCTCAAAATACAGGAGTGAAATAATCACTATATTGGATGTTAACTTATGCTACAGTAATATATACGGTCCAATATTGCCAGGTGTTGACTCCTCTAAGTTTCATTCCTGGGAATGTAGATACTATTTTGCAAGAATATTGTTTTTTTATTTTTTAATTTACATGTATTTGGTTAACTGCCATGTGCTGAGTAAAGTTCACTCCAATTACAGTTCACTCACTATTGTTGATATTGTCTGAAGGATAACATGCTGTACCTATTCTGTTTACAATACTTTTCAGAACTATAAGTGAAATGACTTGCAAATTTAATTTTGACACTGGTTAGCTTTTTGTAAAAACGAACTACACCCTGTACATTTTTTTTTTTGATTTTGTGAGCAATCTTTGTGTTTGCAATAATGGAGAATATAATAAAGGTTTGTATTGAGAATCTATGGTGGTTTGTATTGTATACTGGTAAATCTCTGCTGATAATTGGTGCACATATGCCTTTTGTTGTTAACAAACATGTAAAAATTTTATAGAATGCTGATCGCTTCATCAAATTGTGGAAACGCTGTTTTGTAAAAAATCATCCAAAAATATGTGTATGTACATTCTCATTTATTAACGCACATCATGTACATAATGAAATTTCAAGCACATGTTATTATATTGATGCCATATTGGTTTTTGTTTATCTTGATCATGGGTTATCTCCATGCTTTTTGGCGAACCTCTAGGCCAGCAACATAACCTGGTTTTAGACTGTATTTATTTATATCTACTTAGTTTCCTTTTCTGTTAGTTTTTCTGTGTAAAATATGAATTATTTTATTGTTACCATCAATTCATGCATACAGTTATACTTCCTAACAAAAAGTAATTGTATATATTTTTTAAGTAAGGAAATGAATAAATGCATTAAGTAAAAATATAATCAACCATGCTGTGCTGCTCATTTCAGCACATAACATAATGCATTCTTAAGTTCTAAACTGCCATTCAAACTTACAACTTGTTTGTAAATTAGTGACATTAAAATAAGTATATAAATTTTCTCTTTTCTTTTCTAAACTTTGTTACTGATTAACACATCTGATTCATAAAATGATAATAAAGTCACTAAAGAATAATACAAAAAAACAACAAAGAAACAAAAGACAAACACTGATACACTATTTTAAATATATGGAATATATTATGAACGTTTCTAGATTCTACATGCATAACATCACATCGACTATGCTGGGTTTAATTTTATGCGCTATAAGAAAGAGTCACTTTCCTATTTACATCCCTCATGTTTTATATGTGAAAACATGAATCACATATAAGAATACTTTATCAACATCATTTAATGGATTGAGGCAATGAGTTCCATTGGAATTGTCTGTTCAGTGTATATGTATCGGTGATGAAATGATAGAAATTTGTGTATTATACTGTTCTAGAAAGATTCATTGAATATGATTATATGGTTTATACAGTCTGCAGTCTTAACCACCACTGTAACTAAATACTGGAATGGACATGTATATTCAGATGAACAAATTTAGTGCCTGATATGTGGTTTTCAAATCTGAATAATAACATGGAAAAGATCACTGAACCCCATTATGATGGTTGGTCTTTGTCCAAATGGCTATTTTTAGAAATTAATATCACTGCATGTGAAATTTTACAGAGGAAAAAAGAATATGTGCCATAGGGTAATGAAAGTTTCAGCCAATGTGTAGTACAATGAGAGAACAGAAGGTACAGAGTACCTATATAATCAAGTTAGCCAAACAACACATTTTTCATTTCCAGCCAAAGTCAAATGGTCCAAAGAGATTGAAAGATGTTTTTGTTGGTCTGGGGTAAATGAACTTTGAGTTATCCAAGTTCCCTATTGTAGATCCATAATTTGTGTTGCTAAGAGTCTCTCATGCCACAGTAACACATGGAACACCAGCCCATTAATGACAATATGAAGAGCTTTGAAATAATTAAGGTTCCCAGGATCAGCACCTTGATCCTAAGTCAGCACATGTTTTGGGGGTGGTTTTTGTTTTGTTAACCCTTGGTATATACTGTCAAGTTATATTTGCAAGCAAAGCACAGAACAATGAAAATTATGACCTGTGCTATTTTAAGGTATAGGCATGCCTGTCATGTGCCTATGGCCATTCACTCAAGGGGCCATGCAGCAATCCAGAAACAAAACTTTGGTGTTGGTTGTGTTGGCAGTTTAGCATAGTATTAATAAATTAACAAAACTGACCCATGCACTTGGAAATACAATTCAATACTCTATATCTGATACTGAGATATTAAGGTACAACTTTGGTTACTTTTAGAGTTTGCACCTAGGGTCCCCAAACTTCTTAAAATGGCACTGAACCTGACAGGCTTCATGTGGAACTCATAAAGTTTTACTAAGTAAAGAGAAAACAACTGAATGCTGCTTTTCTGAGATCAGTAGTTGATTTTAATAGCTGCACAAAACACATGCATAGACCACTAACATTAAGTTGACATTTACCTGGCAAAACAAATTAAAGGTTGTTTACTTTCTTAAACAAAAATAATTAACCAAACAATACACCAATTTTGTGACTTATAAACTTTTAAAACATTACATTCAATTCAGGTTTTCACAAACAAATAAGTTTTGGAAGCAATCAACTCAATCACTCCCAAAGTGTTCCAAATGTTTTGTTTTAATAATAATAAACACATCTGTCCTTCAACAATTATTTTATTTGACTAGTTCAGAGATTATAGATGGATTTTCCATGTTTAGTTATAAATTAATATCATCACTATAGGACTGAGAAACAGGTCAGTCTTTATCTCCACAAAAGGATCATTCCATTTAAATTCATGGTTGAAGCAAAAACCATGATATTCACAAATATTGATACCCATGAAAATTGGTACCCAATGAAAATAATATTGAATTCACTTTTTAGTAGAGTGCATCACACTGTACAAACATAGGTTTGTCAATGCATAATGCTTGATTGCTTAATTGATTGTAAATTTACAGCTCCTCAGCACTGTTAGGCTATTTAGTGCCATACAAAAGGTCATATCTGCAATCATTTAAAAGAAGTAAAATGCTTTTTATCAACTAGCAATATATAACCAGAGTTGACAATAAAGTAATAGTAATAAACAAAGCATCCTGATCAACCAACCAGGAATGTAAAATGGTATATGTTGATGAAGACAAATGAGACAGTAATGAAAAAATATGGTTGGTTATTAACCTGTTCTGTTGAGACTTTTCACTGTCATTATTCATTAGTAGATCACCTAATACTATATTGTTGCTGTTGTTGTGGGGCTTAATGCCATTTTTCAGCACATGATAGGCTATACCTGGCTATACCAGGACAGAGTTTTCAGACACTTCACCTTATGCAGACAACTTTTGGTGTTAACCCATTAACCAGTGGATGTCTTTGTCGTTTTCGCCTGAAATCGATTTTGGGAGATATTTCTAAATACAACCTAAAACATCAACTTCCAAGACATTTTCAGCTAACTTAATGTGTTAGAAATGTCAATTTTTATGGCTCTTTCACATGAGCATGAGCAGAAAAGTAAAAATTTGAGTTGTTTTTTTTTTTGCTTAACGGACCCATCATTTTCATTTTCACTCTTCATTCAAAATGCCCATTGTGATATGTTGAATTTTGAAACCTCTTAGAAGCATTGGTTAAAGGAATTATATCAAAGTCAACTTAATTAAAGTAGAAATGGCTAGAGATAGATGATTATTTTCATTTCATCTCTGAACTAAAAAGGGAATTCCTTCCACCTGAGGTAACATGACCACATGACAGAGTCAGATGCTATGGTACAAGAGAATGACCTAAGACCCTTTCCCAAAATCAACCAGTAAAGGGGGGAGCTGGCCATAGATGATTGTTTAAAGGAATGTTAATTATGGCATGATTAGTTCTTTAGTTGTCCTGTCAATCCAAAAATTCTACGGAACAGGTTTAGGAAACAGTCTATTCTGATTGGTTAATATGGATTTATGGGTGTTACTCTGTAAGAAATTAAAGGTTTTACTTTAGGAAAATTCTTCAGTCTTAAATCTTTCGAGAGGAAAGTTAGGCGGACTCCGAATTCGTAACAAATATGTTTTTGTTATAGAGTAAGGGGCCAGATAGTTGTCTCAGTTAGGAGACAGACTATAGTGAGGTTCGTGGAAACGAATAAAGACAACTGGCAAAAGGTATGCAATCTTAGTTTCCTGATTTTAATATGTTTATTTCATTTGTTGATCTATTTGCAAATGTATTCTTGATATGATGTATGTATGTATGATTTCATTTTGCAGGATTTTAGTGAAATGCTAGTCATGACATTTTATTCTTTGATTTCCTAATTATCAATTCATTTGGAGAATTGGCAAGATTGAACGTAATTAAAATTTCATTAGATTAGTTGACAAGATTGCATGTAATTGAATCTTTAATACTTAGGAGTGATTAGGAATTTTCATAAATTAAGCTTAAGGAATGATGGGTAATGTTTCATAGTTTTAATGAGTAACTCTGTTTAGAATGAGTATGACCTAACATTACATGTATATCCATATACTAGTTTGTAATATTTAATTGATCACTTAAGTGTATATCTATATGCTAGTTTGTAATATTTAATTGGTCGAGTAAACTATTTTAGAATAGTTAGATCTGAGGGTCTAAGCCATATGTAACTTAACACTGCTAGATTGGTAGATTAAGAAGTCAAGGTGGGTACATACCGGTGCCGAGTTGAATTTAATGGACTACCCCTGGCTGATCCCAATTAAGGTCAGGACAAGCCTTGACCATCTATGTAAACATAAGAGTTAGGGAGCAATGAGTTACTTCGGCAGAATTTATGCCTTTTGTTTTCTGAGCCAAATTAATGTAAAAATATAGATATACTTGGGAATGTGACCTATTGTCTATTGCAAGACATTTTATTTATTGAAGGAAAAAGCTTTCCTGGATTCGCATGAGAAATCCCTGAACAATCACAGTACCAGAGCAAATTCTGAGCTGAAATCTAAGTCCAGAGACGATAGTTCAATGGACAAGATAGGCAGAGCAGGGACAAATGGAAGTCTTGATGTCTCCGCATAAAATAGGTAATGAAGTCTCTCATCGTTGCACTCAAAGGTCACATCTCATTGGCAATGAAGATAGTATATTAACGTTGAAAGTAATTTTACATTTAAAGAAATTTGTATTGTCTTTTTGTTTGAGTACATGTTAGTACCATTTTCCTTCTTTTGTAACCAAGTCATTGATTTCTTTTCATTTTAAATTCTGTTGATAAATTGATTAAATTTTATATTTGTTCATTGAAAGGGGGGCTCATTGTGTTATTTCTTCAATATACTTGTTCAGTGATCTGCATTCTTCTTTCTATCTATCCACACTGGGTAAATTACACCGCGGAGGTCATTCCCTAGCAACGAACCATAGTGAAAGAGGTTGGTGTGTTTTGAATGCCGCCAATTTCACACCCATCTTATCCTACTTTTTGCAAAGGTTCACATGTCTGTGTGCAATTCAGACTGCTCTGTCTTAGATCGAAGGCCAAACAGTCTAAAATCCGAACACAAAACCAGATCACAACCTCAGGTGAATTTCGGCAGGAAAAAAACTTTGGTCCAAAAAAGCAAAGTTTTCACTCTGTATTTTGAAGTGCAACTGAAACATCCATATTATTTAGTATCATCGTAAAGCTACATCTGTCTACCTTTCAATAATACCACCCACATTATTGTGTCGCACATGACCTTAACACTACAGAGCTCAGAAGTAGGCTACCAACAGTACATAAATACACATTCCATCATTGCTGAAACAATCTACAAACAAGGCACCAAGTGGAGCCTTTTATTTTGGATCCTATCCATATGAATATAAAATGTGTGTTGTCATTTGTTTACAATGATACTGGAAAGGGACAAACATTTTGCAAAACTGAACATAGTTATTCATCAGCACACAATGCCCATATTAAAGTTGCAAAGGCACAATATCAAACTAGATACTGTCCATTGGAGAATGTGTGGTATAGATAAAATTCTTTGTTTCTGGCTTATAGCACAGTGTCTGCATCTGTTTCTGCAGCATATGCTAAAGGTATGCAACTTGGTACAATTTTATATATTCCAGAAATTTATGGCTGACCAGACTGAATTCAGTAGAAAGGTCTTATCAGCATCTAGAATTTCATAATGCATATATTATGTACTGTGTTCTTTAGGTTATCTGGTTGACTAAATTGTTGTTAATCCATAAATTGGAGCCTAACTCTGAAATCTTATGGGATCACATGATACTTATGGGGAAGTGAAATTGATAAATAAACTAAATTTACCAAGTTAAGGTTTGATTGTAATGTCAGGAACCCCAACATGTGCTTTAGTGATCACATGACCACTCTTTGTATTTCCTACCTTATAAAAAGCTGAGGCTTCCAGTTCTTTTGCTCTCAAGACTGACCAGTCACATGACAAATGCCATCTTACCGGATCACTAAGGCATTAATGGGGTTCATGAAATTATAAGTGTTAACTTGGTAAGCCTAGTTTATCAAAATTATAGCCACACACTCTATATAAATTTTAAATTTCCAGTCTGTGTTATAAACTTACATATTTTCTAAGTAATCAAATTATGTTTGTTTTCCTAATTTGCCAGACTGACATTGTCATTCTAACTACACCATCACTTCATTGTTACCTCTAAATTACATGCTGCTAAGCTTCCCTTCCCAAATGTTTCAACATGTCTGCTTAGCAATCTGGACTACAGTTGTGAACACATTAACACTATATCTAGATCAGACTTATCTTCTATGTTATCTCAGTTGGCAAACAGAAAGTCTGTAAGTTTATCTACAGATTAATTTGTTTGTTTAAGAAAATATAATCTATACCCTCTAGTAGGCTACCCTGTCACTTCTGTATTAAGGGGTAAAGAGAGAACAGCAAACAAGGCTGCTTGCAGTCTCCCATTTGTGAATGAAAGATCACATACAGATAGGAATTTAAAGTAATATATCAATATGTTCTATATACTTGGTAAAATATGCAAAATGAAAACTCCAAAAACTAGCTTCATAACATCCAACTGATCATTCATACAGAACAAATGCCAGAGATGAGGTGGTGCTGCACTGATGACCTATAGAACACAGACACAGGCTGATGCTTATCTTCTTATGAGTGAATCTCAACTAGAATGCATACTGTGTGATGTCCACATACATTCTTATCATGTGTATTGACTCTAAACTGGCATTTTCATCATGCAACGTTTTGATGATGATCCACCAGGATTTTTTTTTTTTTGTTTTGGGTTTAATGCCAGTTTTCAACAAATGATAAGGCTGGCAATATATGTCTAGCCAGCGAATTCAGAAGATTCTTCTGAGGCAGGTATTGATGAATGTATGGATCTTTTTTCATATTGGTTGTGGTGGTAATCCACGTCTCAGCTCCATAGAGTAGGAAAGGTTTTAGAATGGTGTTGAACATTCAGATCTTGATATTATTTGTCAGTTCTGTGGATGACCAGACATTTTTCAGCTGGCAGAATGCTGTTCTTGCCTTGCCCATACTGGTCTTAATACCAGCATCAATTCAACCCTCTTTGTCAACTGTGCTGCCAAGGTAGGTGAAGCTCTCCACCTCTTCCAGCTCCACACCTTCCAGCTTGATGGGTGTTGAGTTTGCTGTGTTGACCTTCAGGATCTTTGTCTTTCCTTTATTTATATTAAGACCAGTGCTTGCTGATGTTTTTGCAATTCTGTTGGTCTTTTCTTGCATCTGTTGTTGGGTGTGGAAGAGAAGAGCCAGGACATTTCACTTAAGTACTTTTCAAAAACATATATTGATATATAATAAGCTATCATTTATGAACAATAAGGAAACCCATGAATGTGTAAAAAAAAATGTATTATCCTTTTTGAAAAAAGTTTTGCTTGTCCCTTCCTAAAAATGTTGTGGTTGCTTTATCAATCAATTAAATGTGGCACAACTAATCCTCCTCCCATTTTTTGTTGTCCTTCCAAGACCTTCATTTTTCAAATTACCATAACAATTCATCAAGTCTACATAAACAATATTTCATTTTAAATTTCTGGTAAAAAGAACAGACACTTACTTATGATGTCATAAAAAATATTTAAGGTCACTTTATTTAAAATCTACTTTGAAGGCAAGAAACACATTGAATTCTTAAGAGTGAGAATAGACATCTCTGGTGTATAAGTTTTAATGGTCAAAATAGTGATACAGGCCTTTATCAGGCATTATCACCCCACCCACCCCAACACCCTTTAATGGGTTATGAACCCCATATGTTTATCTTATTCTGGGCAAGTTGGCTCAAGTCCTAACAAAAACTGGTGAGGAAGTTGACGGCCTGAAATGACCACATAAAGAAAAAAAAGACCTTTCCAAACTTTACTTCAAACCCCATCTACACTCCTTTGCACAGAAAAAATTTCTAATAAAGAAAAAATTACAAGTATTACATATTACAGACTTGCTTGTTATGATAAATATCAAATCTAAACAAAATATTCAATGCATAAATTTCTGATTTATTGTAAATTACAGTACACACTCTATAAGAGAGGGTATTCTTTCTATCTATATCAGGGCAGTTGATATCTGAGTGATATAAGGAGCTAAACTTTATTATTCACTGATATCTCACCTGGCATGGCTTGACCAACATGGGTATGAGAGAAAGCTTGTCAACATTTTCCTGCAGGTTAGTTGTTCTTACCAGGTTTTTCATGGGTTCTTGCACCACCAAATATAATGTCCTATAAAGTGCTGAAAAATGGCATTACACCCACAAAAACATAGCAAACATTATGCTTTTTATGGAAATGATCCCAACATGTTAATTCACATTATGCAACTATCCACAAAAATGCCCATCTACCCATGAGAAGCCATGGCTCCAAGTAATGAGATCAGGAGCTGCAGAGCACAGCGGATTGACATATCAGAAGGTCTAAAGTGGGAAACCTATTGATACCATTAAGAATAGTAACTGACCTTCTTGAAATGAGCAATTTATTACATCAGCTCAGGACACAAGGAATGATAGTGTGTGTGTGTGTGTGTGTGATTTGGATTTTTAACATAGCTGTAACAATTTTGCAGTCATATCACTATGATGTCTGCAATATGGAAGTTGTTAGTGATGTCTAGCACTGAAGCATTATACTGCCATCATGTAGCATGTCTAACCCAGTTACATTATCCTGACACCAGGCCAACCAGTCTTAACACTAACCTCTTAATGACAAGGCAAGCTGTTGGAACCATTTGTCTTTAGTTTGATTCAGCTGGGGTTCAAACCCATGACTGATACCATCTGAGTTGGATGCTCTTACCACTAGACCATTGGAGTGGTCAGAAGACATATGCAAGCTTGTTTTTGTTTCTTTTGTGGGTTTAACATTTTTCAGCACATGGCAGCCATTATATTTTGTGGAAGAAGATCCCATCTACCCATGAGAAGCCACTGGCAAGCTTTTTTATAACCACAATGGATGAGCCAAGACTTGAACCCATGCAAACAGAGGCAAGACTAAGTGATCTGAAAAGGGGAGCACCAGAACATTCAGCCATCCATGGACCTCATAAGAAAGAAAATTACTGATTAAAACAAGATGGTATCAATCATTTCCACATAAACTTGTACATTATATGAAAGCTCCCCTCCCTACCAGCACCATTGTGTATTATTACCCCCCCCATAGTACTTCATTCTTGATTAGCTCTTTTTATGAATAATACAGGTGCAACTAAAGACAATATTTTGGTCCATGAACATGAAGACCCTTATGAAATTTTAGTTTTTTTTTCCATGGGGAACAAATGTTTATAAGATGAGTCCCTCACCGCTGGGAGAATTAAAAACAATGTGTCAGAATGTGAATTACAGAAAATTATATTAGTGTCAGACATGCTGGTAGCATGTACCTACACCATAATTTGCAGGAAAAAATAAGCTGTGTAGTTAAAAAAAATATAACATTATTTTAATTAAAACACAAAAAAATAGAATGTTTTTTTTTACATTAAAATTGTTAAGCAAATTTTCAGACTTGGATCCAGGATTCTGAAAATCATTCTATTTAGGCATTTTCAGGTTTTGAAATTATCATTAGTCTCTTAGAATTTAGCTACAGACGAAAAATGGCATTAGTCTAATGGAACTAAGGGAAATTTTATTTTAAATTAAAGCACAGCATATAAGGAAGTTTTCATATTATATGACAAAACCATAACAATTATAAAGAAGTTTGCACATCATATAAGGATGAAAGCACCGCATATAAATAAGTTTACACATCATATAATAAAACTTGTCTTCTTAAGACAACTCTGGCGTTTCTTGTGTGCAAAGTGAAGGTTACCTATAACTGAAACTACTGATGCATGTTTTTAAAGCATCCTTACATTATTATTATCATTATTTACAACTGATGCAAGTTTCCAAGACCTACCTTTTAAACAAGAAATCCACATTGTGGGGTCATGCATAGTTCAGTATTTTTGTCATTTTAAAAACATTTAAATAATCAATAAGCATATAGCATGTGTAAGAACATCCACTAAGCCAATACCTGAACCCATATGTACAAGATGTAACTTTGCTGAAAGATTGTGTTCATTCAGTGAAAATTAAATGTGCATGACTTATCTCCAGATATCAAGCAGAGTGGATATCAGCTGTTGCTAATCCTTGGCCCACTGTTGTGGAGATTCCCAGCTGGTCAAATGTAATAGAGTGCAACAACAAAGATAACTGTTAACACCCATCCACCTACCCTGGCTGGATTATAATCTTCCCCTTTTTTTATTCTACCATTATGTAACACAGACCAAATGATCTTGGGTTAATTCAAATATATCAGGAATCTCTTCATTATAGATTTAAAGAATATTGGTGGAATGTTATTCTTTAGTGAATGACAAACATTTGATGCAACAATATCACTATTTGCCATTTTTTCTTTTGCTTAAAAATGATTTATTCACCATGATGTGCATATATATGATTCAGGTAATTTCAAATTGGATGTCTATTCAGAAATATTTCCCCATAACCACACAGAATTGTTTGAAAAAATCCTGGGCATCCTAAACCTCTGATTTTAAAATTATTTTGTGCATCACATACACAAACATCAATTTTAATTTTGGTTTTGTTCCCACTACACCCCAATTAATTGTAAAACTATATGTGATTGCCAAAGGCAAAAATAAATATTCCAAACCATTCAATACAGAAATTTAAAGTCAGAAAACATGAATAAGCTTTTAGTGCCAATGTATATATTCTTCTTTTTAACCACCATAAAGCTGCTAAGGTAAATATGTCTACTCATAAGATCATACAAAGTGCATAGAGACAGATCTTCCACTGCATAATGCACCATCAGTTCTAGGTATATGCAGTTTCTTAAAAGTAATCAGTAAAACAAACAATTTAGCATGTTATCTTATTTGCAGCTGAACAAGAGTTATAAGCAAGTAGCCCTGACCACGATATGACAGTATTTAAAAAAAACAAACCAAGATAACTTTTACTTTAAGGTGGGGTTAAATTCATCTTCAATGTGAACTCTGGTCATTTTTTTTTCCCCCTACATTAACTGTTAAGAACTTACTATTCAGCTGAAATGATGCTTTTCTACCAACCTCAGATTTAGTATCAAGGGACTCAACTCCTGCTTGACTTAGTATTAAGGAAGTTGATTTTGAAACCTTGTTGATAAGTTTTGTTCAAGTATTCACCACAGTGAAAGAAAAAAAAAAACCTCATCATCCCAAAATGACTACATTTAACAATTGTTCTATTCAGCATGGTGATCAAAACAAAGCTGAATCTGAATAAAGATGAGACAAATTTGAAACCATATAAAATACTTTAAAATCAAGTCTATTTCCCATTTGAAGAAATCCATAAATTACAATGCATGCTCATTTTGTAAGTCAAATCCAACTGAAAACTGCATAGACCCAGATCTGCCATCACACACTGCACCTGCAGACCTGGGTTTATGCCATTTGTTAGAAGTAATCAGTTAAGCAAAAATGATTCTGATCTGCTAGCACATTATGTGACAGCAGATTTGTGTCTATGTTGTTTGCAGATGGACATGACATATAAACAAGTACCAATAGGTCAATGAAAAAAATCCTGTTAACACTCTTTGTATAGTAAATATGCATGTCCATCATGTTGAAAATCTAGATCAACATACCTCTTGAACAAGTGAATTGCAATAAGCCCTTATGAGAAAGAAAACCACAAATTTAGAGTACTCTTTGCTACATAAACTGTAACATGTAAACCTGCAATGAACCATAAATGTGTCCAAAGACTGGGCTTTTTCTTTGAATCAAGTGCACCTGCAGTATAAAGTTCCAATTTTCCTCTGTTTGCATGTGTAAATCATGTCTTACATTTTTTCATAATCTTAAAAGATAGTGTTTTGTTCAAGTTACCATTCACCATGATGTCAAAACCAAATGTAGCCTAGTAAAAAAACTCAACTTACTGAATATGAGTTCTATGACAATATCCAAACAAAAGCTAAGAATTAATGTTTTGCAAATACATGTACACACTAACTTCCTACTCTATCAAGCTAATGAAAATAAATATCTTAGAATTTTTGTATAGAACTTTCTATGTTGTTAATATTTCAGGACCTAAATGGATCATATTTACCATTACATTCATTTGACAATATATTTTAACTGGTTGCAATGATGGAAGTAGGTACCCCAACAAAAAAGCACAGGGTAAATAGCTGGAGAAAAGAATGGGTAATGCAGCTTCAGTACAAGTTTCACCTTGATCTATATACTGCTTGATGTTGTGTGGGGCAGAACTGAGGATGAGCATTTACATACATTCTGGCAATGGTTCAAGGCAGTAACAACACCCACACCAACTAACAAGTTATAGTATCTGCCTGAACATAAAACCAGACATCAAGAAGAATAAAATCATTGACAGTCCTATACCTCAATGCTCTGTTAGTGATGTGTGTGAATCATGGCATCAGTACCCTAACTGGCTGGTGCACACAATCAGCTAAATTGACATGATTCTCATTTGATGTGGATGTGAGCATTATGTGTGTAAATATGGTAGCATAATACATTTACTACTGGCCTATCATTCTCATTTATTACAGTAATAAATCATAACCTCTGGAAGAGCTAAAAGATGTCTCTACAAATCATCCGAGTTTCATAACATATTTATCAAGACTGTTTATCATTTTCAAGTTTTTTTTAATTGTAAGGGCTAAATTGTTGCAAAGAAGTTAACATTTAGAAACTGAACAACTTTAAAGTGATAAGCATTTCTTGTATTGTCTGAAAACTGAAATGGCCAGAAAAACAGTATTCCCTCATTATTATGGTATCCATAGCAGTTACAGAGTACATTACTTTTTATTGAGACTACCTAATAATAAAGTATAGTTTTAGAAAGTCTAACTGAAACAGAACCCATGACAATATCTTTATTGCAAGGGAATTCTGTTCTAGTTTCATCCATTTCATAGTAATGGGAATTTCTGCAAAAAAATCTAACTTCTAAAAAGCAACATGGTATTTTTTTGGTATTATAAGGCAAGAGCAATAATTTTAACTTCAACACTCCAAACTCAGCTATCCAAGACATTCTTAGCAAAAACAGTACATCCACAACAATTCAAGCTCCAGTTCATCTCATACAGAATAGCTTCAACTAACCAAGCCCAGTTCATCCCACACAGTATAACCAAAACTTTCCTAGTTCCTGTTCATTCCACACAGAATAACCTCAACTAATCAAGCCCAGTTCATCCCACACAGTATGACCAAAACTTTCCTAGTTCCTGTTCATTCCACACAGAATAACCTCAACTAATCAAGCCCAGTTCATCCCACACAGTATAACCAAAACTTTCCTAGTTCCTGTTCATTCCACACAGAATAACCTCAACAAACCAAGCCCAGTTCATCCCACACAGTATAACCAAAACTTTCCTAGTTCCTGTTCATTCCACACAGAATAGCTTCAACTAACCAAGCCCAGTTCATCCCACACAGTATAACCAAAACTTTCCTAGTTCCTGTTCATTCCACACAGAATAACCTCAACTAACCAAGCCCAGTTCATCCCACACAGTATAACCAAAACTTTCCTAGTTCCTGTTCATTCCACACAGAATAGCTTCAACTAACCAAGCCCAGTTCATCCCACACAGTATAACCAAAACTTTCCTAGTTCCTGTTCATTCCACACAGAATAACCTCAACTAACCAAGCCCAGTTCATGCCACACAGTATAACCAAAACTTTCCTAGTTCCTGTTCATTCCACACAGAATAACCTCAACTAACCAAGCCCAGTTCATCCCACACAGTATGACCAAAACTTTCCTAGTTCCTGTTCATTCCACACAGAATAACCTCAACTAACCAAGCCCAGTTCATCCCACACAGTATGACCAAAACTTTCCTAGTTCCTGTTCATTCCACACAGAATAACCTCAACTAACCAAGCCCAGTTCATCCCACACAGTATAACCAAAACGTTCCTAGTTCCTGTTCATTCCACACAGAATAACCTCAACTAATCAAGCCCAGTTCATCCCACACAGTATGACCAAAACTTTCCTAGTTCCTGTTCATTCCACACAGAATAACCTCAACTAACCAAGCCCAGTTCATCCCACACAGTATAACCAAAACTTTCCTAGTTCCTGTTCATTCCACACAGAATAACCTCAACTAACCAAGCCCAGTTCATCCCACACAGTATAACCAAAACTTTCCTAGTTCCTGTTCATTCCACACAGAATAACCTCAACTAACCAAGCCCAGTTCATCCCACACAGTATAACCAAAACTTTCCTAGTTCCTGTTCATTCCACACAGAATAACCTCAACTAATCAAGCTCCAGTTCATCCATCACAGTATGACCTCAACTATTCAAAACCCTTCTTATCTGAGTAATTAGTAAATCCACTCCTATAACCTGTACTTAGGCAAATATGATACCTTTTAAATGTGTGCTGTAAAATTGGTGCCTACTTAATGCAGCTATATCACACACTACTTCTTAAGTGTGTCACAGTGCCATGGAATGTATGCAAGGCTTGAAAATGATGCTATGAAATGTGTACGAGACTGGAAATATGATGTGTTGTAGCAATATGGAATGTGTGCAAGACTGGAAATATGATTTGTTGTAGCTCTATGAACTCTTTGTGAGACTGGAAATAAATGATATGTTGTAGCACTATGGAATGTGTGCAAGACTGGAAATATGTGTTGTAGCAATATGCATAAAATGCTTGAAAGACTGGTGTTCTGGGTGCATTAGGAGGGGTAGTACTTAGGGTTGGTGTCATGTTCTTTCAGGGGTAGCTTGTCCATGTTTGGTCCCCACCAGGTGCTCAGCTCGAACCTGTGGCTCCAATAAGCTATAGCATGCACAGTGGCCACACAATGGGCAAAGACTTCATCTGGCATGCAAAACCAGGATGAGGGTAGCCTACAGGTTTCAAACCTTTGGCGAGTTAGGAGCTTGCCTATCCTTCCATGCAAAGCCAGCTTCAGCAGACTGGGCAGAAGAGATCAACTGAGTGACCCGATGGCCACAAAGGCAAATCTGCAATTGCTCTGTGGAGAGCACTGGGTATGAAGATGTCATGGCCATCCAATGTGGCCAAAGTAGTCCCCAGCCATGACAAATCTTTGTACCACTGGGTCCAAACTACCAAGGCTGAGAGTGAGTTTGTCTCGGTGCAAATGCCATTTCATTTAAATCTCCTTCATGCACAGGTTATGTTGTGCACCTATCATTTATCCCCATCATCACACTCATCATTCTCTGCCTGCACCAATCTTTTACAACAATGGGCTACTGGCGAAGCAACAGATGGAGATGACCACTGGGAGCTGTAGTCAGAGACCTGCACATAGGTAGCCCTTGGATAAGTGGTCATTCTGCTCTGTACCTAGGGCAGTGGAACAGTTCAGCAGCATCCAGGGCAACTGATCAGACCTTTTCAGGATAGCACTGCTCACCCTGTATAGGGAGGAGACTAGAAAAGGTGGCCTAAAAAATAGACTGCCCATCAAAATCTGGCCCGCTTGCTGTGGCTAGCAAGATCATCTATATCTGCTTTTGAAACCATAAAAAAAAAGAAACTTCTTATTGGAGCATGGAATATTTGTACTCTCATGGACACAGAGAACATAGCAAGACCTCAAAGAACAGCCCTAGTTGCTAAGGAACCTTTACATTACAATATCAACATTGTGGCCTTGAGTAAAACCAGGTTCAGAGAGCTAGTAAATAGCTATACATTCTACTGGAAAGGAAAAGCACAGTGTTGGCAAGACACAACAATGGCTTGCTCTTATGCAACAAATGGGAAAAATTTGACCTCATTATCTCAAACTCAATGTTCAGAATGGTGAACAAACACAAGAACACCTGAATCCATCCCAGATCTGACAATGGCACTTAATCAACTATGTAATAGTCTGGCCAGCACAATGCTCACGATGTCCTCATCACCAAGGCCAAAGACTTGTCCAAACTATTTTAAAGCTGCTCATTGCCCCATATCATCCAAGGCGTCCTAAGCTTATGCACACAACCTTGAACAGTGTCAATCTTCAGCAGCCTTCCACCCAGCTCAATTTCCAGAAGAGACTAGATGACAAACTGTCTACCAATGGACCTATGAATAATTAACCTTAATATACAAATGTGTCATATTTCTTGGGATATATTAATGGATTCTTTGAGTAAGATAATATTCGATATTGTGAGTTAATGACAAGTGTATATTTATATGGTTTTGCAATATTTAAATGATCATGTGAGTTACTTTAATGTAGCTAGATGTCATGGATATTATGCATTAAGTAATTGAGCATTCATTTTATTGAACTGCATTAACTAGCCAAAGGTGAATAAGACATGTAGTAATGTATGCTGGTATATAAGGCTGCAATTGTCCAGAAAGCATGAATTTACGATGAATTGCACACTGAGTGAAATGAACTTTGGACTAAGGTCATTCATAGAACCTTTATGGACAGATATTCATTAAGACCACATTATGTCAGAATATTGCAGAGGATTCCATTATCTGATACAAACCAATATACATATATATGTAGATGAGAAGATGAATTTGTCTAGCAAAAGGCATACTATAAATTTAATTAAGCAGCTTCATACTCAAAGAAAAAGAAGCAGGGATAAGTCAAGACCCTGATGAATCAAGGAGAAAACCTGACTAATATGAGAGGTCGGAACAGTCAAGGGTTGAAAGAGGACCAAAGCACACACACTAAACATGTGAACCAAGTTGAGAGGAGATATCAGGTGTTGCTGCCTGAGCATGGGAAATGCACTCAGAATTCAACACTGTAAAATGATGTGAAACTGGGACACAGCAACTTAATTCTGTCACAGTAAATCAGTTGGATAATAAAGTGAATTTTAGTTATGCAATTATTGTTTGGACAGTGAAATTTTGGTTACATATTAATCGAGTACATTTAATTTAATAAATATGTTGGATGAAAGTGATTTTCTTTTGATCATATATTAATTGATTAAAATTTTATATTTTTATTTATTGAATGGGGGCTAGTTGTTGTTTATATTCTTTCAATAGTTTGCTCAGCTATCTGTAACATTCCATCTATCCATACACACTGGGCAATAACACCATTGGAGATCATTCCTTAGCTAACAACACCAAATTAAGGAGGGTTTCAATGTTTTAAAATTATCCCGTTAAACCATTAACAAATAAATTGTGGCTTGCCACATGGAAAGGATAGCATCCCAGTGGAGGTGTATAAGGTTCTCAGTGATCTGACCCTGGAGGCATTCCATGATGTGCTAATCAGCATTTGGACTGTGAAGGAGATGCCAGATGACTTCCGTGATGCATCAATTGTGACCCTCTCTAAAAATAAAAGCACATATGTGAACAACAGTAACTACAGAGGCATCTCCTTGCTATCCATAGCTGGCAAAATACAAATCGAATTATTCCCATTAGACTTATTGTGCCAGTGTCAGAAGATAATTATCGCAAGTCTCAGTGTCGTTTTCACCCAGACATCTTCACAAAGAAGTGCCTTGAGCAGAACATGAATATGTATGCTGTCTTCATGAACCTGACAAATGCATTCAATACAGTCAACAGACATGAACTGTGAGTAGTACTCAAGAAGTTGCTTGTCCTTAAGCTTACCAACCTCATCCAGTTCTTCCATGATGACATGACTGGAGAGATACTCTCAGACTGTGAACCCTGAGAAATTCCCCATATCTAACAGTGTCAAACATGGCAGTGTACTTGCTCAAGTACTCTTCAACCTATTCTTCAGGCAGGTACTGCTCCATGCCATCCATGACCTTGAAATCTAGATGGTTTTGGATTACTTGGACCCTTAGTCATGTTAAAAATAAAATCTATTTTTCAAGAAGTTACATGCTGAAACTGTTTAACAAAAAACCCTGTTTAACATATGATCCAATTTAGCAATGAAATATTCATGCAGTACATGCAAATCCTGCACCCTATAGCTTTATAAACAATTTTAAAATTTTCCTAGGCAAAAAAGGATAACATGGCACTAACCCTGGAGTTAATTTTTCTTTTCTCAAAAATGCTCAAATATTCAAATGAACTGTTCACACTTGCACACCCTTCCTTGTGCATCAAGTCACTGCCTATGTCAGCAAAATCTGCACTATGCTGCAGCAACTAACTCTTTGCAATAGTTGCAGACTTGGCATAACAGAGTTATGGACTTCAGGATAGCACGAAACCAGCAAAACATCTTCACACCTATTTCAAGTTTCTTTGGCATCAGAATGCACATATGTTAATGATATAATTTACATAAAATCTACAAGTCATTCTAAGCAAGATTTCTGGAATGCATTTACAGGATTGCAAATGTTGTCAGATCTTACTCAGGCTATCACCAACTACATTCATTTTAATAAATAGTCCTTCTACCTGCATGCAAAGATGTCAAACTAATTTCTAGTTTACCTTAAGGAAGTGCTGGCAAAAATAATTAGCAAGAAATTTTATATCACAAGAAGTGATGACTACAACTAATGCTTTTGCCATTATTTTTATGTAAATGTATATAACAGTGACCCACTTCTGAATGATGACTTCTGTATTTATAATCCATGATTACAATGTATGCCAAAGTTGTCTATATTTGTCAAAAAAATTACATATGTTTTTAAATTTTATTATTTCTAAATGCATTGCAGCTACTGATAAATGTAAGACTCCATGCAATTCTTAAGCAAAAATGGGATTTAGTGACCAACTATTTAACTGTCCAGGGTTGGTGGTGGAGATTTGGGTTTCTTTGGAGAAAAAAATTTCAAGGCCCAAGTAATTACAAAATTTATCTCCTGTGACTATTTTTGCACTACATGTCCATTATTACTGTGCTAATTCAAATTGTGACCCTTTGTCCTATGACACTCTATCCCATGTGTATTTTTTAAAATCACCAATCAGTTATCTTGTTCATTCTAATGGTACTTTAAAACATTATTAGCTGCATCCTTTTGAGGAAATATGTGCTAATTGATTTTCTGAAGGTCACACTACTAGGGCAACCAACCCTGGCAAGTAAGACATTCTTTTTTTGCAAATTGGTAATGATGCACAAGCAATATATATGTTGCTACATTATAAGAAAGTGAATATGTTCTAGCTGGATTTGCTGGATTTTAACAGCTGCTGCCCTCCTACAAGGTATTTTCAGACTGAAAGACAGGTGTATAGTCTGCCTACAGTCCATTATGAAAATGTGTCTTACCTCCTTTCTTCTGAAGTATTTATCAGGCAGAATTATGATCTAGATGAGGATTATTTAATTATTTCAAACCTTACAAAATTCAAACAATCAAACCTTGATCCAGAGTACAAACTTTCGTAATTTGAGAAAATGAAGTCTTCAACAGCAAGTGCAGTGTTGAAAATTTTTATTATTATAGTCCGAGACTACTAACCCCCCGTTGGTTTGTACCCTCCTGCCGATTTCAATAATGGAAACCTTAAATTTGATGAAAAGTGCAAACAACTTAGTCAATTTATTCATTGATTTATATTTTCTAACCAGACTGTGAGTAAAATGGCCCCGTCATTGTCCTGGACATGCCTAAGACCCATTTCCAGTTTCTGGGCAAGTCCATTTTCAGCAATGGGGTGTATGCGCGACAACAGATGTACATACATGTCGTTTCCGATATTTACACTGTTGAATCAAGCAAAGGACAAAAATGAGAAAAAAAATTGCTTTTTACATGAATTTAACAAGTGGTTTCATCAATATGTTCATGTGTGCAAAGGAATATAATTCCAAACTCCACGTTATGGTAATTTACAGAATGGTAATTTACGGAATTCCGGCAGTTATCACACAGGATGAATTACTCATTATGTTGTCAGATGAAAATAAAATACCCCATAGTGTACGGAATATGGCATTGTGTTAGTATAGAAAGTCTGTTTAGCATGAAAGGTACATGGGGATGCCAGTATTAGAGCCATTCTGGTCACGGTCAGGTTAGAAATTATAAATCAATGATTCAATTGACTTAGTTCTGTGCACTTTTTATCAGTTAGTTAAATGTTTTAGTTATTGAAATAAGTACGAAGTAGAAACCAACAGGAATGTAGCATCAGACTATAGTACATGAAGCAATCATAAGATACATGGTTCCCAGGTGAAAAAAAGTTTTTCATAAACTGTTCATGAACTGGTTGTCAAAAGTCAAAATGTGTTCATGAACCATTCATGTACTGTTCATGGACTTCAGTTCATGAAAATCAAGTTCTTGAACTTTTCCTCTGAGTTCATGAACTGTTCATGAACAATTATCCATTGAAATTCAAGTTCTTGAACTATTCCTGAGTTCATGAACTATTCATGTAATTCAGGTTCTTGAACTGAATTGGTGATGAACAAAATATTTAAAATTAACCTCATAAATGTAATTAAGTAACAAGAATTGAAGATATCTGCAAAATAGGTTGTAAAATGGGATTTAATCTATTGAACTTAAATATGATTGAAGATTAGCAGTACATGCAAGTCATTTGCTTAAATACATCATCTTATTTCACAACAAATAATGTCCAAATAAACACAATGAAAGTGCATTGTAGTAAGGGTGCAAAGGAATTTTGCAGTCTGCAAGCTTGCTAACTCTTAGTACTTGATGTAGCTTGCACAAGCTTGTAATAATCAGTTTTTAAAGCAGTTCTGCATGAGATCAGTAAGTACTTCTTGTAATGTTGAATATATGGTGTTACTAGATCATATACTCAAGTATAATCTACACTATCAAATTAAAAACTTACTGGTAATTTAGTTTTTATTTATAGCAATGCACTTGAGTTAAATATACATTTTCAGTGTTACAAAATGCTAAGAATTTAAATTACTTGTACTTAGCTGGTACATAAATAAAATATATTATTCAAACATTTTTCTATGTTTAAATTAATTATGAACATGATTAATATATGTCAAAATAAATTGAATTATTTCTTGAGCAAGGCAAAATATGAAATATTACTTTTTCTTCAAATGTCTTTTTCTCATTTTCAGTTTTTACAAATATTATACATGTTAGAGAAAAAATTGAGCTTTTTTGCATAAAAGAAACTTTTTATGTGATTGAACACTAAATTAGCTATGAAGTCATTTTGTCAGGTAATGGAAGAATGGGTAAAGATTCCATTGAGTAAAATCCTATAAAATAATAAATGCTGATTGCAAAGTTAATTACAGACAGTTTAATAGAGCAAGATATTTCATAACAAGTAGTTTCTTTTTACCAATAATGTATGCACCATCAAATATAGTCTCAGTAAATCTTGTAATATTAACTTCTGTCATTAAGTTTAAGAAAGAACTGTCATATTTTTTTCAATGACAATCTACTGCCAGGAGAAAAAAATAATTGTCAGTTATTTAATTACCAAATAAAATTTTTAAATACATAGTTTCTGTTTTTCTTTGAGTGACAGGGATGCATCCCATTCTGCCAGCACTCTATAAATAATTGAGCTTTTTGAAGATGAAGTTTGGCTTTCCGCGACAGAAACTTAATTCGGTATTGAGTCATTAAAAGCAGTTACAACCCCTGTTTACAGTTAGCAGACTGGTTTACGAAATGTAAATGTACACAGAATATATTTGAGTCGAAAGAACACAATAGAACCATTGTAGCATTGCATTCAAATATTTGGCGCAATTTTCAAGGTTGAATCATCAAAAATTTACCTCATTAATTTGGTAAATTTCATTGCCTGTTGAAACAATATATGTGCAGTAGCCGATCCTATAATGAGAGAGATAATATGAAATCAGGAGTTATAATTATAATATAGGTGAGTACACTCAAGATTGTGTCATATTTTGCCAGTTTTTGTGACTTTAGTTTGTGGTACTGGAGTAGCAATCTGTTTTACAATTATATGTCAAAATATGACTTTGTAATGTTGCTTCACCCAATGACTGAGATGGCAACGCTGCAGATCATTATTATTGTTACACTTGTCAAATCGATGCAGTGCTATCAGCTATCAACAATAGGGTTACAAGATTATAAATTTAAACGCATGCTTGGGAATCTCATTTCTGATATTCATAGGGTATTTTTCCTCTCGCATATCAAATCAACAATTGTTCAGAGGGTTATCATTTCATCCTTAAAGAAGATGGCAGTCATTTTATCTCAAAATGTCTTAGGTATGTACTCAGTTTCATCAGATTTTTGTTGTTCAGAACTCTCAGGTGTCCTTCATTTGATGTGTGACCTTTCAAAATGAATAGTAAAACTAAAATTTAGGGCTCATTAAAGAATGATCTTGAATAACACTCACATATATTTCATGGACTTGATAATTGACCTTGGAATAATGAACTAAAAATGAAGTGATTTTGCCAATGAGGTAAATACTCATTTTTTTTCCTGATTACTTAGTACAAGTTGTTGAAATCCATTTTAGTGGACGATACCTGAATCACACCAGAAGATGATGATGCAGAATTTTATTCTGAGGATTTTGTTTAGCAGAAGTGATTCAGAGTAATTCTAATTGACATTCTTGTTTTCACCTAATAGTTTATCATTGTGACTGATGAAAGGGAACCTAA